>CM020246.1:30064667-30556426 GCA_009819775.1 Phoenicopterus ruber ruber
GTTAACTTTTTCCCTCAGCCTTTCACTTAATGGCTTTAACCACTGTTGCAGAAACAGCCCTTGCTGCATTCTCCTTAAGAGCTTTGGCTAGCCACAGAGTTGAAAGGGTAGCTCATGCTCCCCCAGTAATACTGTCCTTCCTCACTCAGCCACATCATTAACTTCACTGAGATGAAGGCACGCCATTTCTTTTGCATGCCATGGCGAAGAGGCAGGTTAATAAAGATCCTTCTCTACTTCCTGGCCATGGTATCACCCCTTTCTTTGCGGCACGAAAAGCCACCTGTTGACTCTGGCAGTCATCCTGTGGTGCCCCGGCATTGCTCTTGGGCATTTTCTGGGGCCAGAAGAGCAACTTTTCTCCAGTCCCAGGGTGAGTGAGACTTAGAGCCAGCCAGTTACAACCCCTTGGTACTGGGGAGGTGTGAACAGGCAGGGGCTGGCCCAGGAAATGGCTCCCCCCATGCATTTGTTCTTGCAAATTTATCATGAGAATTTTCCAGTCCAACCACATGTATCTGCTCAGAGGCCCTTTATTGTGGTGGTTCAATCTGCATCACTAGCCTAGCAGGAGGAGCAAGAAGCATGTCAATGCCTTCTGCAGTGGATGCTGATTTGGGAGGAGTGTGAGCAGAACAGCTGTACAAAGAGATTGAGAGAGATTAGAAATACAGGATGATAATAAAATGAGATTTGGTTTAGGAAAATCAGACTGAAACAACTGAGGAAAAATAATACAAGTTTGTGGGAGTGAGAGAAAGTTAGAAATCTGTAATGCTGAAAGATAACTTGCCAGAGAGTATGAATTAAACAGGAGTTGGCACTGCAATGAGAGCAAAAATGGATGAAAGTTGGCACTTTGATGAGAGCAAAAAATGGTCTGTGCATTTTTTTGTCCACTTCAGATGGAGCAGAGAGGCACCGGACCCTGGAAGATGTAATGCAACTTGACACCATTAATGGCCAGTGTGTCCCCAGGGAGACAACTCCAAAGGCTGCCACCATCAACCCGACAAACAACAGCTGTTAACAAGTCGGAAGCTGAAAATAAGCAAAAAGTTTAAAAGGACACCTTTGTTTTGCTAAGAGACAAATCTGCAGATAAGGAATTTAAAACACCCCACAGTATGTGACTGCTGAAATAATAAGCTGTACAGCTGATTTGCAGAGGGGCAGTAAAGGAAAGAGAGACAGCTCACAGTGAGAAAGTTCTTCAGGTTACTTCTGCAAAAAAACAGGTTTTAGTTCTTGGGAAGCCTGGGTGAGTTTTTAAATGACTATGACCTTGTCACCATCTCTGTGGTGTCACAAGACAATTGCCCATTCTGGCCTTCGTACAACAACTCCTATTTGGTCAGAATTGGGTCAAGCATTGGTGACAAAGGAGACACACGTAGATATATGAAAATGGGTAAGTATGCGCGTGAGTTTCTGAAAACATGAAACAGAGAAGACTGTAAATCCCTCCTTTAAGCTGTGTGAACAAAATCATGCAGCACCTTCCCGTTGCGCCCCGCTGACCTGCTGGAGAGCCCAGCTGCACCCCAGCAGGATGCTGGCCAACCTCCCTCACCTCCCTGATGCTTCTCTGCGGAGCAGGGAGACCTCTACAGACGGGATAAATCTGACACTGCTGCGAGCATGCAGAGCCAAATAACCAGACTCTGACAGAGCACTTAGTTACTGGGGTTTATTGGGGTTTGGGTTGGGGTTTTTTTAGTATTCTGGTATTGTTTCATTCATTTTCTTCCTCTTTTAATAACCTCCTTTCAACTGCTGACATTTCAGGGCCTGCATGTATAAGCCAACATATGCAAGTCTTGGTGTTAGAGAATTATTTTCTCTAACTAACTTAACACTGAATTTGTAGCCCACTGCTTTCTACCCAAGTTTTGTGCTTACAAGGAGGCCCAGCAGTATTCTCCTGAGATCTGGGGCCAGGAAATGGGAAAATGCTGTGGCCTGTGCCCTAGCACTGCCTTTGGAAGAAGTGACAAGCATTGCAAAATAACTGCTAACAAAAATGTAAGCTTCATAAACAACGAAAGGAATCTTGCCATGTAACCCTGTGCTAAACCCCTACAGCTCTTCTACCAAGTCAGCATGGAAAAAGTTCAGGAGCCTGACATTACCTTCTAGGAAATCTCTAGGGGCAGCATTTTTTGGTTTGTGAGGAACTAGTCTACCCAGGAGCAAAAGGTATTAGGATGGCAACCCAGGCTCTGAGATCTACCTCTGCTCCAGGAATTAAAGTTTCCCTCATATTACAGGATGATTTCCTGGAGGATGCTAACAAAATCACCTGCTGTGCCACCTGGTGCAGGAGGTATGTTTCTAGTGTCAAGGTGTACCTTTTCCAGCTAAAATGTGATAAACACACAAACACATCACCCCCTGCCCCTGACCAGCAGCCAGATCAAATGGGACACTTGCCCTAACTTACAGCAGCTCAGGATCAAGGCCAAAACTCTCTTCCAACTGCAGAAAGGTTTGTGTATTAGTCTCTTCAATCCTGAAAGAAAAAGGCAGGTACAAACCTGGAAAAGAGGCTATCATCTACCATGGGCCTGCCCAGGGGATCCTACGGTCTGCTGCTGGCACGTATGATTACCGAGGGGCATGAAAGCTGGGCTGGACACATTGCTCCAACACAGAAATACTTGAGCTGAAGAACTAGCTATCCCAAAGACTTTCACCCGAAATGTAACGCAGACTGCCTGAAAGTACCTCAAATAGCTGATTGCCTTCCACAGGCAGCAAACCTGATCCTATTCTGTGGCTGAGCAGAGTTGAGTGTGTCAATCTCAATGTTAAACAAAAACACAGCACAAGGATGCCTAACTTGCCATCCTGAACTGCCACACGTGTTCTCCTTGAGATGCTGGTGGGGCAAAGGTGGAGAGGAGGCTGCATGTGGAAATTTAGCCTTTGCTTTAAATGAAGCTTTGCGGAAAGCATGAGTCCAGATTTGCAAGGAAAATGTGCAAGTCATCTATCCCTGCCTCCTATATGTCTCTCCAGCGGTGCCGATTATGAGTAACCTGAGTCCCTCATCATAATGACGTTGTCTTTCCCGCTGCTTTGCTTACACCAAAGCACAACACAGTGTGTGAAAGTCACTCCTCCTGCCCCCCGTCAGAAGGAGGGTTGTATTAACCAGCATTTTGAGGCCAGGGCACTCCCGAATTCCAGTGCTGGAACTAACACTGGCTCCCTCTACCACCATCACCTTCGCTGGTCCACTTATAAACTATGATTAACAGTGCAATCTCATATGACTTGGTCTGGGACATCCGTTACTTTGACCATCTTTTATGAGTGGCCAAGTAGTACCCCTTAGAACTTAATATTGATAATAGCAATGATTTTACAGACCTTCTTTGAATAGGAAGAAAAGGTAAGTGCAAGATACTCCTTGTAACAACATTGCCAGGCTCCGTAACAGCTCCTATTTTAACAAAGAGGATATCATGATATGACCAGGTGAGTGCTCTTTTTTAAAAAAAAAAATATGTGTGTGTGTGTGTGTGTGTAATTTTCATTTTATTCCCAAAGTTTGCTTTGAAAAAATGATAGGAGGGACCTCACTGGAGCACGTAAGAATAAATAGCTACTGGAAGTTGGCTAAGGCATATGTTCTTCACCCAGTGGACCACAACATCACCAGACTGATGGGCTACTGGGTAAGCGAGCACCCAGGCAGGTATTTAAGGCATGTATCATTCAGCTGGTAGAACACAGTGAAACCTACAGAGAGGACTTACAAGCTATTGTGTTAATAGATACTTGGGCAATTTTAGAGATGCAGCCTATTTACCTTCAGGTGCCTAATGAACAGTCTTCTAAGACGTCATTATTGTGAATTTACAGAAGGTGCCTTCCAGTAGTGAAAAGGCAATCCCCATGCCTTAGTTTCTTGAAAACTGGTAAGAGAAAATAATAGCTTAAACAACCATGCAGCAAAGCTACTCTTTGTTCTCAACTTTACTGTGTGTTATCTGTTACAATTTCAAACTCTGAGGGTATTTAAAAATATTTTACTCAGGCAATGTGAATATTTGCATGCACTTAGCTGGGATGGCTGAGATGGGCTCAGAACACCTTTATTCTGGCATCTATAAGAGACACTGTTTGCATAGGGATGACAGAAAATTAAGATGTCTGACTAATTAGTTTCCACACAATGTTCCCATCACCTGCCAAGGTATCTCTGTGTCTAGACAAAGCCAGCCTAATTAAAATTAACAGCCTGACAGTTGAAATAATTTGTAACAATGTGTCATCCTCCTTAGCACCTTCTAGCCAATAGAATTAGAGAAACTCAATTACTCCTAATTACCCAATGTGTATATAAGATGTACAGAGATCATCAACCCCACACTGCTGACCCACATGCAAGTGATAGAAGAAAACTGTTACCCAAGGAAGCCAACGAACTAAATGCTCTGATTATCTGTATCTTGATAGCACTAAGCAAAGCCTTACTTGAGAGGTGTAGGTGTCCTGGATCCTTCCTCTGAACCGGATTCCTGGCATGGCGGAGGGATGAGCCCGTGAGCCCTTGAAGATAGGGAGACCCAATACCCTGTCTGCACCATCTGGGGACCACCTCTGAACTGCCCGATTGCTCTGGGGGCTCCGGGGCACTGAGGGGAGATGGGAGAGACTGCGGGGGAAGAGAGTCAGGCCAACAGGGAAGAAGAAACCCTCTTTCTCAGCCTAGGAGATGCGAAAGGTCAGCGGCTCACATCAAGTCATTTCACAGCATGGCTGATTAAGTAACAGTCTTTGATTAAACAGACTTTGATTAAAATATTTGGAAGAGCTCAGCTGCGGCTGGAGGCAATTCTGACACCCCCCGCCCGCCTTGTCCTGCACCTCCTCTGTGGATGTGAAGGACTGCATACGGGAAGGGGGGAAGGAATGGGCGAAGAGCAGCACAAAACTTTGCTTAGACAAGTGTGCTACACTGACTGATTTTAATGGGAAGTCCCACAGAATGAAATGTGCTCCCCTGAAAGCAGAATATTATGTGAAAAAGATACTTTCTATTTATTTAGGCTTAAAGAAACAAGAAGAAAATAAATTCAGAAGGAGCTGTTGTAACAATACTTTTGCTTCTATCCAGCATCGGAATTAGAAGCAACAACTAATAATGCACAAATAATTAAATAAATTGGGCAGCCAATAAATCAACACAGCAAAAACTGCTCCTTCAGTTACCTCAGTCAGAACCATCTCTCACAATCATGGAGCTCCAGCAGTTTTAGGTTACTGATGATCAAGAATGCAAAATAATAAAAACTTGCACAATTTAAAAGAGTGTAGGTAATAAAGCAAGTGCTTTATAATTTGAAATGATCTATTTGTTCCTTTAAATACCAACAGGCTTGCTCGATGAAGTGGGAATTTAACTGTATCCATTAAAAGATTAAAGACCATAAATAAAAAAGTAGCAATTAACTGTGTTGCCTATTTTTAAGAGGTTGGAGCTTACTTTTTCACACTCGGGCAGTCTATCAAACTCAGCTCCATTACAGATGTCTTAGAGCTGAATTGATGATGATATTCAAAACTAAGGGCATTCTCTGCAGTTGTCCTACTCTGATGAAGGAGCTCGAACGTATAGATGGCTTATGTGATTCTATCATTCTTACAGTGTGAATTACAAATGTTAGAAATGTCAGCTTAATGAGTCATGCAAGAGTCTTCAATGTTCTAAGTCACTGGATCCAATTAATTTTTAAGTGTGCCTAAAATGAACAATGAAGACTGAGAAGAAGCAATCCAGTGGTTTCCCCACACTCACTTTTTTACTTCTGTTTGTAAGTTGGACCTAATAATGCTTCCAAATAGCTATCCAAGTCAATTATTAACAATGATCGAAATTTCCGAGGAGCTGACAGCGTGTTCTCTTCAGCTTTCGAATCTGCAATGAAATGATTCTGAATTGCATGAACAAATAAGGAAATGGAGAACATAGGTGTTAGTGAAAAAAATGCTAATTTTTGTCTTTTCTTTATCCCTGTAAGATGACAAACACACATTTTTTAAATATCTCCATTCTATTTGCTTCATTGTACTTGAAAACTACTTTGGTTTTGTACTGTACTTGGCGCGATGTAACAGTGACTTTTGTTTCCAGTGAATCACGTTTTTACTGAACACTGTGGGCCAGCGTCATTGGCTGGGCTCACAACGACGAAGGGGAAGAGCCATCCATTGTTACAGGCAGGCTTTTCTTGATTTTTACATAAATAATTTTTACCATAACCCAGACATTTGGACCATTAAACTCTAGATTATGACTAGTGTGTATCTTGCTAACAAACAAGCATTTCCTCAGGCAAGAATCTCTGGTGGCTTTTCTCAGCTGTAGCTCATCTACACTGTCTAATGTAGACACTGTCTCCCACAATATGCTCATAGGTAAGCTCAGGAAGTGTGGGCTAGACGAGTAGACAGTGAGGTGGATTGAGAACTGGCTGAATGGCAGAGCTCAGAGGGTGGTGATCAGCGGCACAGAGTCTAGTTGGAGGCCTGTAGCTAGTGGTGTCCCCCAGGGGTCCGTACTGGGGCCAGTCTTGTTCAACTTATTCATCAGTGACCTGGATGAAGGGACAGAGTGCACCCGCAGCAAGTTTGCTGATGACACGAAACTGGGAGGACTGGCTGACACACCAGAAGGCTGCGCTGCCATTCAGCGAGACCTGGACAGGCTGGAGCGTTGGGTGGAGAGGAACCTCATGAGGTTCAACGCGGGCAAGTGCAGGGTCCTGCACCTGGGGAGGAACAACCCCATGCACCGGTACAGGTTGGGGGCTGACCTCCTGGAAAGCAGCTCTGAGGAGAAGGACCTGGGAGTCCTGGCAGACAACAAATTTGCCATGAGCCAGCAATGTGCCCTTGCGGCCAGGAAGGCCAATGGCAGCCTGGGGTGCATTAAGAGAGGGTGGCCAGCAGGTCGAGGGAGGTTCTCCTCCCCCTCTACTCTGCCCTAGGGAGGCCCCAGCTGGAGTCCTGCGTCCAGTTCTGGGCTCCCCAGTTCAAGAAAGATGAGGAACTACTGGAGAGAGTCCAGCGGAGGGCTACAATGATGATTAAGGGACTGGAGCATCTCTCCTATGGGGAAAGGCTGAGGGAGCTGGGGCTGTTCAGCCTGAGGAAGAGAAGACTGAGAGGGGACCTCATCAATGCTTATAAATATCTCAAGGGTGGGTGTCAAGAGGATGGGGCCAGACTCTTTTCAGTGGTGCCCAGTGACAGGACAAGGGGCAACGGGCACAAACTGGAACACGGGAAGTTCCGTCTGAATATGAGGAAAAACCTCTTTACTGTGAGGGTGACGGAGCACTGGAACAGGCTGCCCAGGGAGGTTGTGGAGTCTCCTTCTCTGGAGAGATTCAAAACCCGCCTGTACGCAGCCCTGTGCAGCCTGCTCTAGGTGACCCTGCTCTGGCAGGGGGGTTGGACTAGATGATCTCCAGAGGTCCCTTCCAACCCCTACCATTCTGTGATTCTGTGATCTGAAGTTACTCATGTGGAGGCTGCCTTTCCACGTGTCAGGAGAACATCACCAAGCAGAGTGTGAATGAAACTCTCACTCCACTGGCCATTAAGGCACGTCACCTGCTGTGGCAGGCCTGTTGTCTAATTTGGGATACAGCTGATGCTGTTCCCCACCCCCTGCCAACATCCCATCTTGCACCCTTTGGAGAAGGGTCCCCTGGATGGGTGTCACTCCTTAGCTTCCCAGCGGGTCTGGATTTGCACCAAGAGAAGGGAACGTGAACTGATGGTGCTGAGTTGATCTACCTTGCCAACAACCAGTGGTCTTTGCAAGCAGAGCTGGGCACAGCAGCTTTTCAGACTGATGCAGAAAGACATCCCTGAGCTCACTGGTGAGAGGCTGTGGACCCCCTCCCCAGGGACTCTCCTAACTCTCACTGAGGAAAAGCAGCAAATAGCCAAGTGGTGGCAGTGCTATAAACTGCTTCAGTTGTTCACTCAGTAAATATGAGCCCCTGAGACCAAGATGGCAAAGGAAAAAGGAGTTTGAGGAGAAGAGGACCAAGTAGCACATTGGGGCTCCCTACACCTAAAGGCCCTGTGCCCTAAAAACATATTTTGGAGCAAGGAAGATTGAAGCACTTGAAATCTTATGTCTGAATGAAAGATTCAGCTTGACTGAATGGACTTTTAGCAAAATCCATCAGTGACTTATCAGAGTTCATTGATCTTGAGTAATGCTGCTGGTGCCAACACTATTATAGTATCACAGAGAAGTGTCTGAGATGGCAACTCTAGGGCTGATTTTAAACTCTTGTAAATATTGGGCATTTCAAGGCAAGGTCTGGGTTTGGATCTGCCTGTCCTAAGAAGAAACCCTTACCTTTTGTTGTGATGCAGGCAGTTCTAGAGGTGTAACCTGAAAAAAGAAAGTGTCAAAACATGAATACAGAAAGAGACCAAAAAAAAAAGCTATACGCTGCCAGAAGGTGTCAACAAAATTCTCTGCCTGGAATAGAAAACTTTGCCTATGGGGTTGTGTTTTAAGAGCCAGGGGACAAAACTTCAGCTTTCCTGTAAGTTAAAGAAGGTTTAAAGTAAGGAACCAATGCAAGAAAGAGAACGGCACAAGTATACAAGTGAAACTGCAAAAAATGCATGGCTTATTTATGCCACCTACTGGATTTCTCATGAAATATCTTTCAATCGGTTTAGCTGTCATGATCATGTCTGTCACTCCAGCAAATACTTACGTTTGCATGGGAGGCTACTCACACAAGCAGACCAGCTGATATCGAGCCAATGACTCACATGAGTAAATGACATGTGTGGACTAACATAGCTCCAGGACTGGAGATGAGGGTATCTGTGCACCTGTTTATTCTGCTAACTTGATGGCTGTAGGCAGCCAAGACACCCAAAGCTGCAGGCAAGCATTCAAGTCCGGCACTGAGGAGTTTTCCAGCCCCTGTCAGTGCCTCAGGGGAACGTGCTGGCACTGTTTCCCTCCTTTGCTTGACTCCCTCTGGCTGTCTTTGATATTTTGTTCTAAATGCCCAGAGTGTTTATGGACACATTGATGTTTTCAAACAATGTGGACTGGCAGCGTGAATGCTTTATCTTCCATCCCTCACCACTCCTGCAGCTGAGGCTCTGTTGGGAATCCACAACCAGCCCTAGTGATATGGTCTATAAGATGACCTGGGAGAGTCAAAAAGATCTGCTGTGAACAGAGGGGGCAAAACCCTCTGGCTTGAGCCACTGACAGCAAAAAAAACCCAAAACCAAAACAACAGAATCAGATCTATCAGATCTCTAAGATGGACTTAGCAAATGCAGCCAACCCTGCTGGCTTCTGTGAAACTAAAGATCTTCACTTTCTAGGCAATGGTATCAGAATCAAGTCCTGTTTAATTTGTGACCTCTCTACTGAGATGCTCAGTCATGCCAAATGTGGTGGTGGGGACACAGCTTGTTCACATCTGTCCGTCAAAATGATGATCTTGTCAACAAATAAAACATTTTTGCAAGGTTCGAGGGATCAGCCAAAGGCATGCATCAACAAAGGACAGATTGTCACTAACAGATGACATTTTGTACTTTAAAGACTTATGCAAAAAGTTAAAGCTAAAGGATAACGTTGCACCAGGGGACGTTTAGATTGGATATTAGGAAAAATTTCTTCACCGAAAGGGTTGTCAAGCACTGGACCAGGCTGCCCAGGGCAGTGGTTGAGTCACCATCCCTGGAGGTATTTAAAAGACGTGTAGATGTGGCACTTAGGGACATGGTTTAGTGGTGGACTTGGCAGTGCTGGGTTAACAGTTGGACTGGATGATCTTGGAGGTCTCTTCCAACCTAAACGACACTGATTCTATGATAACATTCAGCCACCTAGAAAAAAAGCAAAAATGTCATTTGATTCCTATTATGTTTTTTTCACCAGAAACATTAATTACAGTTATTTCCAAAGGTGCCAGCAAGCTGCAGTAATGTTTAGTCACTGACATCATCACTGGATTCAAATCAGAGACGCCCAGACTTACATTAAATGAATGACTACGATTTCCTGAAGACTTGCAGTGAGATTGCTCTGATTCGTGTTAGAACTGCTGGCAGTTTATAACCATCTCCTATTCCTTCATGACTCCAACAGATGTCAAATCCAGTAATATGTTGTCATCCTCACCAAACACCCATTAAAAAAATTTGAGAAAAACATTACACACTAAAACCATACACAAAGTGCGACTTGAGCTAGCAAAACCAAAGCGATTCATCATTAAAGGATTGACCGGGTACTTGTATTCATCACGCATCTAGGTATTTTGGTAATATTCATCCAGAACACAAAATACTAATATGTACTGACAACATTAATATTTTGTTCCTCACCAGTTGGTTCTGTAACATTATGGATAATACAGATCTGTGCAGTTAGCCTGAAAAGCAGGACTAGAAAATACCAGTTATGTGAAAGACAGCGGAATTAATGTTCTTCTTGGAACTGTTGCATTTTTTGCATCTTTTGATTCATCTCTGAGCTTGGCTGTCCCCCTTAGTTCCCAGTGAAAAGTCATATATAAGCAGCTGGTGACTGCTATTATTTCTCCTTTGTCTGTCTTTGCCTGCTTTACGCACTGCGCTTGTCTTCTCTTTTCTCTTTTTTCACTCCTTTCAGTTTTTCTCTTCCTCCTCCTACCATTTCTGATGTGCTTTTTCTTCTCCTACCTTTGCATACCTCAGTTTGCTGGGTTTTATTTTATTTTGCCTTTCTTGTTCTTTTGATTTAGCTTCCTTTCATCTCCTTTTTAATTTGCATTTTCAATTGACTTCAAGACAATTTGCATTCAAGCACCTGAAAACATCCCTGTGGTGTGCTCAACCACGCACAACTTCACAAACTGGAGTTTCACTTTCAAGACTCGCTCCCAGACAGCGGCTTTGGAGCCTGATCAATGCCTCTGCGAGTTGAGAAGATCTCAGCTGATTTTGCTCAGGGAGGAATTTCACATTTCGGTATAGGAGGCTAAGCACGCCTGTCTGCATTGTTCACCTCCTTAAATATTAGTGATATATACCATTAGGTGTATAGGCAAATAGTATTTTTGTTCCACTAAACATTGCATTCATCTCCTCCTCTTTTGCGGGAAAATGTGCAGTTATTGGCATCAGAAATGCCAATCCCAGCAAAGCGATGCAAGGGGAAAGTTTCAGTTTCTGCGGGTTGAACGCTTGTCACACCCCCGCACCAAGCCCACCCAGCTTCTGCTGGTGCCTCCCTTGAGGACCATCTGACTGCTGGAGACTGGGGCTTAACAGGAGTGTTTTAACGTGGTCTCTCCGGAGGATGGGAAGTGCCATAAATGTCTCCTACCTTGTACCATGAAGGAAAAAGTTCTTTAAATGTAATTTAGTGAATGCTAATGGAAAGCAGTGAGCAGCAAGGATCTGGGGCTTTCTTCAGGCTGGGATAGGCACTGATGTTTCCAGCAGGGAAGCTCAGTCTGAGCAGAATTAGCTGGGAGATAGCTGATCTCGAAGGGAGAGAAGCTTTCCTTGGCTTCTTCTAGCAGAAATAAATTTCTACCTACTGTAACTTATTACCATCTGATATGCTGAGTCATGAAGCTGGGGTTATAGAAATCTTTATGCAATCTTTATAAATCAGCCTCACATAATTTCAGGCGCTTTCTGCTTCATCTCTGTTGAGTCACTCATTTGACAGTTGTCATTCATCTTAGATTGAGATGTAATTTAATAGTTTCATTTCAGCATGAAGATAGCGTCATCTAAAGTTGAGCCCGGAAAGATTTAAAGGTGTAACAGAGGAAATATTAATACTGTAAATAATATCTGTAGAGCTGCATGGGTCTATAAATCACATAGTGCCAACTTGGAAGGGGAGCCTATGTAAAGAAGAAAAGAAAAAGCATCTTCTCCTGTCATCCTCTGCAGAGTATACCCGCTCTCGCCACCCACACCTGCTGTGGCGGTTACCGAGTTGTCACCGCGGTCTCACGGTCTGTATTTGTTGGGATCAGCTGCCCACACAGATATTGATCAAAGCGTGTTTATACCCATTTAGGGGTACGAGTGTAAGGTAACCTGCAAACAGGAGGCGTAGTCCCGCGAGGAGCCGGAAGCCTCACGAAGGAGACCAGCTCAGATGCAGCAACTCGAGTGTTTTATGTGGGGGTCACACCTCTCCCTGGCCCAGGCCATGTTGGTCGCCTAACCAAGCCCGGCCTACCCAGCCCAGGGGAACCCAGGGCTTAATAATGGCCTCTCTGGATCCCGGCTCGCTCCCTGGGACGGCGGCTGGCGTTACCGCCATTGGCGCGGCCTGCGCCGGCCCCTGCCCGGCAGGAAGGGCAGCGCGGCCGCGGGGCTGCGGGGCGGCCGCGGAGCCGCCTCCGAGCGCGGCGAGCGGCGCGTTGTCGTGCGGGGCCTGCGGGCAGCGCGGCTGAGCCGAGCCCCGCGGGTGCCTCCAGCACGAAGCCGGGGGTTTGGGGCTGCCCCGGCTCAGCACCCACCGCCCCGTCGCGCACCCGACGGCCGGGCGCCTGGCCGGGGCGGGAGCCGCCTCTCCCCGCCGTGCGGCCGCCGCAGGCCGGGCTAGGCGGGAGGGAGGAGCGGGGAGGGAGGGGTGGTCGCTCCCCCACCCCCGGCGCCTGCCCCGCGGGGGAGAGAGGGCTTCGCGGCCGCACCGACCGGCCGGGGGGGCCGCGGCGGGAGGGGCGACGCCGGGCTGCCGCCGCCCGCCAAAACGCGCGGGGTGGCGGGACGGGACGGGGCAGGGCAGAGCCGCGCCGACCCCTCGCCCGGCTGCCCCCAGCCCGCCGTGATGCCCAGTGACTCCCCGGCCTTCAGCAAGCCCCCGGACGCCGCGGGGCCGGGGGACAAGGCTGGCGGCTTCGGGAAGGCGGCGGCCCTCATGGCGGCCGCCTCGGCGGACGGGGTCGCCGCCGCCGCGGCGGGGAAGAAGCCGCCGCGTCTGCCCAAGTGTGCCCGCTGCCGCAACCACGGCTACTCCTCGCCGCTGAAGGGGCACAAGCGGTTCTGCATGTGGCGGGACTGCCAGTGCAAGAAGTGCAGCCTGATCGCCGAGCGGCAGCGGGTGATGGCAGCGCAGGTGAGCCCCGCGGGGCGGCCCCCCGCCGGCCGCCGCCGCCTCGGCGGGGTCTGCCCGGGGCGGGGTGGGCTGTCTGCCCGGCGTGCTGCCGGCGGCGGGGGTCGCGCCGCCGCGGCCGGAGGGGTTTGGCGCCCGCAGGAGCGCAGCGGTCGGCGCCGCGCCGTGCCGTGCCGCCGTGCGCCGAGACAGCGCGGCCGCGGGGCAGCCTCGCCCCGGGCTGCAGGTAGACCGACGTCTTCCTAAATTAATGGCGCTTTCCGCTATCCTCCTCTTATGTTTTGCTTTGGTTTTGTTGTTGTTGTTTTTGTTGGTTTGTTTTGTTTTTGGTTTTGGGTTTTTTTTGCATAAAACTAGGAGATGCCCTGAAGGCGTGTAGGATTCAGTCACGGTGCGCTAGCAGCAGCAGCGGCAAGCGGCGGCGGTGGGCGTTCGGCTGCTCACCTCTGAGCACGCCTGAATGCATCGCCGTCTGAAAACGGGCAAAGCCGAGACGTGCTGGCAGTCCTGACGTGCGCGGAGCTGTTTTAAAACCTTCAGAGAGGAAGACTTCTAGTTAACGTCAAATTGCCGTTTTTCAACTTGTTTTTAACTAGATAATGAATAATCTAGCCAACTAATTGGTTAGCGACAGTATTTTCCACGGATGGTTTCAGATTCGCTGTATCTGCGTTTCCTGATGCTAGGTGGCTTTAGTCGAGTGCATTTCTAAAAAGACTTTTTAACGGCGTTGTTCCTGGTTTTGCATAGGGCGGCTCTGCAAATGGCTGTGTAGCTGGGTCGTCTTTAATCTAATCGAAGACTCAGTAGTATTCGCTGAGAAACCGAACTGCATCCAGTTCTGTGTGGGAATAACTCTTTTCGTTAGGTAGTCCTGCTGAAGTCACAACTCTTTGGCAATGTAAATGACCCGCTGTATTAGTCCTTGTGATCCTTATCTTGAAAACTTCATTAAGAAGAGTCCTGGGAGTGTAATGGCTGGCTACTAGCGTGCTTGAGCTCTGGGAGTGGGGTTCCACGTTCTCGTTGGTGCGAATAGCCCCTTGCAGGCAAATTAATGGGAAGGCGTTAGGACTGACTGCTGGTGCAAGTAAAGGCAGTGATATCAGACCCACCGACCCAGTTTGCAACTAATGTGCGCTTTACAGCTTTGTGATCCCACAAGAAATGAATGTCCCTCTGATAGATTTGGAAGACCTTAGCAGCCCTGAATTAAATCCTTTCCCACTTTTAAATTTAATTATTCAGTGAAGGTATACTAAACGCCCTCTAAACGCACTGGGAGCTTTCATTCATTTAAGTAATTCCTCCTTGCTGGTGGCATGGCAGTCCAGAATTCGTTACTATGCCCAAGTTGCCTGCGCTTTCTCTGCCTGGTGTGAACCGCAGAACAGTAAGTGTGGATCCCTTTGCTGCCTGCCTCGGGGGAGGGAGCACGATACGGGGTGTTGCCCGCGCAAGTGTCCCATTCTGCACAGACTGTTCTCCTCCTGCCCAGCAGCTTCTGTCAGGCGCTGAATGCCTCCTGCTAGCGGGTCCTGGCAGTGGCTCCTGGGGGGTTTCTCTTCCCTGCCTATTATTTGCAAGTTTCTTTGAAAGCCTCCCTAACTGAGCCTTATCTGTGTAGGAGTTACACATTGAAAGTCTGCCTTTCCCCCTTTTGATATATTTCTGCAATAAGCCCCTTGGTGCTGGTGGAATTTTGCAGGTCAAGGTTACTGGCTTGTGAAGTCAAAGTTACCCGTGGTGTTTGCAAGTCTACAACCCCTGTTTGGGATGTCTCTATTGCAAGAGCTGTTGTTATTTTCTCTAACGATATTAGGCATCTGTATTAGAAAAATGTTGCTGTTGAACATGGAAATGGAGGGAAATCCTGTCCAAGTTACCCAGGACAATTTCCAGCAAGAAAAGCCCATGATCCCAGTCTGTAATGTGGGACAGATTTCCAAGATTCAAATACAGATGCAAATCAGTCACCTGGCAAGTCGCAGGGTAGGTAGCTGTAAAGCCCTTAGTGTCGTGTGTACTGCCTGGACAACATGTCATACTTGGCATGGGAAGATGGCTGTGCAAAATTGATCTGCCAGTTCAGATGAAGCAGAAAGATTCCTCTGTATCTTCAGTAAGCAGGGAGTGTGGTTTGTTTGCACCCATGTCCAGACTGCATAGTGCCTGTGGGCTTTGCCAATGCCAGCTAAGGTGTGGAATAACATCAGTGTTGGGAAAGAAATGGAGAGCTCTTGCTGCTCCAGGCCTGGCCAGCTGTCTGCAACATGGGCGATGCTGGCTGAGATGCTCACAAGATGGTTCCCTGTATTTGCCATGTTTCTGCCATGGTAGCTCTCTGTGTACAGTGTACTGTGTATTGAAATTCCCTTGAAGGGGCAGATTTCCAGCAAAGAGCCAGCAATGGAGACCAGCAAGCTTAGGCAGAGCAGCAGATTGCAGATATAAGCCCTCGTAAGGAGCTGCTTTGTATTGATGAAGAGACACAGCAAGAGCCTTGCAAGCAGATGAATTTCTTATCCCCAGCAGCTGTGTATCAGCAGAGAGGAGGGTAGTGACTTTATGCTTTTCACAATATGCTTTGCCTGAGGGTGTCTGTGTCGGGTGAATACAGTCAGCTTTAATGTCTTCATGTGGCCTTGTTGGAGGGAGATGTATATAGCACCAGCATTTTGTAGGTTTGTTCATATATGTTTGGATAGAAACAGGGATTGGTTTTAAATAGCTTTATAACCTCCTTTATATCCTTTACCCACTGGCTGGATCATGACATCGACACCGTAGAGAGTACCAAGAGGGAAAAACAGCTTTCAGTTTTAGTCTTTCGTTGTTGCCATTACAAATTGTGCTCAAGCCAGAGAGCGTGCCCTACGTCTGTCTTCTTGTTCCCAGGTTGCGCTGAGAAGGCAGCAAGCTCAGGAAGAGGAACTGGGAATCAGCCACCCGGTGCCTCTGCCCAGTGCTCCTGAGACGTTCGTTAAGAAGAACAGTGGTGGCAGCTCTTGTCTCTTGTTGGAAAGCAGCAGCCCTACGCACTCGACGAGTACAGCCATGACGGCAGCTAGCACACCGTCAGGTAAAGTGCTGGGAGAGCAGTGCTCACTGCTCGGGGCAAGGGCTGACGTTGCTTACGCCTGCCTGCTGTTGCACCTCTTCCCCTGCCTGCAGCGGTGGGGTTGTGGAGAGTCCCCTCTCCAAGAACTATGTTGCTCTGTTGGTACGGTTAGCAAAAGGGAAGAACCCAGGATCAGTCTTTCATATTTTAATTTGTAATTTTTACATGAAAATCAAAATCAGTTGGTATAGACTGGTGCTGTAATTGAATTCAATAAGGTGTATACCTGCAAGTAGAGATCTATGAGGATCTTTTCTCCTTTCTTCCAAAATACATGCTCCTGCCACAGTCCTGGCAACTGCGTGTTGGCCAGCTGCGTATCTTCGTCAGAATTGGAGTTTTCAGCATTCTGTGGGAGCCAAGTACGTAGATAATGTCATTGACCCCAGCAGCAGCAAGCTGCCCACCTTACGTGACTTGATGTGGTGGTACATCTGCTCTTTGTGGCCAGGTGTGATGAACCACAAAAGACTGACGCAGTCCTTCCACTCTACTACACCTTACTGTATTGCATTTAACCCTTGTAAAACAAACAAACAAACAAAACCCAAACCCAAAAATCAAACAATATTTGTCTGCAGATTCAGTAAAACTGTGGCTAAGCACAACCAGGACTTAAAGGCACTGAAGTGAAGATGAGGCAAAATGCTTTTTCCTATGCAGAGCTCATGCCTGACAGATACAGCAATTGAATATGTATAAAAATGAAACTGATGTAATTGACTTCTGCTGTAGAGACAGAAAAAAGAAAAAAGCAAACAAACGTAGAGGAGAGGAAAAGGAAATTTCATTCATTTTTAATCATCTGTGCTAATGTCAATAATACAGGTGAATACACTTCCCAGTTAGAAAGATGCGTCTGAAGTGGACAGTGCTTTGCATTAACTAATGAAAGGACAGCGCCTATGTGTGTCTGTCAAATGACATCACTCTGTTTTGCAGGCCATTTAAAGCCTTGTCAGATGGATTTGTTGCATCCATTGCAGACAGGCAGTTTCAGACCGATGTGGAGGAATTTCTTTGGGAAGCTTTTAGAAGAACTGGTTGATAAAACAATAAATAGCTTTTTATTAGCTTTTTTGTTTTCATTATTGCAGTCATGTTAGTGTCACCTTTGAATCGATGCAATTACTCCTTTCATATTTGGATTACTACATGCTTTGTCTATAGACATGGAAAAAGCTGGCTAAAGATTAAAGTAGTATATTCAGTAATGTATAGAGATGGTGTGTAACTCAGGAGAACAAGAAAACCCTTGTTTATACAGAAAGGCCAAAAAATGAAATTGTCTTACTGTCAACAAAATTTGCATAAGCTTTGATCTTAATGTTTTTAAAATGTCAGTGGAGGTATTTAATTTATTAATCCCACTTTCATAATTTCTCATTAATTTAATTAAGTTATGGTCTGTTAATGAAAAACATTCATTAAGCAAGCGTAAGGCAATTCACATGCTTGTATAAAGACTTGAAAACATGAAAATGCCTAATTTTAAAGTAATTTGAATTGTTTGAAAATGTTTGGTCAAAACAATTGTAAATGGTTTGCAGTCATCTTTCTTACAGTGGATTTTTCTTTGTGAGCAGTTCAAATACATTGTTTCTCAAGCATTTTACTAAATAACTGTGTGTGGGTGACAACATTTAAAATACACAGCTTCATCTCCAGAGAGAAGATGTGATTCCAGCCAAGAATCAAGGCGGAGTCAGCTTTGTTTACCAGAAATGGAAGAATCTGGGAATTAATAGGAAATTGGGTTCATAATTTTGCTTTTAGGCACCTAAGTAGCAACAGAAATTCACGCTTAGCTCGAAAGCGACTGCACTGCATGAAGTTCTGTCCCAAATAATTTTGGTAGGTTCATCTGTTGAAAGCAGTGTAAGTACTCGTGGGTGTGGATTTAACGCCACCAGTGACTGCGTGCTGGCTCTGAAGCTGCACAAGGTGCTCTGCGTTCAGCCAGACCTGTAGGGTGGCTTCATCAGATGTCAGAGTACAGGCTTCACCCTGGAAGGTCTGATTTTTCGGTGAGGAATGCTGCTTAAATATTCAGATGCTTTCTTTTTTTTAGCATATAAAGATGTTTTGATAGATTAGAAGCTGCCAGGTGTGATGTGACATCAAGTTGTTGTTCTAGGCGTCAGGTTGTTTCAGGACCAGGTACTCAAAGGATTCTTGCATTGCTGTTTTGTCATTTTACTGGTACCCTCAACTGCAAGCAAAATGAGAGACCCTGTCGGAGCAAGTGTCACAGCGTCTCAGTTTGGTAGGCTGAGATGCTGATTTTGCAAGAATTTACAGTGATCATTAAGGCAGGCAGAGAGAGAGAAACCCTCTGCGGCAGGGGAAGTCAGCAGCTCCCTGCAAGCCCCGGGGGAACCGGTGGCTCCTGGGAGAGCAGCGTGCCCTGTACGACATGCATTAGACTGGGCGAGAGATGGTTTTGACAGTGGTAATTCTGTTCCTCCAGTAAGTTTTTGGCTTCACGAGAACAGTTTTTCTTTTGGACTCCCATCACGCAGGGTGTTGTTTGCCAGCAGAGGAGTAATGTGTGAAGGAGTCACACAAATCAGACATAGTGCCAGAGAAAGAGTCTTGCCTCGCTGTATCCATTTTATCGGCAGATCAGAAATATTGTGACACCTGGAGAGACCAGAGACAATTTTTCAGATCCCTTCGTGACGTGCTGTTTTTGAAAAGGGGAAAAATGAATTATCGTGGTCATAGCGTAGGAGTCGGTGCATTTACCATCTAAGGTTGGAAACCGTGTTTACTCTGAACGGACCATATCATTCCCACTCAAACGCAAACTGGGAATTTGCAGGGTAGTTGGAAGGGAGCAGACTGTGGTTGCAGGGCATTAGCAGAACCTCTTGCAAACAGATTTTGTAGTTCCTGTGCATTTTCTCTTAAAAAGTTGCAGGTTGCTAAGAGCAAAGGCCATTTAATTGTACAGAGCAGCAAAAAGTCATGATCCCAGGGCATCTAAAGTAATTGTCCTTCCTTCTGCAGGGTAAGTACATCTCGTTAGGTTAACTCAGGAAAAGACTATGGTGAGGCATTTAAAACGTGCCTTTCAGATACACTTAGTTTATAAAACCTGGGTTCTTCCCTGTTCCATCTCAGTTTGGTACCTCTGCCATTTTAATATTTAGAAGTCACCGGGGGACGGGGGTAGGCGGAGGAAGTGTGATCGTGAAACACCTTCGAGTGAGAGCTGCTGAGACTAAAGGAAGGAGACAGTGCATTTCACTTTTCCTCCATTTTCTTTGGCCCTCGTCACAGACTGAGGGTCACGTTTGGCATTTGGCGAGTGGGCTGGGGTGGCTGCAACATACATCACCTGATGGACTGGAAGGTGCTGGAAAGCACCACGTCTTTCTGCTGCTCTGTGCTCATGTTGGCCCCGTTTAGAAGCATCCAATATAGACAGGATTACTGTATGATGCTAAATGCCAGCTCCTGCGCTCTGCGGTGGTCGATTTCCCGTTGGCTTTGCAATGACCATTAATAACGGCGTTGTTCAGGTGCCTTCGTAGTATCACTGGTTGACAAGTTAAACATATCATTGTCAGCGATTGTGAGCAATAAGCTTGCACTTGTTATTCCCCTTTGCTACATTTATTATGCGTGACGGAAACAAAATAGTGTTCTTTTTACATTTCTCTAAGTAGGTGCTGCCTTCACTTTGAAACTCTTTGAGGAATGGATGGGGTTTTATCTGCTCATAAATACGGACTGTAGTGGGG
This sequence comes from Phoenicopterus ruber ruber, assembly GCA_009819775.1. Lineage (NCBI taxonomy): Eukaryota > Metazoa > Chordata > Aves > Phoenicopteriformes > Phoenicopteridae > Phoenicopterus > Phoenicopterus ruber. The sequence goes on from CM020246.1 coordinate 30,084,679, forward strand.
TCAGCAGTAATATTATGCCTAATGAATGGTGGTACTGAGATCCCTTTGAACTTGCAGTGCCCTAGATGCCTCTGAAAACCCTACCTTACCTTCTTTACTCTTCCTTTGCTTTTTTGATGTTATCTTTTGCACTGGCCTTTTCTACAACACTGTATTGTTATTTCAGAAATTGATGTGATGACCTTGCAGATGTTGTGCTGCGTAGGTAATGAGGTAAAAATGTAAGTTATTATAATTGGAAGATATCGTGGCTTGGTTTTAAAAAAGGGGAGAAGTTTTCTTTTTGAAAGAAAGGCATTTTAAGTCTTTATGGTATAGTGTCATATGGTGTCAGAATTTCGATTTTGTCCAAGTGTCATTCTAGTCAACTGATGGGCAACATGAGGAAGCTGCCATGGACTTTTCACCATGAGAGTGCTTAAGCACTGGAACAGGTTGCTCCAGAGAGGTTATGGAGCCTCCATCCCTGGGGAGATGCAAAACTCAGATGGATAGTGCCTGAGCAACATGATCCAACTGGGAAGCTGGCCCTGCTTTGAGCAGAGTTTGGGCCAGCTGGCCTCCTGAGGTCCTTTCCAAACTAAACTATTTGTAAATCTATGAAATACCTACGCTTTTGTATTGACAGTAAGTCAATGTATTGAAATTTGAAATTCAGCCAGCCTCAATACTGATCAGCATTTGCAAGCCTGGGAAAGGAATCCTTACTCTTTTGAACTAAAAACACTTGATGACTAAATCTACAGTAGATTTCAACAGAAAATTAGCATCATGGGAGTTGACAGGTAGTGGAGAGGATTGATAGTTCAGGTGGCAGCAGCCTCAGCAGGGCTGAGCAGTAAGGAGAAGGAGGCATTAGCTACTTTGCCTGCCTGTGCCAGGGCTAACATGATGGCTACGTGTCCTCAGAGGTCTTGGTGGGTCTGCAGTGGTTACTGGTCCATCATCCAGTCTTTTCTTTTGTCATTGTCTCCTCGTTACTTTCTAATGATGATTTTCTCCTGCTGTGCCCACGACTACTTCTTCACCAGTTTTAGTTGCTGGCTGCCTCCTGGTCCTTTCAACTCTCCTTCGATACTGAGAGCCAAGCAGCTCCATCCATTGCTTCCTGGTGCTTTTCCGGAGCTTCTCCCACAGCCAACAAATCTGTTCAAAAGAAGAGAGCGTAGTTGAACATGATGTGTCTACTAGATTGTAACAGCTGGCAAAGAAATAAGTTTTGCATCCTTCATCTGTGAATAACTAATACCTCTCCATCCATAATCATCTGGTTTTCTCCAGTTGGTTGCAGTTAAGATGAGAGAAAAAGAATCACATTTGCATGTGTCTCTTGTAAGAGTTTGTGAACTGTCTTCCCTCTCTTGCATTGGCATTATTTCCACAGCACAAGTTAGTCTTTGTCTTGAGAAGCAGTTGGTGGAGACGGTCTTCTGCCTGTATGGTGGTTTTCTCAGATGCTAAATCTCTTTCAAGCTGGACTAAGTAAATATTCAGGGACTGTTTCGCTTTGAACAATCTTTCCTTGGTTTAAGATAAAACTTTCCCCTAATAGGCTTTTTTAATTTCCGACTGATACAACTATGTGATGAACGAAGTGCTCTGCAGTGCGGTGGACATGGCTTTGTAATTTTCAGTTCCCACCGAAATCAGATGCGTTTTGCTGAGAGCTGTTTAAAACGGCATTGCTTGTGAAGCAAGGGGGGCGTTTCTGTCTCTCTCCGCTGCTTTGGTTTCACCGTACTTGGGAACACTGCAAAGGAGTTTTGAGCATCTCATTATAAAAGGACATAGATAAATCTGAAAGGATAGAGGGAAGGGTGACAAAAATGATGTATGGCTTGTAGAAAAGGAGACTAAGGGTGGATATAACAGTCTATAAATATTTGAGAGGTAATAATATGGAGGAGGGGGAGGGATTATTTACAGTGCTTGAGACAGCATAACAAGGAGCAACGGCTTGAAACTAAAAAAGACAAAATTAAATTAGACAGTAGACACTTTTTCTCCTAACTAGAAGTGCAATTAGCAACGGAGTGACCTGCATAAGGACAAGGGGGTAAGTGAAGCATAATCAGGAGAGGTGTTTAAGAGTGTGTTAGATTATGATCTGAAGTGATTAATATGGGGGTAAACTCTGATCAATGTGCAGGTTAAACTAGATGACGGAAATCTCCTGCAGCTTTGTCATCTCCTGTATGATTCATTGCCTCTGGCCATTGTTTGACTGTGTTAAATAAATCATAATGTTACAGGGTTCTGCATCCCTGATTAGATGTTTCCAGTTAATTCTCCAGTTCTGGAGCCTGCAGCTTGCAAAGCTTGCACTTTCCCTGCTCCTCCTTTCAACTAATACTTGTTCGTCATCTTTGCAGCTTCGTGTATGTATGTGTGTGTGTGTGTGTAGGTGCCTGTGTTTTAACTGAGCTAATGTCTGAAGTGCCGTACGTGTTTATTCAGTGAGGCACAGACTCTGTCAAAAGTGTTGTATTTCTGTTGTGTTGGTGAAACAGGTAGAACTAGCAGCCATTTTCAGAGTTAAGTCTCTAAATGAAGAAGTTTTATTTTTCCTTTCAGGCTTTCGATCTTGCCTGAAACTTCACTGGAAGTGTAAAAATAAATAGTAGCATAAAAAGATTTGGAAAACCTCAGAGAAGGTTGCTTTTCTTTTTCTGTGCAAGTGGTACTGTGGGCCTTGTCCAGGGCTGTCTTCACCGGAGGTGGGGTCTGGGGAGAGCTTTCTGCAGCGTGTCGGGGAAGCAGGGGTGCCGGGGTACCAGCCGTGACCTACCCAGACCTGCTTACTTCGGGAGAGAAGGGGTGCTCAGCCCCAGGGCTTCTGTGACTGCCTTTTGGCTGGAGGGGTGGAGGTGAAAACCCACAGGCAGCTCAGCAGGTATGTCCGTCCTTCTTTCACGTTTCAGAAGAGCTTTTTTCCCCTAAAGAATTGGGAGTAGGGTTTTGGGGTTGGGGTTTTTTTTTGCATTTTCCAAAATTTTTCACCCTAGGGCTTTCTGTGTTTGCAGCATGTTTCTGTCCAACTTTCCTCACACCAGGTCAGGTTTCCAGAGGTAGAGCTACCGGTTAGAGCAAGGTTCCTGCCGTGCTGGACGGACTTTACTGTGTACACTATCCTTGTGGCCGGGTGCTCGGGGTTTCTCTTCCCACCGAAGGCCGGCGGGGCTGGTGGGCAGCCCCTATTGTTCTTTGTGCCTTGGAAGCTCTTCCTCCATCGCACGGGCATTTGCATATGTGCGTTGACTTTTAGAGAGTTATCTGTGCTGGCTTGTGCTTTCCATTTGTCATTATGAACGCTGAGATAAGGAATGGACCAGGAGCAGAAGATGTACTAAGAATTTTCTATCCGTGGGCACATTATTACACTATCTGCAGCTAACCTCTTGTTCCTTTCTGTGTCCTTGAAACAGTTATTATGACTTATCTGAATGTGTGGGGCTTTCTTTTTGCTTTTAGAAAAGATATAAGTGGGGAGTGAAGGAGTACTGCATGCTTCCTTAACTGAGCACTGGCGTAATTTCTTGCCTTTTCTTTTTTTCACATGCTTTCTTATACCTTGAAGACTGCTTTCCTTCACTTTATTTATCAACTAACTTCCTCATTCAGCTTGTTGGCCCATTTTCAGTAGATTTGTCACTTAATGACGTGGGGACTAAAATGCAGTTTTGAAGGTTTCTTTTGTAGGAACACTTTTTCATATGCTGCTTCTAATACCTCTTCTTTTTTTTTTTTCTTTTTCTTTTTTCTGAACTTTGCTAAACTTTCTCCTGAGTTTGAGTACCTGCTAGTCTTAATCAGAGTTGTGAATAGCTCAGTTACTTAAGTACAAACATTGTTCATGCAATTCTGTCCTGTGTTTTCTTAAAGAGCTTGCGGAGAGTCAGTTAAGCGCTGAGCTTCTCTTCCTTTGCAATGAGATTGGATGCCTAATTATTTTACATTTTTTTTTTTCAATTCCTGTCTCTAGTCTCTATTCATACTAGTTCTGTTGCTTACAGCATAGGCTACCATTTGCTGACTTGGATGCCTAGTCATGGGCACAACTGAACCTCAGCTGATGTAAGCCACTACAGTTTCAGTCACTGTGCATTTCTGTCTATCAGTTGTGCATGAACAAAATTCGTTAGTGACCAATTTGTATTTGCATGGAAGCAGATTTTGTGAGTGCAAATGTTGTTGCATCCATGCAATACTGGCAGTCGTGTACAAGAGTGATGCATGTGCATGTGATTTTTGCTCACTTGCCCAGGACCAGTGGGTGTCTACAATGGTTCTTTACCACTCCTGATATTAGTTTTTCCATCACGTATGAGGCAGACAGAGTGAAAAAGCCCTCCTGTTATTTCTAGTTGGTCTTTTTTAGAAACCTTTTGGGTTTCTGTCATCATATAGCTTATAACCAAGCATGGACTCCAGCTAATTCCAACCATCATCCTACTCCCTTTATTATTTTTAGTGTGAGCCATAATGATTTTATCCCAGTCATATTTCCTCCAAGGTCTCCTATCTCAGACACTTGTAAAGCCTTCCCTCCCTTCTAATGTTCTCTTTGATCTCTTGTTAATGACTTAAATCCCTTTACGTTTAATCCACACCGAGTTTCTTTCTCCTCCTCTCAATTTGCTTCTTTGCGCCTGCAGGTGTCTGGGCTGTTTTCCATCACTGTCTAGAAATCTGGTTTTCTTTCCTAATTTCCTTTCTCTTTTAATTTCTTCCTCTATTTTTTTTAAAGTTGTGTTGATTTTACGTTTTACTCCCGTTACACACTTCAGTGGCGTGTTGGATGTCTGAATGCAATGAGTTAAATGTTTGTAAATTTCTTTCTCAAATCAGGTATCTCAAGATGAATAATAACATGTGTACATATATATGTACTCATAGTAGTCATACTCCCAGCTGTTACACTGAAGATTGAAAATGGCATTTGTTTCTCATGCTCCTAATTTTCTGAAGCACTAATTTTATTGGTCCTGATCCTGTTAGCTGTCATGCATGCTAATAATTTTAGATATGTAAATAATCCTACTGTCTCAGTTCAGCGTGAACAAACATATGCTGGAGCATTAAAATAGTGCCTAGCATCTTCACAGATTCAAAGCCATGTTCAAAGATTTTGAATACTTTTTATTTACTAAAGCCATTCTTTTTTGCCAATAAAGATTTGAATGCAGTCACTATAGCTGTATTATAAAGACCAAAAGTGCAAGGAAGGAAAGAACAAGCATTACTCTTCAGTTCACATAAAAAGATCAACTACTCTGCTCTAGTCAGTGGCAGAAGATGTTGAAAGTGGAATTTGCTGCTGTAGACATCTTATTGAGGGCCTGAAGCTTGCATTAAGTGTGGAAATAAAAATTATTTTCTGTAGGTTTTATTTCTTCAGCCGTATTAGGAGGATTTTTAAGTTGCATGCTAAATGTTTGCAGCAGATCATTTTTATTAAGTGTATGCTAAATGTGAACAAAATGTACCCTCTCCAGTTCTACTGAAATCAGTGGTGGTATTTCAGCTCCTCTTAGCTGGAGCTGGACAGGAGCAGTGTATATGACTGGCAAACTTAGTATGCCAAGCTGCAGTCTTCTGGCTGGGATTTCTCCCTCCTTGTTTTTTTCTCCCAAATCACATTTTCCTTTGAAAAAAAATTGTTTCATGTTAAGTTTAAAATTAACTAAAAATCTTAAGTTTGGGAATTTTTTCAGTTGTATTTAGGAACACACACACGCAGAGTTAACAGTCATTTGACCCATTACAGGATAATAATTCTACATGTGGAAGAGAGGAAGAAATGCTCAGTAATTTTTTCTGCTCTTTCCTTTGAAGAAAGGCAGATGATGTTGCTGTATATGGAGATGGTGACATTCTGCTTTCATTTCCAGCAGTAACTGAAACCAGCAGGGTTGGATTACTTGCATGCAGTATTTAAAAACAAAAAACACAACAAAAAACAACAGAAAACTTGGCTGAGGATCTCTCTGGTCCATTAATACTGATTTCCAGTAAGTCTTTCAACACTGAGGAAATTCCTGAGGCCTGGAAGAAAGCTGATGTCATGCCAGTGTTTAAGAAAAACGAGTGTGGTAGGATGAGTGGCTACAAATCCGTCAGCCTGACATCAGTTTTTGTGAAAACAGTGGAACGGTCCACAGCAGACTGAAATGTGCGGGAGAGGGAGAAATGCAACTGTTAAAGGATGCTCACACAACGTGAATTAACAGAAGTTCATGGGTAAAAGATTCTGTCAAGTTAGTAATCTTTTGTCGTTACAAAATTGCTTGACAAAGCGGCGTATTGATGCAATCAAGTTCTGCAAAGCATTTGATTTTTGTATTCCCTGACATCTTGATTAGGAAACTGAATTGACAGAAAATCAATATGGTATGTGTAACATGGTTTTAAGAAGGATGATCCTATCAGTCTGAAAATGTAGATCTGAGTGGGGAATCTAATGCAGCGGTGTTTCTGGAGAAGTCTCACAGGGACCTGCTCTTGGCTGTAAGCTGTACAGTCTTCCCACTGATACCTTGGAAGCAAGCCTGGAATCGCCACAGGTTGTCTTGGTAGGTGACGGCAGGGTGCGTGGACTGGCAAGCCGTGGAGAAGACAGAAGTGCTCTGTGGGAGGGCTTGGCTAGATGGTCATGTGCAAGCAAGAGCCACTTTAACCCATACCAGCAGTGAAAAACGGAGGATTCTGTCCCTGAGAAACGTTGTCACTGCAGGGGAGCTGGTGGCCACGAGGGTACTATGCTGAATGTTAGTGGTTCCCGGTGGAAAAGGATGACCAAGGACTGGTACAGCCCTTTCAGATAGACCTGTGATGACGGGAAGGAGGCTTGGTGTCCTCTGTGCCTGAAACTGGTGAGGTGCCTGTGGGACTAGTGGGACTCCTTCCCTGGTGACATTGTACGTACAGGAAAGTGGGCTGTCAACGGATGTTGGAAGGGAGATCGTCAGTGGTTATTAAGTAAGCATACTGCATCAGGCTCAGGAACGTCACTGAGCCAAAAATGATGGGAGGCTGGGAGAGGGGGCGAGGGAGGTAGCACGTTTGTTTGCCCTGTTCGTACTGTTCCCTAGATTCCTCTTTGTAGCTGGTGGTGGGGATATAGCCATGGTCTGAACCAGCACACCTGGGCTTGAACTTGGAAGGGCTCAGGCAGGAGATGCAGGAATGATTAAAAGACCGGAAAACACATCCTGAAGTAAGAGATGGCAGTTTATTTTGCCCTTTAGTGACCCCCTCATCTAGGATTTAATTAATCCCTATATGTTTATTCCAAGTCACTCGTGCCTTTGCGAGACTAGGCCAGCTCAAGTTGAAGTTTTATGTGTCATTTCATGGGATGGGATTTGCTGTCGTGAACAGAAGCGTCATGTGGATGCAGAATCCTATGAAAAGCTTGTGTGTTGGGTGCATCCACCGCGGGGCTCAAGCAAGACGATAATGAACAGCGTTAATTCGAGGATCTCCCAGATTTTCTGGAAATGTGCTGTCCTTGCTGCCTAACTTTTATCCTAGAGTGCCTCTTTCTGGCAAATGGCATTCTTGGTAAGATGTGCTGTCCCGCTTAGGACTGGTTTAGCCCTTTATAGGTGGAACTGGAAAAGCTTATTCCACTTTGCTCAAATGATGACTCTAGCGTTATTCCTAGAGGGAAGAAAAAAGTAACGCTCATTCCTTTGGGGGTGAAAATGAGTATTGTTCTGGCAGTTGAGTAAACCTTGAGAAGCAGGAGAGCGCAGCCGTTGACGTGTTGGCGGATAAAGCCATCTCCTGCCCTCGGGACGCGTGCCCTGTGCCTGCAGACGCTGCTGCCATTGTGCCCGCTCCTCGCCGATAATGCCGGCTGCGCTCCTGGGCCGGCTGCTTCGTCCGGCGAGGGGCGTTGCGGGACACCCCGCTCTGCCCTATCTGTCAGAGAGCTGCTGCAGCAAAGGTGCAATGGCTGGTTGTTTTGTCTTGGGGCGGTGGGACGAGGTGAAAAGCATGGTAGGAGTTGGCAGGCGAAAAGCGCCCGGGTGAGGTGGGATAGATCAGTCTCTCTGCACTTCAGCTCCAGGTAAAAGACCAGGAGCCTGCAAGAGGCTCAGAGTTGTAGGACCATGCATTTTTTCTTTTTTTTTTTCCCTTCATTTTTTTTAAAATGTGTATTTCTGCTTTGAGAAGAGAGGCGTATCTCTGCTGAACAACTGTGTTCCTCGGGTAGGGCTGGAGAGATACCTATGGACTGTGGTGGCAATAAGCTGTTTTGGCTGTGATTTATTCTCTTTAGACTGGAGACACAGCTGCTTTAGCCCACGCATCTGATATGGCTGATAACAGATTTTTCGACCTCTCCTTGTAACAGATGTTAGTCGGAGCACAGCTGGGCATCCAGGGCTGTTTGGGCAGGCAATCCCAAACAAGGAAGAAAAAGAAACACTGGATTTAGCATTTGAGCTTGAGATAGGGTCCTAGAATTGTTGGCAATTGGGGGAGGGAGGAAAAACCATGCTTTTCTCAAAAGCTTTCTGATCAAAACAATTGGGAGGACTGCAGAGGTGGTTTTCCATGGGTGAAATAGAGTAGGACAGCCCCGTACATCTCAGAAACCAGGCTCCAGGACAGGAGTACGAGTGCAAGCTCCCCTGCTGCTCTGCGGACCCTGCTCTTTGCCTGTATTTGCTGGCTCGTCTGGAAGGCAGGGTGACTGTCTCTTCCTTGCCACTGTTAAGGTCTCCACCTCCCCGCTGCCCGAGAGCCAGCACAGAGCGATGGGCCAGAGCTCTGCAAACTGTGCGGAAACGTGGGGAGGGGTTTTGTCTTCACAGCAGTGGCGCAGGTAGCCATCTCTTAGGGCCTGAATTCAGGGATGCTTTCAGGAGTCCAGGGTCCCTGTTTTTTCACTCTGCTTTTAGGGAGAAGGCTTTCACAAGCAGATCTGAAAGGCCTGATTCTGCATACCTTGTGCTACAGCAATTTGTACTGTGCACCTTTAGTCCAAAGTGGGTACCTGATCTTTGACGTTTCCTGTTATTTGTCATGACGGCAGAAAAGTATCTCAGACTTTCTTGTATTTGGGAAGTTTATTTAATCATGCAGTTCACAAGCATCAAAATTATTTTTTTACTAGAATTTGTTAAACGATAATTTCTTAAATATCTCTTTTCAGATAGGGATGTGGGTTGAGAGTTTTATACATATAAGCACCCGAAAGAGAGGTTTTAAGATAAAGCACCCTCTGGAGTATATTGATAAAAAGACGACTAAGGGGAACGCAAAAATCAGGGTACAGGGAGTCAGCTCTTATTTTCTTGAGAGTCCTGCTTCTCTGTAGGGTCAATTCCAGTGTCCTTATGAAGAAGAGCGATGTAGTGCATGGACTCGTAGTGCGGTGAGACTGTTAGCCAAAGCAAATGGTACTGGGATGCAGGTCAGTGTCTGGTCCTTCACTGGGATCTTTGAGACCAGTGAAGACAAAAACCTGGTCTTTTGTGCACTCACATCAGTATCCATAAAGGACAATCCCTGTGTATCTCATATTGGACCAAATTTGTCTCTTAGGAACCTGTACTGCATTGACAGAAGCTGTAAATTAGGGAGGGAGTGGTGTTTAAAGCCAACTCTCTGCTTACTGAAGGAGCAGTAAATGGGCTTCTATGTGAAAGAGTAGGGCTCAGCAGAGTTACACAGGTGTGAAGAGAAGCCGAAATGGTGGAATCAGACTCTGGGGAGGGAGAGGAGAAAGGGAAAAGGTGGCATTGGAGAGGAGAGCAGCTGGGACCTTCTCCAGAGCCTGATGTTCAGGGTTAGCCATGTGTTGCTGTTGTGTTCCTCAAATTCCCATTGAGAGACTCCAGCCTCTTCCCGTTCCCTTCCTTCTCTTACTAAAGAGGTTTCCTTTCCTCTTCTCATTTTAGCTAAAGCAGGGAGTGGGAATAGGGAAGGTGTTTGCGTGTAATATTTTGTACGGTATCACTATGCAGGGTACAAATAATAAATCACACACTACATGCTTAGACAATTTACTGCTGGCTTTTGTATGTGCTGTGACAAGTGCTCAAAAGGTCAAAAAAGCTTCCTTAACAAATTTGATAAGATAATGCAGTGAGCTGTAACAGCATAAAGTCCTGGGGGCCATAGACCAGAATAGAAGAAATAATTATGCATGGTAATGGGTAATTACAGATAATGGCCTTTTTTGGGGGTGGCAGAAAATACACAGCCCCACAGCCTTGCCTGGAATGAACATTGTCTAGCACATTAACTTTATAGCAAGCTAAAAGTTCAACGCTGGAACCGAAGATAATCCGCAACTTCTAATGGGAAGAGAACAGAAATACTCCTCTCAAAGGCAGAGCGAGCGTGTGGGTTTTGTTCCTCGGGAGGCAGACTGTCTCAGCAGAAAGTAAGTAATGGTGCCAGCTTTCTTTGACATCTGAAATAGCTCTGTCATGATTGTCTGGTGGGAGAAACATATTGTTCCAGTGTTTCTGATTATGATGTTAGGGAGTGATTTCACACCAGCCTCATTCAAGGCTACTGTCCGACCTCAAAGCCAGCTATGAATTGAACTAACGCCTTGCAAGACTTAATATTGCCAGACCAGTTAGCAGGAGTGTACTGATGCTTTATATACTGAGCAAGGGGAAATTGTCAGATGTGGGTCCAAGACTCTCTTGCGGTCTGAAGGCAAGTGTTTCCTGACTGAATAATTAATTTTTGGCGTTTTAATGGCATAGCTGTCTCCTGCTGCAGAGGCTGGCTTGCGGGAAGATATTAACACTGCAGTCATGAAAACAGTCACTCTGAACTGAAAAGTACAGGAAATGTAAACTACCAGAAGCTGAACTCGCTCACTGGGCAATGGCTTTTCCTTGCTTCTCCTTGAGTAAATGTGTTGCTTGAGTAGTCACATTTCTTCTGCGTTTTCAGCAGCATGTCTGTGTATGTATAGAGTCTTTGCAGGCATAGAAGAAATAAAAACTACTAACCATAGGTGTATATAAGAACTCACGTCAATAAATGCGGGCAGTGAAACTCTTTTAATTGCCACACTGCATATATAGAATCCCTTCTCTGAAATACACAATCAGATGGAGACTAATCATCTGTTATGGCCACATGAGTAAATTGAATCATGCCACTCCATGCTCCCAGACATTGAAAGGTGACTGTATGTGCTGTTCTGATTTTTAAAACAGTTCCTGGTGTGCGTCCGTCCCAAGCTGACTAATATTCTCCCCTAGATTCCCAAGTGTGGTCCAGTAACCATTCCCAGTAGGCAATTTGGTGCTACCACCCTATTTTAGATGCTGAGAAAGTCTAATAGTATGGACTCTGTGCCATTTGACCTCAGCATCAGAGGCTTGCCCAGGCATGTTTAAATTACTATTATCAGTGTATAATAAGATGTATAACTGGCCTTTAATAGTACTGGTAGGAATAGGAAGGCTTATGTGCAGAATGAGTGAATGTTACAGACAGAACTTCAGTATTTGCATTTCTCAGTGTGTATGCTGAAAAACACATTTGCATCTGTGAGACAGAGATGATGATAGAAATTCCTGTAAATTCCCTGACATTTCCCTTCTCTCCTCCCAAAAAGTAAGAAGGGAAAGAATGATCTATATACTGGCTTCTGTGTTGATTTTGCCATGCATATCCACAATTCGTGTAAATCGCCGTAGCTTTATTGAAGTAAATGGCCTGAGACTGGTTTACATTAACTGCGGACTGGACCATTGTTTTTCACCGTGCTCTGCTAAGTGAAGGCAGGAGCCTCTTGTAGGTTACTGAATGTGTAAGACCCATATGTGTAACTGACCCCGAGAACTCACCTTCCTTAAAAGAAAATCCCAGCCATCCTGAAATGAATTACTGGTTAACTACTATTAATATGCCATAGAGCTGGAGAGTCGTCTACAACACTGCAAGATCAATAACAGTATTTATCGTGCATCATATTGATCTTCTATGAAAGAGTGAGCCATATTTCACACTGTGTACATAGTGCAAAAAAAGTAGCATCGGTTCTCTACAGGAATTAGTAAAGATATAGAAAAGAGCTTAGAGATCCAAGGGCACAACTGCATGAAGGGATACTGTTGTCTCACTGAAAGAGCGTTGCTTACACGTGGAGAGCCTCTAACGGCCCTACATTGTAGATTTGGTGTTCCAAAAAATAGGCGAGAATTTTAACCACCCTCTTTTTGGTTTGCTCTTCTAATTTCTGTTTGTTCTTGTACAGGTTCCATCCCATATTTTTAATTGTGTCCTCTTTGCAACTTGCAAAACATTCAAATTTGTGGCTAGTGGCAGGGGAAAGACCCAGGAGCCCTTCCCACGTTTTTCATGTAGAGGGTGAAGGCAGCCACGGTGTGAGCCCAGCTCCTGCAGCAGCCCTCTTGTTTTAAAGGGCAGGTGGAGGGGCAGAGTGGGAGTCTGACAGCACAGCAGCAGTTGCCTTGTTGAGAGCTTAATTCCTCTTGAAAATTGCTCCCCTTAGAGCAATGAACCTCAGGGCTGCCCCTCATGTGCAGGTGTTGTAATGCGGCAAGCTCTGAGGCAGGGGAGGACCCTCTCCTTGCCGGCAGAGCCATTCAGCTGTGCTGAATTACATTTGGGGGGAAAAAAAAAAAGAAAAAAACCAGCTGAAGGCTGCTTTCTTAACCTTGGTATTCGCTCCTTGCTGGCAGAAAACGCAGCCATGGGCTGGCAGCCTCCCTTGAGGAGGACACCTTGCTTGAGCAGCTGGAGGCGAGGCTGTGGGAAGGTTCAGCCTGTAGGTAGGAGTGAAGAATTACAGGTACAGGCTGAAGACTGACCAGAAGAACCTGAGTTAGTTAAAGCTTAGTTACAGCCATTGCTTCCAATAGGTCTGCCCTATTCTGCAAACGGTGGCTGTGCCTGAGGATGCTGCAGACCAGGAGCAGTGTGTTTGCCTGCTAGCAGACTTCAGCTGGAGAGAACTGGCATGGTTAGGGCAAAAACTCCTGCGGGCATACAATAAACATGAAATCTTCTCTGGGCAGATCTCCGAGTGCCTTGTTTTATCCCTAGTTTAGCAGGGTTCTTTGGCCTTTAATTTGGCTCCCCTTGGCACTTAGCACTTCTTTGAAGGTAACTCATGTAGGTACTGGCTGGTCTGACCTGCTTTTCTTCCTGAGCTTTCATTGCTCAGAAAAAAGCCAAGACTTTCAGAGCTTTCTCCCTTAATAGCAAAACTTTTTCCCCTTAATGTGTTTACAGTTGTGTATGTTCTCCACATGTTGTATATGTATGATGTATGTATTAGTAGTAGGAGATGACAAGATTCAGACAGGCTGGATGGGGTACGAGTGTAGAGCTGAACTGCAGACCTGCCCTTGACCTGTTGCATGCCGGAGCCGCTGAAGACCTGCAAGAGCTCAGCTCTCCAGAGGCATCCTTCCCTTAGGCTGGCTGGTTCAAGACTGAGAGGAGTTTAGAGCAACCCCTGGGGTGCTTTGAACTGGTCTGGTCGACATCCACCTGCAGTCCGGATGGCACAAAGCTATGTCTTGTATGAGATGTCTCCCTACTCCCAGGTGAAGCACCAAATCTCCTCCAGATGCTACAGAAAAAAAAAAAAACAGAGGCTTGTCCCAAAGCATGACATCAAAGAAAAACTCATCTCCTGAATTCGGGGGAAAGTGTGAGTTGAAGCATGTGGCAGCTTTCTCCTGCTCTTTGTCAGATGTTACCAATCCTTCCATCTTCAGAAGCATGATGTGGCTTGGGATTTAGGGAAAATTAACTCTTCTGGCTGTCTCTCCAGTGCTGTCGCAGGAGTCCTAGTTCTGCATGGAGCTGGCCATGTCTGTCCCTTCACTTGAACTTTCCTCTTTCCCAGGGCTCCTGTTTTTTCTGCTAATCTATGGGGCACATCCCTATGGTGTGGCCACAGCTCAGAAGGGTTGTGTGCCAGGGATGTTACGAGGACCATGGATTCCATAATGCTGCATTTATAAGAGAAAAACGCCCCAGCCTGCTGATGTCTGGGGATTTATGTGTATGGGTGCATAGGTGGCTGAATGAGCAGGTGACCAGCTCTACAGATCCAATATTGAATCTTGAGAGGGCAGCTGATAGTACTGTAGAGGCTGTGGGAGAGTGGAGGTACAGCAGAAGGAAAGCAGAGGACCGTTTTGGTGGATTTGTAACAGCCCTGAGCACTGAACTGCTGGTGGCTTTTGTGCAGCTAAATAGAGGAAAAACGTGTGCAGCAAGTCAACCCTTTTGCACCTCCAGTTGCCCCGACCACAGATAGGAGGTAGAAAGAGAAAAGAAGGGCCAAGAAGCATATTTTTTTCTCCTACTTAATGAAGCAGAAGACTGCCACTGCTGCTCTTTCTTCAGGAAGGAGTTGTAGCGCTACCAGCCACTGGAACATCACAGAGACATCAAGGATGCTTGTATGATTTTGTGGGTAGCTATGGGCAGGTCTCTGTTCTAGCCTAGCCCATCTTGTCCCATGTTAGGAAGTGCAGTGCATGAGACATTTCCAAAAGTCGCAGCAAAGCCTGCTACTTTCTCCCCCGCGTCCTTTTAGCTGCTGATGCCTCAGGGTGGCTTTTGTGTGTAGGTGTAAAGAGGCCCTATCTTCCCGGTGCTGGTGTTCTTAGCAGAAAGTATTATCTCTTCTTACGATGCACTGCAAGTGAAAAGACACTGCAGAGGTTTCGGAAGAAATTGCACATCTGTGCAGCATAGCATAGCCCTGCCAGAAGTTCTGCAGCCGGCTGCCTTGCATATCTCTGTCTCATGTGAAATCTGTATCCCAGCAGGGAACGTGTTGGAGGATTTTGCTTTTGGCATCTATTTTACAGCATGAAAAGCAGAACAATTGAACTGCAGTTTTATTCGGGAGCTAAGTTTGGGGAGGGGAGTCAGGCTTGTGCTGTGATTTATCAGAATTGTTGGCTTTTCAGTGCCAGTGGTCTAAGTTCTGATTTTATCGAAGACATAGACCAAAGGACTTGAAGAGAGGCTTGCCCGTAAGCAGAATAATAGCAATAATAAAATTTTGTAAAAATATGAAAGTGCAAAAACTGTGAGGGGTCTTCTGAGTCATTGCAGACTCCTGTGCTCAGTGTGCAAATTTGAGAGGTACTCCCAATGAAAAAGGCCAGCTGGCTTGGTTCTTGCTTGCGTAGGGCTGAGGGGCAGAAAAATCAGATGCAGGAGGCATAAAACGCTCTGTTTGCTAATAAATGGGTATAGTTCATTGATGTCAACAAAATGTCAGCAAGAGCTGAATGGGGGCACTGTATAATTTAGTGACCTGGAAGGAGACTATCCATGATTGCAGACAGCTTTCATGAGGGCTGAAGAAGTGAAACAGAATTGCACTGTAAATGGCAATAACTAGTAAAACCAATCATTGGATCTAGTGTGCAGCTAATACACGGTACAGTGGAAGTGGTTACCATGACTCTGAGAGGCTGGTAATTGCCACCATATTCATTTTGCAGGTAAGTAACCAAGGTACAGATACACCAAGAGAAAGGCACAAAACAAACTAGGCAATGCCTGCCTGACACCTGTCTTAGGGCTGTTACTTCATACGTGCCTATTGTCCATGCTGCTTCAGCCAAATCCTTTTCTCCTCCATGGTAGAGTTAGGCCACATCACGGGAAGAGCAGGAGCTCCTTGCAGAAGGGATCGTTATGCTGCGAACACTGTAAGGGTTAGTGCAGGGCAGCGTTACAGGGATGCAAGCTAGAACCAGGGCTGCGTCGATGGTGGGATTCACAGTTGCTCCCTTGTTTAATATGTAAATGTGTATTCACCGTGTGGTTAGACTTTCTAAGGTTGTGGCAGTTTTTTGCTATGTCTGGCTCAGCCAGGTATCTGATGCAGCGTGTCAGAGAGAGCTTGGCTGTGAAACGGTACCAACAATCACCTTCCTTTTGCATCCTTGCAAATATCACAAGGCCCTGGTTGAGACTGGAGTGAGGAAAACGGGACCTAAAACATCCTCTAAGAAGCCCTCCCATCTTAGGGAATTCAGAGGAGGCAGACCTTTGCAGGGACAGCCTGTGGGGGGTGCAGCCGCTGGCCTCCGGTCTGGAGGCACTCCAGAGTGCAGGCAGCAGGTCACGAGCAATCCTCTCCTCATCCTCTTTTGCCAGGGGTGTGGGAGCTTGTTCTGCTCTGTGATTTTGTAGGTAAACAGGAGCTAAATTTGGGTGTGGAGGCTGGGCAAGGATTGAGAGCCTCGCTGCTCAGAGGTAGCATGTGGGTTTCTGGGACACCTTGGCTGATCATGCGGTGCTTTCCCTACTGCAGCTTCTCTTGGCCTTGTGGCTGTTTGTCCTTTCTAGAGACGTGTTCAGAAAGTGTCTCATGTGCAGGACACTGGCTGAGAGAGGTTGTCCTGTAGCTAGAGCCTTTCTGCTTCCAGGGAGTTAAAAGAGACTTGGCACACCGTTACAATTTAAAAATAATAAGGGCTTGCATCCTTAGCTGGTGTAGATCATCATCAGATCAGCTCATGCTGCTTGAGGACTCAGAGCATTGTCTTAACCTGCATTTGGTTATGTCTCCTGTTTTGCAGTCTGCAGTGTGTTTAGGTGGTGGTCTCGGGCTTTGAGCGGACATCAGTCCACTTGAGTTTCCACCAAACATCCAGCCATGTTTGCCTTTCAGCTCCCACCTCTTCCTGTTTACTACTCTTTGTGCAGCCTTCAGGAGAAGTAGTAGCTCATCGGAAGGTGAAAGGTAATGGTCTTCATGGAGCCTCCTGTTTCATAATGGCTTGTTTTTTTCTTTTCCAGAGGGACGGATGCTCGTTCAGGACATCCCTTCCATCCCCAGCAGAGGGCACTTGGAGAGCACGTCTGATTTGGTTGTGGACTCCACCTACTACAGCAGTTTTTACCAGCCGTCTCTGTATCCTTACTATAATAACCTGTACAACTACTCCCAGTACCAAATGGCAGTGGCCAGTGAGCCTTCCTCGAGTGAGACGGGGGGTACGATTGTAG
Source organism: Phoenicopterus ruber ruber (assembly GCA_009819775.1). Lineage (NCBI taxonomy): Eukaryota > Metazoa > Chordata > Aves > Phoenicopteriformes > Phoenicopteridae > Phoenicopterus > Phoenicopterus ruber. The sequence goes on from CM020246.1 coordinate 30,101,683, forward strand.
GGTCAGCCATGAAAAACAGCCTTCGAAGCCTCCCAGCAGCATACATGCCAAGCCAGTCGGGAAAACAGTGGCAGGTATGATGTTACAGAGATGTTACACGGAAGAGTGAGGTGGACAATAAGCTGTTTCTTGGGCCTGATGCTGACCTCATGTTTGCCGGTTTCATGGCAGTGCAAAACCAGAACCAGATTCCAGAGTGGGATTAGGACCCACGTTAGGGAAGTTAGCTGAAATGGGTGGTTATGATGCAGCACAACGAAAGCAATGATACAGGTATAGGTAGGTTGCCACAAGCACAGATAAAGGGCACCCACTTGATTTTATCTTCTGAATGATGTCATAGTAGGTTATGGGCTGTTTTCCGGAAAAAGAGTCCAACTGAATTACCGAACATTGCATCCTGGGAGCTTCAGGTGTCATTTCTGAGAAGCTTTGCTCTTCAGGAACCTGTTCTTTTCTCTCCCATCTTTCACATCCAAGGCACTGAAGCAACCCAGGAGACCGTGCCGTTACACTGTGGGCTGGTGGCAGTCAGTTGAATGTGACATGGCGTTTTGCTAATGGTGTGTTCTGGCAGTGTAAGCTCCAGGGCTTGCGATTTCAACTTGGGTAGCTCAAGTTACAGGCTGTGCCCAAGAGGTTTGCACCAGAGCTCTGTGTATGTCATTAGTTAGGGTATAAAGCCAACCAAGCCCTCTCACTCTAGAACTTGATAATTGTAGCCTCCAACTCAGTACCGGTCGGAGACGGGAAAAAGGGGAAATCTGCCAAGCCAGGGGATTCTTGGCGAAGTAAAGCAATTTCAGTGACCCTGAGGCTGTTTAGTCTTGGGCTGCAGTGGTGCTTTTCTGTCTGAGGTTGAACTCAGGAGGCTACATCCTTGGAGTCTGCATACGCCCATGTCCAAGGGTAGGAGAGGGCAGATCTCTTCTGTAGAGCATCAGGAGAGGGCAGGCTGCCTTCTGCAAAGGCTGTGTTGTGAAACCATTCAACAATGAAAGATTAAATGTCCACCAAAACCTCCTTTCTGAAGGGAAGAGATGGATCATCCCCTTTGCTGACACAGAATTCCTCTAGCAATTCTGGCACAGGGACCAACTCTGAAAGGGCATTTCAGCTTCTGATACCAAGGAGCTGGAACTAAGACCAGGGTGATTACAATTAATGTAACAGTCCACATCACCTTCAGTGAGGCTTTTCTGTCATTAGACACTTTTTTCATGGAAAGGTCCTTCTGAAAATGCAGGGGCCTCCTGGGACAATAGCTGGCAGGTCCATGAATTTTAAGATCATGGCTTTACAGCAGTCTTCATTTAGTGCTATTTCATGTCCCTTTTTTGCCATGAGTACAGCTGTATGGGGAAAAGAGCTATCTCCCTCCCTTCTGCTATGTGAGCCCACACCACAAGATGTTTCTTCTCTCAGTGTGTTGATAGGCTTCACCACAGTCACCTTCAAATACATGGAGGTACACCTTTTAGTTGATAGCATCCTCTCTAGCTGCTGAATTTGATCACCAGACCAGGAGGAGAATTAGTCGAGGCAAGCTGGGGATAGGATTTTGTGCGTGGTAGTGAGGTGAAGTGCCAGTGCTTTTCTAGCTTTTTCATTTTGGTTGATTGGGTTAACCTGGCACATTATAGCAGAGTATTTCCGATAGAAAGTTACTTCTTCTGAAGCTTTTGCAGTACCTAGCTTGTAAGAGCCTACTGCAGAGCTGATGCTTGGAGGCACCATCACAACACAAATGAGGGTGTCCTGGTTTAGGCCAGGACGGAGCTAGTTTTGTCTTCAGCAGCTCCTGTGTTTTGGATTTAGTCTGCGAAGAACGGTGATAGTACACTGATGTTTTTGGTTGCTGCTAAACAACGGAGGACATTTTGCAGTTTCCCACGTTTTGCTAATGTGCAGGTGCAAAAACTTGGGAGGGGTAGAGCCAGAATAGTTGATCCAAACTGGCTAAAGAGAGTATTCCATACCATAGACGTAATGCCCAGTATAAGTGAGGGTCGGCCAGTGGGCCACTGGTTTTTTAGACCCTTAACTTGCCTTAATCCTTAAGCTTCCCTTCAGGTTGCTTTTTGTTTCCCTATTTTTCCTTTTTGTTTTTCGTTTGTTCGTTCAGCTGTTTGTCCCCTCGCCTGCTCTCTCTGGAACTTGCTGTTCTGGGATAGCTGGGGGGGGATACCCCTGCTCCCTGCCTGCTGCTCGGGACGGGCTGTATCGGTTGTCGGGTGGTGAGAAATTGTGCATTGTTTGTTTTATATATTCTATTATCCTTATATATATTATTATTATCATTATTAATATATTGTTATATTTTTCCTTTGCTGTCCTGGTGAGCTGTTTTTATCTCAACCCGCGAGTTTTCCTTTCTCTCTGATTCTCCTCCCCACCCCACTGGGGAGCGGGGGGAGTGAGCGAGCGGCTGCGTAGTATTGGGTTACAATTTGGGGTTAAACCACGACAGAGGGGCAGCAACATTCATTCATCTTGTGAAAATAATGTTCTTGCAGGCTGCTAGCTCCACACTTCACCATTCCTCCATCCAGTAGAGACTTCTGTGATTTTACTTGCTTGGGAAAAAGGAAAGTAAATTACAGGTATTGACTATCCTAGAGCATAGTGTCTGAGGAAGATGCATGAGGGTATGTTAAAATACGTTAAACCTTGGAATGAAGATGGTGTCCTCTCAGTTCTGTTGTCACGTACTGTCATTTGAAAGTAGAATGTATGTGTAAGAAGTCTTGGCCTAGAGGGTCCATTGTCTCACTGTGAGATTGCCTGTTTCTTGAGGGACCTTTGACATCCCCTAAAGAAATAAAGCAATAGTGTGCTTTCCATGCATTTTTCTCTTGGGGCCCTGCAGAATCTGTAACTAACTCATGCTTAAGTGCCACTCAAATTAGTGGGATATTGAAGAGCTGATTAAGGAAAAAAAAGGTGGTGGTTGTCAAAAAGGACCATTTTCCTTCCACCAGCCGGCTCCAAGCGCTGGGTGTTCATTCCCGCCTTGTGGGATGTATTGCATCATTCCATTCACCTCCGTGTGAATTTAGTGATTTACCTCACCTGAGATCTTAATTTCTCCTGGCCACACCTTTTGGGATCTCTGAGTGCTGTTCTGGTGAGATGTCAGTGCAGAGAGACTAGAGGCAGTGCTTTCTGCCTGCAGAAGTGACGTCTCCCCAGCTTCTAAATGGCCTAAACCCAGGACCCACCTCTCCTGTTCAGTAGGGCAGAGCGTAGCTCAAGGTCAATGTCATGTAACTTACAAGCTGTTTCTCAGAGGCTGATCTGCAAGAAGGATTGTTATTGCTGGAAGAGTTACGAATCATGGGGTTTACATACCGTTATGACAGCGTAACATTGCACAAATAATCATAAAAAGTTTTACTGAGAGCTAGGCTAGGTAGTGCTTGATGGCAGTGGGTGCAGTGATGCTGATGTTGTAAAACACTGTGTGGCACTGAAGATGGTTTCTTGTATGGGGAATGAACTGTCAGCTGCTGCACGTGGTTAAACACCGATTCTGCACGTGGAAGGTCACCAGCAAGGGAAGATCACAGAAATACAGTGTTAAATGGAGAGAAGGATGAATGAGTTTCTCTGTCAAGCACAGTAAGGAGTTACAGGAAAGTTTCAAAGCATGATCCACAAGGAGGAATGAGACCTTGCTTACACCTTCAAGGGGTTTTGCTGGCAAACCTATGCAGGCTGATTCTCTCCAAAGGAAACACGTAGCTGTATCTATACAGGGATTTTTGCTGGACTGCTTGTACTGACCGGGTTTATTTTTTACATTCACAGGCTTTCTTAACCAGTCTTTCAGTACGAGTGAGTCTGCTCATGTGACTGGTAGTGCTATAACTGTTTTGATCAAGGTTTTTAATTTTTGCTTCTTTACCAAAATGATAGCAGTGCGATGCCTGCTGTGACCAAATCAGGGCAGCTTGCTAAGCTGTGAGCCCACAGGAGGGTTTCTTTGTTGGTGTAAGCCACCCGTGTCCTCGCTGGAAGGTATCCTAGTTTAAGCAGCGTAGGCAAGACCCCTACCTTTTCCAGGCTCTGTTGGTGGAGGCTCGCTTGTCCTGGAATAATTGTAACCACACAAGGAGAATTGCATGCTTAAAGTAAGATAACTTCTGGATGCAGACAAGGCCTTGAGCAGCCCAGCTGTCTGCTGTTTCAGAATTTAGGGAGCAAGGGAGAAAAGCCAGGGAGGAAACGTGTGAGTGTGTGTGGGATGGGATGAGGATTAATGCATCATTGAGCCTTGGCAAATAAACTGAATCACTGAATCTTTAATGTAGATTAATGTCAGATTTCATTAGTCTTTGTTCTTTGCAGAGGCTCGCGTACTTGAGTGGATTCATAGAGGTGCAAATATTTTAGATATTTCTGTGTAGGTTTTGTTCATTTGTATATAATTATCCCAGAAGCTATATCCATTGTGATTTGATAAGCATAATGAAGATGATAGTTTTGGCCGAGACCCCTTCAGTCATTTATATTCTGCTGCTTTTGCCAGCTTTAAGGCAGATAATCAGATACGTCTGGCGTTGCACCTGAAGAAAAGACAAGCTTAGGTCGGAGAGGAAATGTAGCCGATGCGGTGGTTACGGTGCATCTCCTTTCACTCCAGTTCTGTGTGAGCATCTGGACCCTCCCTTGAAGCTCTCCTGATTGTTCATTACAACAGGAATTTATGTGCATTCAATCCAATTAACAGTTAAAAAGAGTTCACCAACATTAGTACTGCAAGTCAGAGCACGTTGGTGTACGATGGAAATTGGGGCTTCTGAAACCAGTCTCACTGCGGCCCACTTGGGGACAGCAACTGGAAAATGATGGGGTGACTTCAGTCTTTTCCACCACAACAAGTGTAAAACCTGGATGGACACGTCCGAATCTAATCAGGTTTAATTCTCCAAGCTGGCAATGAAACTGCTGGCCTGTGACCCACAGCATAAGGATAATCGTGACTCCTTGTGAGTTGGCATCCTCCCCAAAAAGTGTTAAAACTCTTCTGGTTCCTACAGCCAGACCATTAAAAATCTGCAAGATGCAGAATGTGCCCCCACACCTGGGGACCAGTGGCTGCGTTTTCGTTGTTACTGTGGTAACTCCAGGGATCCTGCTTCGGAGAAAGGTTGAGGCTGGCCAGGAGGCTTTGGACAAATGTCAGAATTTCATGTAATTTCTGTTTCATACTCTGAGGTGTTTTTTTTTTTCTTTCTTTCTTTCTTTCTTTTTTTTTTTTTTTCTTTTTTAATGCAGCTTGGCAAACCAGTATTCTCACTTCCGAAACCTCAACTTTTCAACTTTCTTGTTCTTTCCTTAAACCAGTTTAGATCAAAAACCTGAAATAAGTATTGGTGAGAGTCAGACTGAAAAATTTTAACTCATTTTCTAATGTGGGAATTATGTTTACCATTTGGAAGTGACATATTTAGCATTGCTGAGGCAGGAAACTGTTTTTTAAAGATTTCTTAAGAAGTAGCAAACACGTAAAACTGTCTTTTACTAAATCCAGAAAACTGTGGCCGTGATAGGGCAGCTAGCAGTTTGAACTCTTAAGAATAGGTGCTTGCTAGTAAAAAAGATTGCTCTTTTGAACTTGCACAACCTGTTTCTAGTTTCTGGCACAGTTTTTCCTCCAGTAAGCCTGGCCTTCTTACAGAAATGTGCAGTCTAACTCTCCAGAAATAGGTGTAAAATGTGTGAAATATATGTGTGTGTGTAAATATATACACATTGTGCAAGTCACCCGACACAATCCTAATTTTATGTGTAAGCAGTGTATTATATACTGTATTCATAACATACCCTTCACACTACAGATTTATGCTAAAAGTATCCTAATGTTTCTGACAGGTCATGTGTGACATGAATGCAATCCATATTTCTTGGAGGAGCTAATCTAAGCGGTTTATTTTCCGATACTGCTGATAGGGCTATATCTCTAGGTGTCACCGCAGTTGAGATTCTGATGGTAACATATTGTTTATGGGTCACTGCCTTTGTCTAAAAGAATAGGTTGGAACAGAATAGCAAAGGTTAATTAAGTTTGTCTATCAAGGAGGGACAGATATAGATGTCTCTTGTTTTTTCTGTGCTAGAATCAAAGTAAGTCAAGGCAGGGTATCATAGACTCGTTTTTCCCTCATGCTGGAAAATATGCTTAGCTGGTTTTAGGAACGAAACAAAGCCACCTTGGGCAGTGCAAGTGCAGCAGTGGTTGTGAGGGGTCAGCTCATGGGCAGTAGCATTGCAAGATGGGAGAGTCACACCAACACTGGTTTGCAGCTGGGGAAACTGAGGCAGGGAAGTGTTAAATAACTTGCCCACAGTGACACAGCCCACAGGTGACAGAGCAGAGATTCCTGGTGTCTGGATTTCCACTCCGACGCCCAGTGGATGCATTTTTGCCTCATGCCAAAAAAACGACCTGTGAATTCTGTTATTTGCAAACAATGACAGGTAAATGCAAAATGCAATTTTATGCTTCCTAAAGCTGGCTTTATTTTTAAGATCAAGGCAGAAGGAGGAGGCTATGTTAAGTCTTCTAACAGAGTTTCCCTAGTGTTTCCATAATTACTGGTTTTGTTTTAAGGCAGCTGTTGGTGAGTCATGGGTGAGACAGGGATGGAGGGTCTGGGTAAAGTGATTCGGCCAAGATCATGTGGCACACCAGTGGCAGAGCCGAAGGATAGCACTTTGATCTCTTCTGTTGCTCTGAATTTTTTGCAGCCTTGTCACCCAGGATTAGCATCTGTGCCTTCTTCCTACTTGTCCTTCTTGGGAATAAGCCCCATAGTCAGGATCAACTGCAAAATGTGAAGGTGCTGCTATAAGAGTAACACTGGCTTGCTCGCAAGGAGATTGCAGCTAGCAGCTTCTGCAAATAAAAGCATTACCCAGGTGATGTTTTGTCTGAATAAATCATCTGGGAAGAGCAGGACCATTTTCTAGTCTCTGAGGCTGGAAGGAGAAGTGAGCCACCACTTGTGCCTGCCTTGCCTCTTTTCTGTCTGTGGTCTGGCCACCTCCTCTCCTCAGCTCTTCCTCAATGAAGATGATATATAGAGGTTATGCAGATGCCAGGACCTTGGAAGGAGGAGCTGGGCTTTATGTTTATCTTCCATCAGCTGTTGAGAAAGCTTTTTCGCAAGAATGGTCTAAACTGATGCAGGAGTATTTTCTTTGTGCTTCCCTGGCTTTTGCTACATGTCCTGTCACTGTTGGGCACTGCTGTAGGGCTGCACTGACTGTTGTGCTCAGTGACGGACAAATCCTGCTTCCAGCTTGCCTGTTTGTGGACAACCTGTAGCTGCCTCTTGATTCCCCATATTGGCTTTACAGGAGAACAGGGAAAGACTTTCCACTGCGTGCATGGTCTTTTAATCAGGCCGTATTTATTTGTTCGTGAGTTATAAGCATCCCACTCTTGCTTGCAGTACATCCTTTAAGAAGTTACTGAGTGTGCTTTGTGTTGTACAATTTAGGGGAACCCGTAAATGTTGAATAGGCCAAATGTGCTTCTGCAGCGATCTGTGTCTCCCACTGAAGTCAGTGAGGTACTTGGTGAATCAATCCTGCAGCTGGGGCAGGGCACGAGTGATGTGCGGCTGGAAGGGGATGCACTCTAAGTGGGCAACTCAGGTGTTCAACTCAGGAGCTCACCTTGCTCTCTGCAAAGAGTAAATGCGTGCCCTTCCCTTCCAAAGCACTTCCTCACCTAAAGCATGCCTTATTCTTACGGCACGTAGCCTGTGGTGATACAAACCAGAATGGCTTGTGGGACCGTCCCAGCCCTTGCCTGTCTTGGCCTTGCTGTATGGCTGGAAGGGGCGAGGGAGGCAGGAGGAGACACCAGAGGGCCAAGCATCTCCTCCTGTGATCCCTGCATGATCCCAGTATTCCCCCAGGACAGGACCCAGAGAAGGATCCCAAACCTGGCACCTGACTGCAGCATTTGGAAGGCCGGACTGCTCCAGATTAGAAATAATCTGAATATTCCAGGGCCTCCCCGGGGCTGTTTTTGTCTGCCTTTCTGGCACCCAAAAATGTGCGAGGACTCTCCAGAGCTGCAGGAGTTAATGCAGAGCAAATGCCCCTTCTCATGGGGTAACGATCTCCTAAGCCCCCTTTTTAATGCAGCACTAAGGTCAAGAATTTTTACGACTGGTTGTTTTTTTATTGTTACTGTAAAATAGGATTGCTAAGCACTATAAAAAGGAAACCTTATGGTTCAGATTTACTGCAGTGTGTATTCTAAACAGTTTAATAAAACAAAACCAAAAGCTTTTAGATTTTCTTCAGCAGTTAATACACAGCATATTCTTTGCAGAGCCAAGTCTCTGGCTGTCGGTCGAACTGTGGTTCATAGGCTTGGTGTGGGTAATAAGATTATAAAACATGTCTCTTGCTAGCCAGCTACCACACACTAATAATAATAGTAGTAATAATTCATTGCATCCAGAGATTTTAGGTGAGTTGTTTTTTTAAGAAATGGCGAAAAACCCTAAAAAAATGGTTTGAAAGGAAACAGGTCACTGCATCCACTCTACAGGGAGAGGAAACATGCACGTGATTGTTTCAGTGCCAGGGAGTGATCCCTCCATTTTGTTACAGCTGAAATAATGCTGTCTCCTGCAGGCGACCCTTTCTCAGTTGTACGCTTGCACGCGTGCACTTGCACAAGGGAGAGGTGGAGATGCGAGGATCGCAGATGCTGCCCCCAGCCCTGCCCCACCGACGGAACGAAGACGGTGTGTGCAAAATGGCAGGCAGAGAGGAGTTCACTAACTTTTTCTCCCCAGTACTTCTAGAGATGTTGAGCTTTGTGGATGTGCAGATTCAAAAAGGCCTTTGGACTGAGCTTTTGGGCAGTTTGTATTGCCAATCCATAATTTCAGGGCAGAGGCAGCCTGGGTTTTTTTGAGGGAGTCTGTGCAAAGCACAGATGTCTGTTTCCAAGAGGAGACTGCCCTTTTTCAGAACAGCAGAGGGGACGTCAGTGGCTCTTTTCAGTTCAGGCTTCCTTGGGATGACACATGACTTTTTTTTAAGAGCAATTTGCTATTTATCATGGATGAAACTTCAGTGCATGTTGAACTTTATCTGCATGCATAGGGTGCAGATGCTAGAAAAACCACGTTTTAAGTCTTGCTTTGATTTATAATAGAAAAACTCTTCCTTTCACAGGCTAAAAGCGCGTGCTGCCGATCCCTCAGTACATGTGCAAATACGTGCAAGTGTGCTGCTGTCAGAAGACGGGCAGAGGTGCACTTTGCTTCCTGTAAACAGCCACCGCTCCCTCTCGGCACTTAATCTCGCCGCAAACCTGGCTCCACATGGAAAGCGGGATGTTGCCCTCTGTCTCAGAGAGCACCAGCAGGGTTTTATGTGACGGGCCACATTATTTCTAGCTAGGCACACTAAAATGAATTATTAAGGGGATCCCTGGAAAACAAGGGGTGGCTGCATTCTGGCTGCTTCACTGGGAGGTGCCGGTGGCTCCTTCTGCCAGGACCAGCCCCTGGGGGTCTGCTGGCGCGGGGCGGCCGTCTGGGACAGCAGGTTCACCCCCACCTCCGCTGCTCCCCGGGACCGAGCTTCGCAGCCTGGGAAGGGCTGAGGAGCAGGGCTCCACGCGCCGCTGGCTGGGACCCAAGGGAACCGCAGTGGAGTGGGCACAGCTCCTCTAACCGAGGTGAGACATGGCTGAAAAGGCTGTCAAGCACTTCTGCTTGTGAAGACAACGTCTAATGGCAGAGCTGGACGTGCGTTACTGTTGGCACTGCTACCTTTTATACCTGGTACAAAACTGTGATATTTTTTATCTGCCTGGAGGCTTTCTGTCTTACAGTCATTTACTGCCCAGCAGACTTAGGGACTTAGGGACTAAGTCTGCCCAGCAGACTTACCCAACCAGGTAGCGTTACCTTTCCTGTTGAAAACCCTAATCTTGTGAAGTCTTTGACTGTAATTTTTGGAGCACTGTAGCCACATTACATTGTAGGGCTTTGGAACAAATAACAGTAGATGGTAGTTCTTTCATAAAACAAAAATCTAAAAAATCATTACCGCCTCTCTGAGGAGATCAGTTTGGATGATTTCGGGGCATTGAAATAGGATAAACTTTTGATTTCTGAGTGCTGCCAACTTTGCTGCAGGCTGCGGAAGGGAGAAGGGGTTGTCTGGTGGACACCGTGCTGACGCAGCGGACCTGCTGGCTGGTGTCCAGCTGTAGCTCCACTACAGGCTTCCCATGTAGCCTGTCCACAACTTGGTTTCTCTGGGTATGTCAGGAAAATATTTTACCATCTCACTGGGTTGTGAGAAAAGCGATGTGTTTGTGTGTGTGTGTCCCTGCTCAGACGCCGTGGAGCGTGTCCCGAGTGAGTCGGTCGGTAGGACTGTCCTCCTTAACCACCCCGTAGGTCCCTGGCAGAGCAGTTACCACCAGTCTGAGATGGGTTAGTCTCTGGGGAGGTTTAGGGACTGGATGGACACTTGACCTCTGACACTGGCTGGGTGTGTGCTGTTGAAGGGGTCTGGAAAGCTTCCCGTGGTGTTGTCTGTGCCATAGCAGGGGACGTGCCAGGAGGCTCCTTGCAGTGAAGGATACATGCTTGTGTGCCAGATGCAGCTACACCTGAGGTAAGATAAACCAGCCATAGGTATGCTGGTGCTGCTGCTGCTCCTAGGTCACATCCCGTACCACGCCAGCTCACCTGTAGCTGAGTGGTGTGGGCACGTCGTGAGCCAACCAAAGCAAAAACCCAAGGCCAGCATGTCAGGATTTTACTTCCATCCACCCCCCACGACCTCCTTCAAAGCCGTGTGCGTGTGGGGCAGCGGGCTGCCCGCGTGGTGCCGGGGTTCAGCTTTCACAGGCTGCTGTTGCGCTTCTCTCTCCGACAGGTGAAGGGCATGGAGAGCCGCCACGCCGTCAGCTCCCAGTACCGCATGTGCTCCTACTACCCACCCGCTTCCTACCTGGGACAGGGGGTTGGCGCTCCCACGTGCCTCCCCCAAATCCTGACCTCTGAGGACATCCCCGCCTACTCGGAGTCGAAAGCGAGAGGTAAGTGCACCCACCGGGGCGTCTGGGACCGCCTTGCCTTAGGACAGGCACCCAAGAGGTGTGGGTTGCTGCTGGGAAGGAAGCTCGGCATCGGAAAGCAGGTGTTTACAAGATGGTGGCTGTTTTCTGGAAGGCTTGTAGTGCGGTGGCAACGTAGGGCTGTTACTGTACAATAGTGCAAGCTTGTACTTCAGAAGTCTCACGGTTCAGGAGTGCGTTAGTCGTACCTGTCTGCTCCTGTGTTGGTCTCTGAGTTGTACAAAGAGTCACTTGAGGTGCCGTCTGTGGTGCTCACCGCCTGGCTCCCTCACAGGAACAAAGAATTACCTTTGCTCCAACCACAGAATTATCTTTCCTCTCTTTTCTTCTTGGAAATGCTGTCCGTGATTTTTTCCACAGGCCTCCCACTGAGCCTTTGCTGTCTTCTTCTTTCTGAACCACGTGTGGGAACTATTCCTGCATCCCAACCATGTCATGGAGCCCTTTGCAGACTTGCTTCCTTGTTTGCTTTCAAACTCGTCACACCGTGTTACTTAATTTAAAACTACTGCAGACAATTTTTTCTTTTCATATCCAATGTTTCTTGGCTGTGCTAAGGTTTACTTTAATCTGCAGTAATTTCCAGGACAGCGTCAGTGAATTTACCCTGTGGTTTTGACAATGTTTCTGTTGCTTCCTTGCTCCGGTAGCAGGTAGAGTGCACACATAGGTGTTAACGTGGCCCTGCTGGAGTCGACCAACTCCACTGTGCTGCTTCCTTGTCCCTGGAATGGGACAGTGTCTGATGCTAGAGGAATAAGAAGAGAAACAGAGAAAAAGTAAGGTGATCCTACTTCGTATGTCCAAAATCCTCACGCTCCTACAGCATTCAAAGGTGCCTGAGCTGTTGATTGCCTCTGAACCATCATTTCAGTTACCAGCAGCAGACCTGCACTCCGTGAATTGAGCTAACCCTTCCATAAGCTTTTCACACTTTTTATCTCTCTGTAGCAATTAATGGATTCAGCAGTTTAATTTTGTATGGTCTGTGGGAATTACTTCGTTTCGTTTACTTTACACCTGCCAAATTTTTATAGGTTTTTGGTTTGGGGTTGGTTTTTTTTTTACAGTCACACCACTGGCAACAGCATCCATCCTCATTTGCTTCTGTGATGCACTTATACATTGAAATTAATCTTCTCCTCTTTATATTTAATGGAAAGATGTATGTTGCATAGGTTCTATAATTGTTTTCAGACATGGCCTTTCTGTGGCCAATGTCCTGGTGTCTGTCACATTTGTGTTGTGGTGAAAAATACAGTGGTTGTGTCATGACAGGACCTTAAGGACTCAAATGAAGTTTAGGAAGGTGAGATGTGTATAAAGTCGTACCTGTGGCTGGTGTAAATCAGCACTGAGCCCTTGAATTCAGTAACTCCAGAATGATTTATGCTGAGGAGGTGGCTGCTTTTTCGGAGTGGCTGTTTTCTGAAAGTCTTCCAACTAACTGTGACGTATTAGATAGATGAAGAAACAACACGTGGTGTGATGAAACCTTAGACTTTTCCTCCTTCTCCAGTAGTTTTAAATGGCTTAGAGAAATCAGTGGTCCTTGGTTCATTTCCTTCTCTTTTCTTCAATTTTATTTTCTTCCCTCTTCTCTGACCACCACTGAACAGTGACGTCTTCCTTTCTGCCCATTGGTTGGAGAAGCAGCTGGCTTTATGCTCAACTGCAGTTGACACTTTTTCTTGCATCCATCACTACTAACTCACTAAGAAGTCTTACCAGTTGAGTGTTCTTACAAATAGACAAAAGACCTTATACCCTTTGTTCCCAAATGCACTTCAGTAATTTTTCTTCACTCTAGAAAAAAGTTGTGCGTAATGTGCCACTGATTTTTAAACTGCATAAATACTGTATTTTCAATAATCCCTGACTGCTTCTCCAGACAGTATTCCACACACAGATATTGTTCCCTAAGTTACACCATCAATCAGAAACCGACAAGCAGTGAGATGTAATTTACTGAGATCAAACAGCATTTTCCAGACTCTGAAGAAGTGTTTTTCCATAGCAGGGAGCTAGTGGGTGAAAGAGGCACCAATATTTTTGTGAGAAACTTGAACATGTGAGCAGGACCATACCCACTTAATGGGCTTCTTAGAAGCATCTTCTTTTTCGTTATGCATCTTCTCAGAGGAGATGACTGCTTTTACTTTTTCCATCTACAGACAAAATAATATTCTCAGGCTGTTAGTTGATGATTTACACTCCCATGACATTTTTCTTCTGGTGCTTTTCACAGTCCTCAGAGGATTTGAGGGTTTTTGCCTCTTTATAGTCATCTGTGTGAGTGGTGAGTCAGCCAGCAGGCTGTGAGTGGTGGATCCCGCCTATTAAAGAGGGTGATCCATTCCCCCAAAGTACTGACTGCCCATGCTGCAAGTGCTGTCTCATACAAAAGACATATTCTTACGTGTTTCTCCATTGATTGCTGGGCTGAACTTTCTGTACAATACCTGACTGCTTTCTATGAAGCCTGGTGACATGTCTCTGCAAGGTTAGTGGTTGCTACGTGCTAAAGACAACTCTAGTGCACGTTTTAAATAAACATATCGTATTTTACTTCTTCCTTTTCTGCGATTGAAGTGGTAACCATGCTCAGAGACTTGTTTTCTTTCTAAGAATACATGTTCATAGATTTTAGGTCCAGAAGGGAACATTAGGATCATCTAATCTTACTTGCTATATAATGCAGACTGTAAAACTTCACCTAATAACTCCTACAGCAAGGCCATAACTAATTTTTTTAAGATCTATGTGAAAACTTTTATGTATTGTTAATCTAGAAATTTTACAGGAAGGTAACAGTGCTTATAGAAGAGCAACAGGTCAAAATAAAAAACTCATTTTGCAGCCAAATTTTCAAAACATCAGAAATGTGTATCTTTAACAAAAATGGATATTAAATTCCCAGGCACAAATCTGAGATGATCTTACAACACATGCTGTCTGTTACCCATGCTTCAGTTGTAACTTCAGCTTTATAGAGGTTTTACCAGTATTATCTCAGTATTTCAGTCAGCCTATTTCATTAATTTTGTTCTGCTAAGTTAACTGCCTGCTTAGACCAGTTATATTGAAAGGGAGGAGAGATGAGCTAGCAGACCACTGATTTACACTTTCTTTGTTTTTATGAATGATGTGAAGTTCTCAGGAAGCTTCTGACATTTGTACATGAGGTCATACCGTGTTACAGTGTGTTGCATATAGCAATGGGCTGACATTTTCTGAATGGCGAAACACCATCAGTCAACCTCCTTGCAATTTGAAGCGGTTCTAAGTAAAATGGTTTTGCTTCCAACTAAGCACAGCTGCTGCCCTTCCAGCTGAAACTGGAAAAAAACGGGGAGAAAAAGAAGATAAACCAGTGACAAATGGCAAAAGGATGTTTTCAGAGAGCTCTCTTAGATCACCAGGTTGTAGGTTTTTTATAATAATTTCTAGGTAGGAGAGGGATTTTGTACTCTGTACTTTGAAAACATTTTTCCTCTCCTTTTTTTCTGCAAGAGCAATGAGAGAAAAAGACGTATGAGAGGTTGTTATCAGTCCCTGTGCATGCAAAGCGTACTTTAAAACATGTTTTTCTTTTGGAAGAAGTGAAGCTGAGAGATCCTTGTGCAAGAAGTGGAGGAATTAGAATGGGTTACAACAAGGTATTTCATATCCCAAAGCCAAGTGCCTTATTCCCATTGATTTCTGTTGGACAGTTGCCCCCTCCCCCCCCCCCTTTTTTTTTTTTGAAATGAGGCTTTTTCAGAATTGGATCACTGCCCAGAATTGGGTAGCACCTTCCACTGATTTTGAATCAGCCCCTTCTGCACTTAGATTTGTGAAATACCTGAACAAGACCTTGGTTTGAGAGAGCAAGAAAGCACATGCTTCGATCAGGACTGGGTGCCTCGCTCTGGTCCTGTTTCCGCTGAGTAAAAGTTGAGCATTTGCTTATCTGTATGGGAGTGTTTTCCAGGTTTGGGACAGTGGCAGAAAAATTTAACATTCAAATAAAGAGTGCAAGGGAGAAATGTCTCTGTATTTGCAGACACTTTTGATTTTAAAGTATCATAGAATGGTTTGGATTGGAAGGAACCTTAAAGATCATCTAGTTCCACCCCCCCTGCCATGGGCAGGGACACCTTCCACTAGACCAGGTTGCTCAAAGCCCCATCCAACCTGGCCTTGAACACTTCCAGGGATGGGGCATCCACAGCTTCTCTGGGCAACCTGTTCCAGTGCCTCACCACACTCATAATGAAGAATTTCTTCCTTACACCTAATCTAAATCTACCCTCTCTCAGTTTAAAGCCATTACCCCTCGTCCTATCACTACATGCCCTTGTAAAAAGTCCCCCTCCAGCTTTCTTGTAGGCCCCCTTTAGGTACTGGAAGGCTGCTCTAAGGTCTCCCCAGAGCCTTCTCTTCTCCAGACTGAACAAGCCCAACTCTCTCAGCCTGTCTTCATAGGAGAGGTGTTCCAGCCCCCTGATCACCTTCTTGGGCATCCCTGGACTCGCTCCAGCAGGTCCATGTCCTTCTTGTGTTGGGGGCCCCAGAGCTGGACACAGTACTGCAGGTGGGGTCTCACCAGCACAGAGTAGAGGGGCAGAATGACCTCCCTGACCTGCTGGCCATGCTTCTTTTGATGCAGCCCAGGATACAGTTGGCTTTCTGGGCTGCAAGTGCACATTGCTGGGTCATGTTGAGCTTCTCATCAACCAACACCCCCAAGACCTTCTCCTCAGGGCTGCTCTCAATCCATTCTCCACCCAGCCTATATTTGTGCTTGGGATTGCCCTGACCCTTCTGCAGGATCTTGCACTTGGACTTGTTGAACTTCCTTGTTTTAAAGTTGGCATGGAATAAAGACTCCTCTTTGTCATTATTGTGTGAAATGTTGAGATAATTATTCTGTGTGTCTGTGCCCGTGGTGAAGGAGATGGTTTGCATTTAAAATGTTGCTCTAGCTGCTGAATGGATTTGAATTTTTATTTTCCTGTCTTAAGTGTCAGGATAGTTGGAAACACAAATAATGAAGCACTGGAGCAGTGCTGTATTTGCAGCTTGAACATAAAGCAGGAGCCTGAAACTCCTCCCAAATGCAAATAAGAAAAACTGATAGAAAGTGTTCATTTTGGTACAGAAAAGGTCAGCATTTTTCTCTAAATCAGCAAACACCATTTTATGAAAGGGAGCGTTTCTAGTAAGAAGTTTTTTGTCGGCAGAACAGTTTCCAACACTTTCAAAACACTTTTTCACAGTCCTTTCTAGAAGTTAAATAACTGGTATCCCCAGTTTTACAGTTGTGGAAATCAAGGCAGCACAGACTAGTCTGCATTTAAAGACTCACCCTTGCATCTGTCTGCTTGGATGGCTTGGATGCTGTGTGGAAAACAGTGCTGAGCCATTGGAGAAGCCTGCCCAAACTGGAGCAGGTCTGTAAAGGGTGTTGGTCTCTTCTCCCAAGTAACAGGTGACAGGATGAGAGGAAATGGCCTCAAGTTGCGCCAGGGATATTAGGAGACATTTCTTCACCAAAAGGGTTTTCGGGCTTTGGAACAGGCTGCCCAGGGAAGTGGTTGAGGCACCATCCCTGGAGGTATTTAAAAGATGTGTAGATGCGGAGCTTAGGGACATGGTTTAGTGGTGGACTTGGCGGTGCTAGGTTAACGGTTGGACTCAATGATCTCAAAGGTCTCTTCCAACCTAAACGATTCTGTAATTCTTCCAGTGGTTTCACAACCAAGGGCGTGTTAGAAACAGTCTCCCTGCTTAAGACAAAAAGTTTCATTTTGGCAAAAGCATTGCTGGAATGCAAGGAATGCCATGTGCGTCAGAAACACACATGAGAAGTCGGATGTTTCTTTCAGACCGGGTTACTGTGCACTAAAGTTATGCCCCTTTTTTGAAGTTTCCTACATACAGTATTTTTGCATGAACCTGTGCCCTTGAAATGCCATGCGAGATAAAGAGTAACGCTCCAGAGCCATAGGTGGCAGATGGCTGTAAGATGAGAGAGGTCAAGGAGTCCTGGTATGCAAAAGGTCTTTGAGACCATGTCCTTGAACCTGAACTGCTTTCTGCAGGCATTCAGGTTACACAGACTACACTGCAACAAAGTAGGCTGGTTTGGTATGGCTAAGAAATTACCCCAAAGATCAGAAAAAAGCCTTGCATCTATCTGCTCTTTATTTGCAGCCAGCTGAGAAGATGCACTGACAGAGCTATGCTAATAAAGCACTTAAGAAGTGGGGCATAATGGTAGAAAGTAGCTCAAATTCTCCTCCATCAGCGGGCTAGAAACAGTGCGTAAGCTAAAGAGCAGCTGTTTCAGTCCCAAGGGCTCCGGGTGTTGTCCAGTGTGAGAGGTACCACTTCTACTCCTTTTCTACGCACCTCTTCAGCAGGGCATCAGGAGAAATACATCTTGAGTCTGGAGGGGTTTCAGCAGCAGAGTATGTGGGGAGAATAACATTTTGCTCCTAGAACTGATGCAGTTCAGCAATATTTAGCTCCTGTGTTTTGTGTGTGTGAATATCTGTGCATCTTTTGCTTAAAAAGTGACCTCTGTTCAAGAGTAGGCTATCCTTAGTGGTGAAAGAGCAAGCAGTGTTTGCTGAAAACTCGAGACTGTATTTTCCATTAACTGTCCATCTTACATGAAACTTTTAGAAGTAAATTTTGAAATAAGACAAAAGAAGAAAGGAAGGGGTAATCATCTAAATCTGCAGATTTTAAACAGTCAGTTCAAGTGAGTTACTTGATCTTTGCGCAACTGTTTATCTTCTTCTGTGTGTTCTCGTTGCTGCTACTTACAGTCCCCGATGGCTATGCTGTGTGCGGCTTCCCTTGGGCGCTCGTTGCAAGGATGGCGTGCAGATTTTATACTGCCCTTCTGCAAGCCTTGGTTTACATTACTGGTTGTGCATGTGCATCACAACATTTTACAGACCTCTTTAGGCAGATGCCCTTTTAACATGGAATTTTCATTTAAAAAAAAAAAGTTGAATTTGAGGCTTACCTGAGTAGACAGTTGTTGGGCTTGGGGATTTTTTTATCTTTTAAACCCAGCAACTAATCACTAACCCTGATTTGTGACGTTCTTATTTATACCTCATCGTTTCATTAGCTGTAACATCAGTTATCAAAATGCATTTGAGAATGTGAGGCATATTCAGTATAAGCTCTGGTAGCTCACTTTTCTGTGTGTCACAGCCTTTTTGTAAATTACTGCTCTGTTCTAAATGAGGTTGGATTGGTGTAGATTTTACCAATGTTAAAATAACTTTATAAGGCCTGAAGGGAATTCCTGAAAAGAAACTAATGTAAGCATTTGCTTACATCGCATTCTGCTTCAGTTTATCCCTGATTAAAAGGCTCATTTTAGTAGTTTATTCTCTAAATGCAACCTTTATGTTACTCTCACTCAAAAGCACACAGAAATAGAATAATATGTGCAGCAAAGCAACTTTTCATTGGACAATTGTGGAATTACAGGTTTGACTCACGAGTTCTGCTGATTCACAAGTTTCGCTGATTCATGCCAGGGCGGCTGATGAGCCCTTGCTGTTTGCTCGGGGGGAAGCTGCTGGTCCTGCCACGGGAGCAGCTCAACACGCTATATTTTTGATGGTTTTCCACCATATCTCTTTTTGTAGAAATGCAGATATTTCTGGACTGAGACCTTAGCATCCTCTAGGAGGAATGCTAAGCTCCCACGAAGACTGTGTGAATGCGTTCATTTGTTGGCGCCCTAGCAAGAGAGAGCGGGACAGCCTGAACCCTCAGGAAATGGCAGTGGGGCCTGATCCACCCACACCAGCGAAAACACATCCACCCAGAAGGGAGTCAGCCCAGACAGTTGCTAAGCAGTCAAAGAAAGGTTTTTTTTCATGGGATGTATTTATCCATGCTGTAGTATTTTGTGTGGATCAAAGGGTGCAGTTTTTTTGAAAACCAAGCTTGCATTTTGGTAAGCGTTGCAGGCATTGCGCTGGTAAAACAGGGGTTTAAGGAAAGTCCTTCTATTCTGAGGAAAATCAAATCAGCAATACGATGAGCCACAGCAGGTGCGGATCCAAGGCAATAAATTTAAACCTACTGCCAAAATCTCTACTTTTTTGAGTTTTCTTCTATGGAAAGAAGTTCCCGGTGTCCCATCAATCCCGGTCTGAAAACGACTAGTTTTGATGCGCGCCCTTCGCCCTTGCTGGCCCTCACTGAGGGTGCAGCAGAGAGCCGGCTCTGGGGCGAGTGATGCCACCTGGACCACACGCTGCAGAGCACGTGTGGCGGCACTGGGTCCCACGCCGGGCGTCAGCATCTCTCTGCAAGCCCCTGCCGGGGTGCTCTTCTGGGATAAGCAATGGCTCTGTTTGCTTTCCCCAGACACCTTCCCTCTTTTCCCTTATGTTCTCTAATGGAAGGAGGTTTCTTCTCAGTCCTTCTTGCAGTTAGGGGCATTTTAGAGCTACGTGTCAGAGACCTGTGGTTTATACCCACTGCACCCCTGGACTTACTTTCTGCCTGTTTGAGCTGCTCTTTGTGTGGGACAGAGGATGTTACTATAGCTGATGAGGCTGTGTGAGATTTTTACTCACACTTTGCAGGATGTTGGATACTTTGCTGAAAAAATGCACACCATCAGTTGAGCTGCTTCCTTTTACACCCAGTGTGGCTTTGACACTGATTTTATTACCTCTGGATACAGAATTTTTCTCACTGCAAGCAGAAATTGATAGAAATCATTAATAGTAAAACAAACTTTACCATAAAGTGCTAAAACAAAGGAAGACAAATGTCAGGATGGTAGTGATAACTGTGCTTACCCAGGCATAATTTGTAATTGTAACAGTGATACTGCTTGCCTCTTTGCTTTGCTTTAATGTGCGGTTGCATCCTTGTAACCTGACTGGTTAAGAGAAGAGAGAACTCGCTCCATATTCAGCTGTAATCTTTTCTGTGTGCGAGGGTCTACGTAGAGCATCTCGTCGTTCCCGCCAGCTTTGCATCTCAGGTGAGAGTCTCCAGCTGTGCTGATTCTTCTGCAGCTTCTTCTGCTCATAAAGCAACCCTCTGCAGACTGTGAGAAACTCTAGCAAAAGAAGCATTTGCTACTGATCTCTAAAGAAAAGAAAAGGGAAAGGAAAAACTCAGAATTACTAAGGCTCTGTAGTGTAGAGTGTTGTAGACTGGCTTAGTCTCTAGCAGGGAGGCGACGAGCCGAATTGTGGCTCTTTGCAAGAGGTTGTTGCAGTCCATGGCACTGCTCCCACACCAGAATGATCTCAGGGAAAACAAAGAAGGGTAACATGTCTCCCCACTGCCATGCTTGCATGCCATGAGTAGTTTCCTTTCTCTGTGCATTATACCCTGTTGCAAGGGTAAACTTCTGACAGAAGAGAACAGAAGTAGCTTTCCTACAAGCAGTGGGCAAAGGAGCTGGGGGACGGTCGAGCGCTGTGTGTAACTGCACAAGATACAGGGGAATCACGGTGTGCGAGCAGACAGCCCATCATTCATTCTACCCATTTTATAAATATGCATATTTATATTGCATGTGTAAATAATACCAGGGTACGTTGCCTGCGCATGATGTATGTAACCCTGTGGGGCAGGGTAGGGGACAGATACCAAGGCTACTTAATGGGCTTTCTTAATTTAGCAACCATTAGCGTGCCTGGCCGTCAAATGTTTTTAATTCTATGCTTCAGTGTAACCAATGAGTTTATTTCCAGTGCTCCTCGCAGGCATAGCTTAGGCCAAGTACAAGTTGAATAACCTTCAGGAAAGCTGTGCTGTCCTTCTGTCGGCCGCTGTCTTTGAAAATTGCCTGCAGAGTTAGTGAGCAGGAACAGTTAAGATTTACAAACAATGATGAAGCTTGTCATGCATCTTTCACCATTCATCATCTGGGTGCCGTGGCTGGGCGGTGAAGTGTTCTTCATAAAAACCAGCTCAGTGTGAAATACACCTCGCAGCAATGTTTACTGCTCTGAAACTCGTCAGCAGCCCTTTATAGTAAATCCAGATTGCGATGTGACATTACAGTATATCATTGCAGAGCGCGCTGGGGTTTACACTAGGAATGAGTGCAGTTCACACCAGATGAGATGTCGAAATTGAGTTATGTAGGAATTTGGCTGTTATATGGGGATAGCTTTTGTTTTCTGAGGACTGAAAGTTAGCTTAATATATATAATATATATAATCTACACATACCTGTACTTGTGTGTGGGTGCCTATATCGATATAGAGATATATATACATGGATATATGGATACACACATGCTATGCGCACATTCTGTATACAAACACTGCGTATGTTCAAATACAGATTTCTCTGACGGGACCCTGTCTTATTTTTGTGCTATTTCTTAAAAAGTACTTCAGTATTTTGTTGAAGTGCTGCATTTTAGCATTAGCTTTTCAGCAAAGTAGCCTTTTACTTCCAAAAAATACTGTTGAAAATACAGTTTTTTGAATATCATAGTTTTATGATTCCTGGTTAGAAATAGAGAGTGGGAATTTTCCCGAGGGATTTTTGGTTTAGGTTAATTGGGTTTTTTTGTAGGGTTGCTACAGCAGATGCTAACATTGAATTTCTCAGTAGCAAAGCCAGGGGACCTGTGAGGTGAGTGTTACATACAGCTGGTGTGCTGCCTGTGGGAGAACGGGGGTGCGTGTGGGTACACCCCACCGGCAGCTGAGCTCCGGTGAGGCAGAGCGCTGTGGGAGCAGCTCAGCTGGAGGAGGTTGCTTCTGAGATGTAGAGATGATGTAGCTGGCTGGTAGCCACCAAAACGGAGCTAAGGCCCATTGCTGGGTTTTCGTTTGGGTGGGTTTTTGTTGGGTTTTTTTGTGTGAATGTCTCCCAGAGCTTGGGAGATGCAACTTGGAGCAGAAGATTTGGAGGAAGTTTACCCAGAAACCTTAAAATACAGAAACTACAAAAGTTACTGGTACATCTGTCTGTGGCTGGAATGACAGATGTTCTCCTTCCCCATTTTAGTCCCTTCAACTGCAGTGTGGACACGAGGTCATTGAGAATAAGATAAAATGCCTTTGTCTAATTACATAAGTAGGAGGTCGGTGCAAAATATAACCAAGACATTTTGTGAATGAGTAAATTGAGGCTGTCTTTGGAGATAAATCTGCTGTCTTTGGGATCTGGTAGTCTGAGAAATATCTCTGGAGTTAAACAGGAATAGCCGCATGAAATGGAAAGCACGCTGTGTTGGTTGGCCTACGGACAAGGACAGTAACTTCCTTTAGTGAAAGTCAGGTACTTTGGTGGCAGTTAACTGATTAAAAAGAAATGAAAGAAAAGATTGAAGATAGACCAGCAAAGTTTTTAAGTGCTTCCCGTGATGTTATTTCAGTGCTATACTGCAAAACCTGGAAATTAAGTTATATTTCACTGTCTTTAGTGCTGTGACTGCTTTGTCCTCTCTGTTTGAAACAGAGCTGGCATGTTCTGGACTCTTCACCAAAGTCTTTTGGTTTTATTATTGCCTAGCTTTTCAACTAGAGGGAGAGATGGGATGTTTGAAATACTGTTATATTTAATTTTAGATTCCTGAGACCCATGCTCAAGTATTAAATACAGCTCAGAAGTGGAAAAAGGAGTGGGACTGCAGTTGGCACTACCAGAGAGGAAAGAGAACTATACTTCATTTGTCCTCCTCAGCTGTTTTCAGCTCCTGTAGTTGTTTTTGCTTTGAGTGCTAATCCTGCAGTGAAATCACACTTTTCTAGCTCAGAACAGTTTCCACAAATGTGTTTATTGTTACTGATTTTATTTAGTTGATTTATTATGTTTTTCTAAAAAACCCAATGCTGTGAAGTTTACCTTTCAGTCTGCTGCAGGCAGTATGAAGGTAAAGCTTCAGATCCACTAATCACGTAAATACAGGGGCTTCCAGGCGTACCAATAGCATTCTAGACATGTTCGTATTCATAATTAGCCTAATGATACAGTATTAATCTCACCTGCTTCTTTACCAGAGGCTTTAAAGGATCCAGTGAGGTTTCTTAGGGATGATGAAGGAGTGAGAGGGTAGAAGCGTTAAGCATTATTTACAAAATTTTTTTTTTTTTACTTTCTCCTTTTATTTTGAGAGGGAAAAGTTTGGACATCTTTTATGTTACTCTTGTGGCTTGAATTAGAGGGGTGGAGAGTAAAGCTGTCACTTATAATGTAGTGGTTTCAGGCACCAGAATGTTGCATATAAAATCAAAGGGACGTATTTCTTCACAACCTTGACTGCTTTATGTACCTGTTCAGTTTCTAGTAACTTTACTAAGCTGCAGTCTTCAGATATATATAGTAAGCGGTGGCTTGACATAGGGAAGCAGTAATAGCCTTAGGAAGCTTGAGGTCTTTACGAATACGTACTCAGAACACTATCATAGAGCTTGTCATTTAGTTTCCCATTCTTGCAGGTGACTCATTTCTCTTGCAGGGTCTACCGTATGTAGATTGAAAGAGAATTCCAGGAATTAGGGCAGGAATTGGGAAAAATACTCCAGAAAGGTGATGCATTAACAGTGTTTAGTGCAGTGCTAACATCCAATTGTTGCTGTCCAGACATCTCCAAATTTGAGTTAAATGAATAAGCGCTGGCCGGGCTAAGGGAAAAAAAAAAGAGATCTTGTATGCTAAGTTAAGTCACTTAATTTTATATTACTTTCCCACACACATACAAAGGTCTCATGGTGGGGGTGGCATTTTGTTACGGCGACCCTGCCAGGAATCAAAGCAAACATATCTGTAGAGCACTGTAAAAATAGTCCAGGAGGAAATTGCTCAGAATAGGGGAAAAAAAACACACCACAAATAAGCTAACGGTATGTTGGCTGATTATAATGACTGTCTTACAGCATCCAGGAGTTGTCAATCATACCTTAATGTTTATAGAAGTGAAAAGTCAATGTGTAGTTGTTTAATTTGACATGACTCTCAGGTTGAGAAAGTGTAATCGCTGGAGGGGACAGTTAAGTAGCTGTGCTCCGTGTCAGCCTGTCTCGCTCCGACTACTGCACTAAACGCTTTCCTGATGAGCGATAGATTTGGTTAAATACCGGGATAATTGCTAGCTACAGCATCCAGCACTCTTTTAATGCCTTGTACTACATCTGTATTAGCTCTTGCCTGAGGCTGTTTGAGGTTTCTGCAGGGAAGAAGGCATGTACGTTCAATTACATTGTTCTCCTTCGGGTTTTGAAGGGCAATTGTTGCAGAGCTTAATAGGCTATAATAAATTATATTTCGTTTATTCCAAACCTGTTGAAGTAGATCAGACATGCAAGTGTTATTGCTGTTTTCTGCTTGCAAGTGATATTTTGTTAGTCTGCTGTACTGAGAACACACACAGAACTATTTAGACAAAGCGGTTTTTTCACTGGAAAAATGGAAAAATACCAGACTTGTCTTGCTATGCTGGTGCAAAGCCAGTGAACTTGTTTTGAGTGCTGTAAAAGTATTTGCTTCCCCTTGCTGCTTCCACGCATGTAAATAAGATAATACACAAATGCATATTCATGCTGATTGTGCATAATCAGAATAGGAGTGGGACTCTGCTCTCCCCTCTGTAATTAGGAGGGTGCCGGCATTTTCATTAACCTTTTAGTGCAGTGGGTGTTCTAAGGAGAAGACTTGAAGTGGCTTGGTGATTGCCGTCAGGGTGGTTGCCCGCTGATTCCGGGGAGCGGTCGCACCGCCGGTGTGCAGCCGCGCTGCCGTGTGCCGGCGCAGCTCTTGCTGGCAGAGCGTGTTCCTCTGGCATCCCAGCACGGTGGCGTGGCTGCAAGGCACGTGCCCACGGCCCCCCAGTGCTCCTCTGCCGTGTACCCCACCTCTGCTACAAAAGGGTCTACCCCGCTTGGCACCGACAGGTTGGACAAGACGTGAGAAAAGCTGAAAGCATCTGTGCACAGCTGGGCGTATTACAGCTTGCTTTAAAAACGTTTGAAAGGGATTTGTTGGAGGGGGCATTTATTTTTGAAATACACTTATCTTAAAAATCTGAAAAGATCTGGAGATTGGTTTTGAAGTATCTTCAGAACTGAACACTTCATTTGTTGAGATTCATTTTAATACATGATCTGGAAAGAGCGGGAGCCAAGTTAACCACATAGGACTCCCTGTGGGTCATTTAGAAACAAACCAAAAAAATGTGATTTTGTTTCTTCTTTAAGATTGGCATTTAACATCTTTGCATTTATTTCCTGCTTTTTTGTAATTTTAAAATGCCAGTTTTAAAGCTCTGTGCCTGATGCTTATCTCACAGTATCTGTTAAATCAGTTAAGCCTCACAAGTAGAAGGTTTGCACAAGGTCTGAATGAGACCCCATATGCTGTGGGTAGCATGTTTATTTACCCCAAGCATGGCACTAATCATGTCTTAGACTGCTGAAAGTAAAAGAATGTTTTTAGTCCAGTTTGTCACTAGTTTTGTTTCCTTTCTGGACATGAAAGAAAAAGAAAAATCAATGAGCTCTCTCTGCTGTTCATTTATAAATCATTTTCCCTTTCAAGTTCTGTCTCAGAGCAGTTGCAGACACTGCAAGGAATGTTTTATTTTCCCACCTTGGAATAACTGTTTACACTAGATTTTTTTAGCGGATTTTTGTAGTGGCTTTTGGCTATATAAAACACATTTTGATAAATTTCAGTCTGAGCCAGATTTGAGCTAGCTGTGTACCCTTAAATACAGTTTAAAACCTCCTAAATACTTTAAATCAAAACTTTGCTCATCTCAGTTTTTGCTGTCCCCTCTCTTGGATAAATAGGAACTTCTAGTTCATAAAGCCATCTCTACCAGCTGTGTCAAACACATCTTGCCTCTGCTCTTCCCTGAGTCACAAGTGTTTCCAGGGACTTTAATTTTATGGATTGAGTAATTTTTCCAAGGCATAAGTGCTACACGTGGGTTTGTGCAAACAGAACCCTCATCGGGGTGAAACAACACTGGCTTGTCGAGAGCAGTTGACTGCTGTATTCCTGGTACGTGGATACTTTTGCAGGGACTAACCCAAATGAAGCTGTAACTGCCTTAACTGTAGTTAGAAAGGAGTGAGGAGAGAGGAATGTGGGTTGGCCGCTAGTTTGAAAGTAATTACCCCTCCTAAGCCATGGGGCTGACCTCTGTGCCTCTGGCTCTTAACTGTCCAGCTTGGATCACTTCATCTGCTTTTCTTGCTTCATTCAACTGCTGTGCCTGTCAGCTACATGTGTGGAGGGAGACGGAGATGCCTGCCTGCCCCATCCTCCAAGGGAGGGAAAAAGCCTGCCTTGACCCTGAGCAGCACCAGGTACTCAGTTATTCTGCAAGGTGCAAGCTCCTGCAGCCCCTGCCCTCTCCCCCCTTCACCGTCCTGTGTCTACGGCGCGTTGCAGCAGGGCTGTATGATGCAGCAGAGGATGAGCTCCACTTTTTGCTTCTCTTCTCTCCTCCCTGCCTCACCCTTACAGTGTTGAATCAGTTTTGTATTCACCTGAGTTGCATTCAGGGCTGTTGAAATGAACTGAGCCGTAGTGTTGGAGTGGTCCTCTTGAAGGCAGGCAGTCTTCGACACAGCCACCAGTCTCTGGATTGTCCCACTAGACCCAAGGAACCTGTCTTAAAATTTGCTCTACAACAGATGACAATAATAAAATCCTGATTTTATATTTATTTATTTATTTTAGAACTTTTCTACCACTTAAACATGATTTAAGCTTCACCTTCCTGACTTCAGGCCGTGGCAAGCAAGGGCAAGGGCCAGGGCAGCACATGTTGAAAATTGGTCAGATACACTCGAGCCCGTTCCAGTAACCTTAGGAAGGAAAGATGGCACAAGAGCGCTGAAGTGCCCTAGTACCCCTGTAGGAGAGTAAAACGACCAAGGTTTTTAGGCCCTATTGATCCACAGCTTGTAGACCGTTAACTGTGATCTTAGGGGAGTTTGGCCCTTCCTAGGAAGGCTGCTGCTGTCAGGATCCTGAAGAAAGTCCTGGCCGCTGGTGGGTTGACCGTCCCAGCAGGTCTGCATCGCCACGGCTGTAGGAAGCCAGCAGGACCTCCTGGGCCTGGGGAGACGCCGCTGGCAGCACCAGCAGCATCCTTAGGCACAGCCCGTGCCCTCCGGCTGATGGCACGCGGTCAGCCGGAGGCTGGCCCTTCACCTCCGAGCGGGACCAGCCTCCGCGCCGCACCAGCGTTTCACAGTCTGCGTTTAATACTGCTATTGTGTTCGTGGAAATAAATATAAATATAACGCAGCGGGTCTGTCTTAAGCCTAATGTTGTGTGAAACTTCATTTAACTTATTTGACTACCTCAAAAATGTTTTGTGTTCGGTTTTTGTCCCTATTTTCTCAAGTATTGTGACTTATTGCAGTGAGGTTCCTAAACTTCAGAGAGCATAAATCTCACTTTAAAATAAGTAGCAACATTTTTACTCTGTTCATGCATATACCCATCTTGTACTGCGTATTTCATCAATACTTGTTGAACGATTTTACTGCAAATCTGCTTGACTTGCTTCCAAATTAAAGTTAATATTAAAAATGGCAATGCCACGGTAATATTAAGTCACTTTAAAGCCTTCTGGTCTTTTTAAACTGCAGATTCACTTAAATTGTAAGCTGTAAATGATAAGGCTTCTTCTTTCTTCCCTCTTGTCCAATTTTGAGCACAGTCGTTGGCGAGTACAGTCTTGCTCATGCTGAAGTCAGTGACAAACCTCCTGCTGCTTTCGCTAGTGTGGTATGAGTTGCAGGTCCTTGTTTTCTCCCTTCCCAGCAGAGAAGCTTGCATTATAAGAGCATTAAAAAAAAATCTATTCTTTGCAAGTGAAAAATCTATTGTATCTACCATAACAGATCACTTTCATTAGACTTAGCATTTTCTCTGATTGTTTAGTAACCTCTTGATTTCCAAAAGCTTGCAAATCGTGTCCAAAAAAATCCTTTAAACTGTACAATATGGCACTTTCGCACTGAGCTAGTGTTTTCTAAAAGTAAGACTGTCATTAAACCCAAAGGAGCTGAGGCCATCATTATTAGCTGTTTGGGTACTCTTTGCGCATTGGGACTGATGACAACGGGCATGGATTTCATCCTTGTTTTATAGATTGAAAGTGACATTGGCAACAATAAAAATGTAAAGAGAGGTGACCAGAATTAGCATTTACATTTATACGGCTAGTCCTGGTGTTGCGCAAACTGTGATATCCTCCTTTTTTTCCTGATATGCTGGTGAAGATTAACAGCCTTTCTGACCCAAGAATGGAGACACATTCAGCCAAAATCGTGTTATGTTGGATTTCTGTGCTGAACACCAGAAGGTTACACGTGATTATTAAAGCTCTTAGGGTCTTGTTTCCTTCCTCTAGTATAGGAGAAACCTTGTGCCTTTTTTTTGTCTCTCCACATATTCTGCTGCTTGGTAACATTGTCATGAGCCTTGAGTGCACTCTTTCCTTTAAAATTACCATTGCTTTTCAAAAAATATTTTCTTGCCACAGCTATTGCAAATGGCAATGCATTTTCTAGGTAGGACGATTGATGCTTGTAGAGGTAGCTATTCACAGGAAACTTCTTGTCTAGACAGGTTTTAAATATATATACCAAGCAAAACAAAGGCAACTATTTTGTAGTGATTCCCAGAAGCAGGTGAGGAGTTGGGAGTCACTAGCTGTCTCCTGTGTTGCACTAGGAGATAGATGCAGCGTGCGAGGTCTTTTCCTCGAAACGGGGAGCAGCCCCCACACCTGTCCGTCTGCACCCTGCAGTGTCAGCAGTCATCCCACACAGAAGCAGCGGGCAGCCTTTTGTCCCTTCGCTCTCACGTCCCGCTGCGCGACAGCCATGATAAGCGTGCGCGACTGCACTGCCGCTGGTCAACGGCAGCTGGGGCTCTCCGTTTCGGTCGCCTCTGTGTGGCATTATCTGTGGGTTGGGTGGTGTTCGGGATGTCTGGAAAAGCCTATGTCACCAGCGTGGAAGATGCAGACCCTAAAGGAGATGGACAGTAAGCAGTCTCCGTAAAATTAGCGTGAGGTCCCCAAATTATGCCTGAGGGGACTGTAGGGTGTAGAGAGATGACGCCATGTTCTCTTCTTAAGAGCTGGCTGGAAATTGTTCTGATAAAAACGTTTGCTTTGGAAAAAATCCAACCCACTGGGGTTTTTTTGCTGAAATCGCATGTTTCTGCAAACTCTCAGTGGGACAAGCGGAGGATTCAGCTGGACACCTGCCTTTTTTCGTCAATGGGCTTACATGGATGGTGTTCCCCAGGTTCAGCTTGGAGAAGAGAAGGCTCTGGGGAGATCTTATTGCGGCCTTTCAGTGCTTAAAGGGGGCTTATAAGAAAGATCAGGACAGGCTTCTTAGTGGGGCCTGTTGCGACAGGACAAGGGGTAATGGTTTTAAACTAAAAGAGGGTAGATTCAGACTAGATATACTGAAGGAATTTTTTAGGATCAGGGTGGTGAAACACTGGAACAGGTTGCCCAGAGAGGTGGTAGATGCCCCATCCCTGGAAACATTCAAGGTCAGGCTGGATGGGGCTCTGAGCAACCTGATCTAGTTGAGGATGTCCCTGCTCATTGCAGGGGGGTGGGACTAGATGACCTTTAAAAGGTCCCTTCCAACCCAAACTATTCTATGATTCCTGTCCGTAGATTTGGAGTTGTAGGCAGTCTGTTGCTGGTTTTACCTTGCCACTGGAGGTTGCTGCCTGTTCACATGATTGTGTGGCCTCTTCTGACTCCGATCTGTGGAATGGTTTGTTTTCTTCTTCACAGGAAAAAAAAAGACTTCTTTTTCAAAAAATGCAGTTAATTTCATGGATCTGGCTTCAAAGGTCACCACACAGGAGGAGCGCGTGGGGCGCCGAGATCCCTGCTTTGCTGCTGCGCCCAGCATGGGAGAGCCTAGGGAGCCCCAAGCTTCCTGGCCCCATAGCGCAGCAATTTTGTGCAAAATCAGTCCTGGCAGGATGAAATGCCCAGAATAGATGCTTGGGCCTGTGGACCAGCAGCTGGCAAGATAATTAGATATTTCTCATGAGAAATGATAGATACATATGTGTTTTAATCTTGGTGCTAGAACAATTTTTAATTACTATAGGAATAAGAAAAACAGTCCAAAAATTGAATGTGAAGTCCATTTTTTTTCTCAGAGCTGCCTCTGTCTTTTGCCAGTCTTCTGAGTACAACACACCAGGGACATCTTTTTTGATGGAGAATCAGTCTCCGGTATTGTGTGTGGAACAGAAAAGTAGTATCTGACCTCCAGGAATAAAACTCCCAGCTTTGTCACAGCCTTGTTACATGATGAAGCAAATCGCTTTGTTCCTCTGAGATTCCTTGCTGCTCCTCAGCTGGTGGCAGATCTCCAAATAACCCCATCCCTCACAGCCACTTTTTTATATGCCTTTCCTGGAAATCGATGCCTCCTCATATGTTTCCGTAGCTGCTCTCTAATCTTGAATCTTGAAATGGTTTGTGGGTTTGGTTTTTTGTTTTCCAAAAGCATTGTTTCTTTGTTGGCCTCTGGTTTAGAGCACAGCCATGCAAACTGTTGGGTTTGCCCTGCCATGGTGGACTATGAATGTCTGAGGGAAGTGGGGATCTCCAAAAGCAGGTCTGGTGGTAGTCATAACCCAGAGCCACAGCCTGAAGGAAAGGCATGAGCATCTTTCCAGTACTGGCAATACAAAACCAAAGGGGCTGCATGTTCAGCGGCAGAATTGGTTCTCCAGTGTAATTCCCTATGTTGCTGCGCAAGTGTGTGCACAGGACAACGCAGGTTTTAAATAAGTGTCTGGAGAATGGTAGGGAAGGAAAAGGGAGATGCCTTTGGTATTTTATCGTGATGCCTTTTCTTTGTAATGTTACTACCAGGTTAAAAATACCTCAAATCTGTGACCTCATCTCAGCTCTTTTGTGATGCTGAGGTCATCATGCTTCTTGTGTATTGTATGTTTACGCTTGTGTAATGTTTATGCTTAAGAGGTGACCCAAAAAACCCTCTACAGAAGTGCACGTTTTACCTTGTTAGCCAGCGGTGGAAATGTCTGCTTTACATTCAGATGTCCTGTTCCTGGAGAACGTTTCACAGAATCGTGGAATCGTTTAGGTTGGAAGAGACCTTTAAGATCATGGAGTCCAACCATTAATCTCGCACTGCCAAGTCCACCAGTAAACCATGTCCCTAAGCTCCGCATCTACACATCTTTTAAGTACCTCCAGGGATAGTGCCTCAACCACTTCCCTGGGCAGCCTGTTCCAATGCCCGACAACCCTTTTGGTGAAGAATTTTTTCCTAATATCCAATCTAAACCTCCCCTGGCACAACTTGAGGCCATTTCCTCTTGTCCGATCGCCTGTTACTTTTCGCTTCATGTCTTTCAAAACAAAAAATGTCTGTGTGAAACCATTAAAATTGTGTCTCCTTATTGAGAGAACTAGCCATCAGGGTTCCTGGCAGTGGAATACAAACTGAGGATCTTTCTGTGGAATTGTACTGATTTATACCTTGCTGAGACCTGGCTCAGGCAGAGTGAGCGTTTCTGGTGAATACCTTGCATAGGAGGTGAGTGACCATTCACTTCTGCCAACCCAAAAGCAAGCTTTTACCAGCTGAATTCTGCACGTTGCCTTCCAATCATTCAGAGCAAGGGTACTCACCTCAGCACACCTGATTCTCCTGAAGCTTTTTCTGAGATTGTTCACTCTGCCTTTCCGAGCCTGCAGCAGTGGCTGAGTGACATCAAGTTAGCCACAGAATGTCACACTGGTGGTCGCAGTGAGTGTTGGTCCATCAGTACTGCTCTGCTCTGGATCGTGTCTGCAAGCATGTAGGGTGATTGCTTTGTAATGGGTTGGTATAGTTTCACGGTAAGTTTTGGAGTCTCAGAGAAAAAGCCAGTGCTTCCCAAATGTCGTCTTTGCGTCCTCTCTAACTGGTGGTGGGTGAGAAGTGGAAAGCCTTGTTTGATTGTTTCACATACTATTGTAAGAGAATTTAAAGCCAGAGGTGAGGGAGTCAACAGGAGGATATTTTCTTCGGCTTCTGGTTTCTAATTACATCAGTTACAGCCCTGCCTTCTTAGTTGCTAAAAGTACAGGCATGAACTGGAAAAGAATGAGATAATCTGTGGTAAAGCATGCTGAATAAAGATCACCATTCAGATCTTTACCTTTTATCCTGAGTTCCTAATGCCAAGAATTAATGCTATTTGAAAATACACAATGTGTGTGCCCTACTGTGGGCATCCAAGATAATCCTAATTGCTTTAAATGTTAGTGAGAAGGGTAGGTGTTTGAGAAGGAGGAAAGGGCTCTACTGTGAAATAGTATATCTGTGTTAAGAGGCACAGATGGGACATGTTTTCAATTCCAGATCCTTAGGCTCGTTTTTATTTTTGCATTGAAAAGCAGCTCTGCTTGTTGCTCTTCAGACTTCTTGTCAGCAGGAAAATATCCACGGACATACGTTTCTAGAACTGGACTGATTGCCCTTGTGTTAATAACATGCAAAGCAGAAAAGGAGCACCACTCCCATTTTCTTGTAAGTTGGTCCGCATTATGATCAGCACAGAACAGTCCACAACATACCAATCAAAGCAAAAATCGCAAAGACTTTTCAGCTGGTGTACGTAATACATGGAGTTCAGTTTTAAGGCAGATCCATAGCTGAGTTTTCATTAGCCCCTTGTAACTATTTGGTATCAGCCGCCTGTTAGACTAATGTCTTGTCTTACTCTTTGCTGTGCATAACTCTGCTTCAAAGAAGCCTGCACCAATGCTATGTTGTGGTGACCAGCTGCAGTGAGCAGAACGCCTTGGCTTCAGGTGGGCTTCCAGAATTTGTCCTCATGGGAGCCATCATCTGGTCGAGGTCTGTTTTGAGGCCTGAGAGATGGGAGGAGAAGAACAGTCAATATAGAACATTTTTAGCACATTCAGGCACCTGCAGATGTTGGCAGGAATTCTCAGTCAGTAGGAACCATTTCATCCCAGCATTCATCCTGAGCAAGTGATCTGAGGAAGGAGATGGCAATGTTTTTTTAGGTTAGTTCACACAGAGTAGAAGCAAAAAGAACTAAAATATATTTGGGATTCACTGAGTGTGAACGTCCTTCAGAAACATGAGTTACTGCAGCTTTACAAAATACAAATCTTTGTGTTCAAAGGAAATCTTGAAAACACAGCTGATGAAAGTTTGTCTCTTAATTTTCTTAAGGTTTTGCAGCTTCTCTGTGGCCTTCTAGCAGGGCCCCATCGAGCCATAGGCTCCTGACCACTGGTGTCTTATATCTGCACAGAGCAGAATACCAGAGTATGAGACTGATCCCCTTGCGTGGCTGGTTTATGAAGAAGAGCCTGCCACTAACGCTGGTTTCTTCACCCTAGTGTAAGTGAGTAGTCCTCCATCTTTTCAAACGGTCCATTCACACAGGAGTGAATGACATGAGAGATTCAGTGGAAATAGATTTTCTTTTTGACCTTTTGTTAATTAACTCTGTGCTTAAAGAGTTGAACATTTGGGAACATAGGATTAAGCAATCCAAAGGTAAGAGGCAGCAGAATGGAGATTGTTTAGGATAACTTAACTTGGCCTTTCTGCATGTGTTTGCATTGAGATTTCATCTTGCTCATCTAATGATGATCTACAGCAAAGTCAGGACAGACCCTGACACTCTTGTTGACAATCTAATGCTTTCTCCACATTAGGAAAATTGTGGTTTTCTCTCACTCTCTTTTTTTGTGTGTCGTCTTTTCAGTTGCTGAGCCAGCAACTGAGATGATTCTGATGGTTCTCTGATTCCGAGTGCCTGGTTTTGCAGGAGTAATCAGGTTTTTTTTTGTTTGGCTGATTTGTTTTGTTTTTTTGACCTAGTGCTTTGTCAGGCAGTTGCCATATGCATTACGGTAGTTGCTGTAGCTTGGCAGGCTGTTTGCTGGCAGTGGGTGGTAGAGTCAGCCCTCCGGGGTCAATCTGAGCAGTGGAGTGGAAGGGTACCATCGACTTGGGCGGAAACTGGGCAGTGTTTTCAAACTGAATTCAGCCTGCAGTATTTCCAGGCCACCAACCAGCCTGTCTTCAGAGCGTTGCCGGTCACCCCACTGTGTCCGGTGGCAGCACCAAGAAGACCGGTGCCGGTCCTTGAGATGGTAACCTGGGGAGAGTGCCGACGCCATTCTCTCTCGTTCCACCCTTCACGCAGGTAGCGTGGCTTGCTTCTTGGTTTGGCTGCCACCGGCTTCCCAGACCTGTTTGTTTTTCAAGGGACTTCATATAAGATCTGTGGAGCCTGGAGTGGAAGTTACTGCTTGCTTAGACAGCATCCATTTCCAAAAGGAAAATGCTTTGGCTACAGGAGAGCATGTTCCACGAAGAGCAGTTCCTGTCCACCCTCACGCCAAAAACCCAGGCACGCTTTAGTGATGCTCCGGTGCCCTCGAGCTGCCAGTGGCAAGTCGGGTTCCGCTCCCCTTCGTCCTGCACATGTGGCTGTGCTCGCACACATATGTGTGCACACCGGGAAGCAGTGCATGGGGCTTAGCAGCCTGTGGGACTGGCATGCTGACTTATTTTCCTTTTCCCTGAAAAAGAAGGTGAAAGAGTTTTAAAAAATGGATTGTACCTCTCAACTTTAAATCTTTAAAAATTGCTCCTTATTGAGAGTTTAATAGTTTTTTAAATGTAAACTCAGGAAAATATTTACTTTTCAAGCATGAATATCCTTCTGCTTTCTCACATCACTGAAAGTGTATTATTCTTTTCAGTCCATTGAATTCCAGGGATCACTCACGTTAAAAGTCAATGCGGTTTTCAGTGTCAGAAAATGTAAGGTTTTGTGTTTATGGTTAGAATCCCTTCTCGCTTCTTTTCCTGTGTGATATTAGCCGAAAATTTTTTAGATGCATATGGCTCAAAAGTATTCAGGTGCTTTCCCAAGGGTATAAGGTAATTGGATCAAGGAATGGTCTTTAAAAACTGTCACAGACCCAATTCTGGTACTGTTATTTACACAGATAAGGGCTGTGTAACAACAGTGGGAGGATCAGCCGCAAGCCTCAAACAGATGAAACTCATAGACTTAAATCAAAAAGAACATGGGTTTTGTTTCTTTGAACTTGGAACCTCTACATTTTATTGCTGTGTGATTAAAACACTGGAACAGAATTGCTCATTTCCTTTTTGCTGCCTTTTTATAGCTACAAGTCCCAATCCAAGTATCTTGCTCTTATTATCAGCATTGCACCTACTCACTGCTCCTTGCTTGACTTCAGTGACTCCCGTTGACTGCAGTGGAAGTCTATCCGAGTAAGCAGTGCAGGGTTGGATACAGGAGTAGCACTCTCATCTGCTAGAGATAATATCTCAGTAGTGCCAGGTTGTTTTTAAAATCTGTGTGGCTGTCGTTACATAGCCCTACGGTCATTCAGAGACCAGCATACGTAGCCCAAATTGCCTAACCATCAAAACCGTGATCAGTTTGGAAGAAGAACCCATGTTATTTAAACCAGTGCTTCAGAGCCTGAGGTGGTTTGTGAGACCAACAAGTTGGTAACTGGAACTGTTCCCATGTAATGGCACTTTCCATTTGAAGTGTGATCGGGATGTCTGATGCCCCATGAGAAATGTTGGAAGACTGGTGGAGCTCCGCTGGTCCAGAAGGCTTAGGAACCACCGCTTGAGGTGCTAAGAAACAGATGTGGGTTCTGTCCACCAAGAAAGTTGCCCTCTGTCTCATTCCCCAGGTTTATACTAAATTAACCTAGAATTGCTGGAAAAATAGATCATAAAAATGAAGTGGCAGTTTTGCTGTGGTAGGGTTTTAACATCCTGCTGTAGCATGTTGGGTGGGTTTTCTGTTGGATTCTTTCCATTTAGGAAAAAAACTTTCTGTAAGTTTGTCACAGAGATTTATAGATCTCAGTATTTAAAAATGAGCCTTTCCATCACTCCAGGCACATGCACACTAAAAATATTAACAAATCCTTTAAAATAAATAAGCCTCTTGCCCATTTGGCTACTCAGGAGTAAACAAAAAATTATCCCCTTTCAACCTCAATCGCTTCCTTCATACTTCCGCCCCAGAGCCTGGGAATACAGAGATTCCTTACAGTATGTCCTAAATCTTAACACATTGGGCTTTGCTAAATCAGAGCAGAAGGAGGTTTCAGAGTCAGAGAGCTGAGCCCTTGAGCCAGCCAGCCCTTGTTGAAGCCACATTACTGTGTGTTTACTACGCAATGCAAGGTACCTCCTGGAGGAAGAGATGCTAGATGTGGCCAGATCAAACCAAAGCTTGTGGTGTTGGCAGGCAAAAGCTAAGGCCCTCAGTGACCATTGAGGAGCTGGTCTCTAGCTCATGTCAGGAGAGGTGCCGATTGCTGCATTTTCTGTAGGTGACTTGCCCTTTGACATTGGGGTGTGGACCTAGAGAGCATCTCTGTTCTGTTGTTTTGTAGTAGTCAAAGCATGAACCACTCCCAACAAGTTACTTGCCTGAAATAATGCATAGTGTGTGGTTCACATCACGGGACTGTGGTGCAGACTGGGCCACCCAATGAGTATGTTTGTGCTGTGAGCATGTCTCACCAGGTGAGCCAGCTTCCCTTCCAGAGGGGCAGAAATGTTCCTCTGTTCCTCCACTCATTTTCCCTAACCTGCATGTTTGCATCTGGTTCAAGTCCTAGGAGCTCTTAGGCAGTGATGAAATGTCAAGCACAGACTTAGCGGAGGAGGTAAAGTGGAAAGACAACTTGCATCCTCATCCAGGTGCTGAGGAGATGTGACTTCTCCTTGGACTCCGCCATCAACCCCACTTCCACACTGAAAAGGGGAGGTAGGAAACGCAGCATCAGGAATCGCCTGGTATGTTCTCACAGCAGAAGAGAGCTTGGCCCCTGCACCCTGCAGGGAGCGTTTCTGATCCTGCAGCACTTCTGGGTTTCAGGATTGGTGGACTAGAAAAAGTAAAAATCTACAAAGCTGTTCCCATCTGCAGGTTACCTAAGTGGTGTTCTAGCCTACTCTAGGTGCCAATCAGTGCCCTCCTCCAGCAGTCCCATGGTTATTCAGGCCCAGAGATGTTTGATACCTGTTTGGCTGTTTTGTGCATTTGACCACATAGCAGAGGAATATATGATGCTCCAGAGCCAGATTCCTCTTTCTGTGTCGTTAAACCATTAGCAGCATTCGCGGGGTGTCTAAAAACTGCTGGAAGTTGCCTTGACTACTTTGTCACTGCCTCATATCTAAGCACTGCATTCTTTTCTTTGTCTTTTAGCTAGAAGAAAAGGTAGTATGGGGATAATATCCCATTCAGCAGGTTAAAAAAAAAAAGAAAGTTTTATGTCAGAGCTAAAAGACAATAGTAGAGTCTGCTTTGGCAGGGTGATATTAGAGCCTTACTTGGTCACTTATATGCATCAAAGGAGAGACTTGCATGAAATCAAGGACCCAGGTTCTGCAATGTCACAAATGAGTGAAACTCCCTGAAAGTAACAGAAATTGCCATTTTATCTAGCCACAGGAAAAGTAGGTGAAAATGATACGAGACCTCAACTCCATGATGACTTTTCCATCTCTTGCTAACCAGCGTCGTGTTTAAAATAAGGACAAATGAGGAAGCTGAGCTGCAAATGGAAGTTACTGCAGAAACGTACGATACCACAGAAATGGGATGTTGGTGTGTTTTTTAAGAGAGTGTTTCTCATTTTCCCGGTGGTGGAGTAAACCCAGTTGGCTGCTGTTTAC
Organism: Phoenicopterus ruber ruber; assembly: GCA_009819775.1. Classification (NCBI taxonomy): domain Eukaryota; kingdom Metazoa; phylum Chordata; class Aves; order Phoenicopteriformes; family Phoenicopteridae; genus Phoenicopterus; species Phoenicopterus ruber. Next base: position 30,139,583 of record CM020246.1, read on the forward strand.
TTTCCTTGAGTCCGGTTGGATTTGCCTGGCTGTGAAAGTCAAGCCTGACCTTTTCTTTTTCACTGAACTTCAGCCGTGCTAGAAGTAAGTCCCCAGAGCCTGCCGGCACCCGGGGCTCAAGCGTGGAGGAGCTGCTCGCTTAGGCACAGCGGTGCGGCGTGGGGACAGAGTTTAAGCCTCAGCTCCGTACGCCTTGTTCTTGCGCAGTTGTACTAGATTCATCATGGCTTCTAAAAAACGAGCAATGGTTGTAAACAATATTGTCTTTTAAAAGATCACAGCCTGGTAGTGTTCTCCACTAAACAGCAAAATCCAGAACATAATAAGTATTGATGATTAAGGTGTCAGGGGCCCATGGAGCTCCCGCTGTGATTTAGTTCCCTCCAACTGCCTCAACTACCGATGCATTTTGCTAATTACATCATAGATTTTCCTATTGATGAACAGAATCTGAATTAACACGAGAAGCACTAATGTTACCCTTTCACTATTATTGTTGTACAAGAAGCCGTGGCAGATGCTGGCAGTTAGTTACACAAACATTAGTATTAACGATTGGCCATTTGGAATTGGTGACAAACTGCCGCCCGCCGGAATCCTGAGCCTGAAACCAATCAGGAAGTTAATGAGGAGAGAAATTACCACTGCAGCTTCCCCTTAATTATATTCACGGTAGGCAGGAAGGGAGTGTTGGGGGTGGATCTCAACTCATCTAAGGTTAGGAAGGTCAGAGACCCTTTTACTTGGTTTTTGTATCTACTGCAAATTGTAATGTTGCAACCGTTCCTAGCACTATATTAGTTTTAAATTCTTTAATATTTGGCCTTAACCTTGGGCTGCCTGAGCCACGGCCTTAGGTCTGTAGGCAGAGGAGTTTCTGGGGGGTGGGGGGTTGCAGCCCCCAGACCTGAGGTTGCTCCCCCCTTCGTTGCTCCCGCTGCGTTTACTTTGGCCGGAGGAGGGAGGCCGGCACCCCACCATGTGGGGGGGACACCCCGTCGCCCCTCTTCCCGGGGAGGGGGGACCCGCGTGGGTCCCCTCTGGTGGGGGCAGGGTCTCAGGCGCTGTGTTTTGTCTCTCTCTCTCTCCCCCCCGCCCCCCGCCCCGCAGTGTTTTCGCCGCCCAGCAGCCAGGACTCCGGCCTGGGGTGCCTGTCCAGCAGCGAGAGCACCAAGGGGGACCTGGAGTGCGAGCCCCCCCCGGAGCCCGGCGCCTTCGCGGTGAGCCCCGTCCTGGAGGGCGGCGAGTAGGCTCGGCGCGGCTCGGCGGTCCTCGCCCGGGGCACGGCGGTGCGGCAGCGTTCACGGTTTGCTTGTTCTGCTTGGGGGTTGCGGGGGGCGGGCGGGGGAGGGGGGCGTTTGGTTTCTTCTTTCCCGGGTGCGGGGCGGGATGCCGGCTTCCCTGCGGCCGCCGCCCGGGCCCGGTGCCGCCTCCCCGCCGCGGGGAAGCCGGTGCCGCTTCCCCGCCGCTGGCCTGCGGGGCGGAGAGCCGCCGTCGGGGCGAAGGCAGAGGCGGAGGGAGCGTCGCCGAAATGCGGGCAGGGGCCGGGGGGAGCGGGGGCCGAGACAGCCGGGTGTCCTGCGCCCGCCCCTCTCCGCGCAGGGGCGGGGGGGGGGGATAACCCCGCTCTGGGAAACATCATCCCATTATGTATTTTTAATGGTTCCTTATAGGCTAATGCTGCTGCTCGGCTCCGGGCGTTTTCTTCTCATGTCGCCAAATTAACATATTTTGCATATTACAGTTGAGTGCCTTGCCTTAGATTGCAATCTAAACTGCAAGCAAATAAGTCTCTAAAAAGTTACGGCGAATTTCCGTGTTTGTTATTTTGTTAAAAATGGCTTACGGTGTTCTTTTCTTGCGTTACAGAAGCCGACCCGAAATGAAACTAGTCTAGAAAAATTCATTGTTCTCTGTAGTTGCGGCTGTACCTGAAATAAAAATGTTATTGATGACTGAATTTTCTTGTGTGTATATTTGGTGAGCTGTATTAAAACAGAAAAAAAGAAATTACTTGTATTTTCTTCGCTCTGTGCTTTGAAAACATCTATTTGATTTCACCCCCATCTGTTGTAATCAATAACCTGACCATCTTGTTTTTTATTAAATGCACTTACTCTTAATTTCATCCACCAGTGGTTTTAGAGAGAATAATGTGGAGTTACCTATATAGGTTTGACATTATAAATCACTTCTTGAGGCTGAATCGTATAGCGGTATCGATTGATCCTGATATATCACAGAAATTTACTGTCACTTCTGTTTTCAATTAAAGATACAATCAGTCAGATAATGACTTAATTGGATTTTACAGAAGATTGAGTTTTATTGCCCAGTGCTTTACGAGTTTAGTTAAGGAAGACCATTTCATCACGCTTGTCAGCCGGCTCCCGCGGCGGCAGCGTGCCCTTCTGCCGCCGCCGTGCCAGCGCCGCGGCCGCCCGCCCGGCCTCGGGGGGACGCGGGGGGCGGCCCCGGCCCTCCGCCCCGGCCCCGCCAGCCCGCCGGCCTTACTCAAATCCAGGCTCTGCATTTACGGGGGACGTTTCACGGCTCCCTGCCCGTCTCCCGCCCCGCTCCCCGGGTGCGGGGGGAGATACCGACGGGTGTCCCGCCGCGGCGGGACCAGCTCGCCCGGGGCGGGGGCGTCGCCCCCTGCAGCGGGCTGTCTCGCAGCCTCCCCGGGCGGTGCTCCCGGCCCGGGCTCGGTGCGAGGCGCGACAAACGGGTCTGCTCCCGGGCTCGGTGCGCCCTCCGGGAGCGCGGGAGCGGGGCGGCCGCCGCGCTGCCCCGGGGAGCCGGCCGCGGCAGGCGGGGTGCGCTGCCGAAGGGATGGGCGACACGGGGCGCTCCTCGCCCCTCGGGAAGGGCTCACGCCGGCCGAGGCTTGCAAGCCGCCGCCGCTGGCGGCCTGAGCCCGCTTCTGCCCGCCGGGCCCCGGGGGAGCAGCACTTGGGACAAGCGAGGCGGGTTTTGCCCCGCTGCGAGTCCGGGGGGGGGGGAGGGAGTGGGACAAAAAAGTGATGCGCGTCCCACTGCGGCTTTATCTAGAGCAGTGTGGGGCCTGGTTGGTGTCCGGGGAGGGGAGAATAAGTTGTGGGGAGGACAAGCAGCATCCTTCAGAAGTCAGGGGAGTAAAACTCCACCTGCCTGGAGCGCCAGGTTTTGGGGAAACATTCAGATTCAGCGTAGAGGGAACTTCTGGGGGAAGGGGGGCGGGGGGATCACCGAGGGGCACCTGCCCGCATGCCCCGCCAGGAGCGGGGAGATGTGGGGTGCTCCCCCTGTGGGAAGCCTGGGTCTCTCTCCTTCGGGAGGGCAGCGGCTCCAGCCGGGAGCGCCGGTCCGAGGCGTGTCAGGGGCCGTGTCGGCTGCCCCGTGGGGGGACGCGGACCCGCGGGGGCGGCTGCGCGGCGGTCGCACATTGCCCTGGCGTGGCCGTGGGGGGTCTCTACTTGGCCTCCGCGGGACGTTCAGCCTTTTCCCCTCTGGGGCTCCTCCGAGTAGGGCTGGCGAGGTGTGCGGGGAGCCCGGAGAGGTTTCACGGGCTTTTTTTTCTTTTTTGTTTGGCTTGTTTCTTTTTCACCGCACGGCAAGTCCCTCTCTTCCCAACTATCTCTAGCTGGTTGGTAAACAGTGACCTTTATTAATGCTATTCCTCTCAAAAAGCGCGTTCCTCGCCGCTCACCGGGCAGCTTTGATGGATTGTTTGCGTGACCCTGTGCAGAATTCGCATTTTCGCCGAAGTCTGCCGTGAAGTTTCTCCCCCCTCCAGCGCGACGCCCTGCCACGCAGCCCAGCACAACCGGCATGTGCTCCTCTCCCTCCTTATTATGTGACAACACGGACGTTCAGAGCCACCTGGAGTAACTCTCCGCGTGGCAAATCGTGGATAATTTGCTCCTCTGTCTTTCCACTGTAACGCAGGCATTGCCTAAAAGCAATTTCGGCGAGGTGTAACTGAAACTAATCCTGCCGCTCGCACCCCCGCAACGGTAACCCAGCTTCCCGCGAACGCCCCCTCCCCAAATGCGTGTTTTAGAGCAGTGCAAACATTAGTAAATGCTCGCGCCCCCCCCCCGCGCCCGCGGTACTGGGGGAACCGCACGGGGCATCCCGGCGCGGCGGCCCCGGCGGCCGCTGCTCTCCGCCCGCCCGGGACGTGGGTCCCCGCGGGTCCCGGCAGCTGGGCGGCAGCCACGTCTCCCCCAAACGGCTCCGCATCGAAAAGTAGCGAAACGCCAAAGGATTCGGGCCGATTTTGACTTTCCAGCCGCCGCCCCCCCGCCTCTGCCCCGGTCCGTCGGCGATTCTTTCTCGGGAAACCTGGCTCTTTAGCGGAGCCAGGCCCTTTCCGCTAAACGTTATTTGGAGCATATGTTTCGCACATTCATTCTCTTTCAGTCTATTCTTCTGGGCACTAACTGCTAACACGTTATAGTCACCTTGAAATTTCCTCTGCTATTTTCCAATTAAAAGCTTAATAGCCCTGGAAACGGAGTTCATGTGGTGCAGTTTACCATAGCCCCTTCTTCTGAAAAGCTTTCTGCTGGGATCCCATTATGTGCTTGAATAAACCTTTTCTGCCAGCAGAAATGGGAACCGGGGTTGTCAGGTGTTGGGTTACAATAGACTTTCAGGCAGGAGACGTTTTGCGAACATAAATACGAACCTGGCCCTGTGGGGAGATGTTGTCAAATACTGGGACATGGAAAACATTCCCATCAAATGTGAGAAAAGGATTACGGCACTATATCAAACGAGTGTTTCAGCCTAAACGCCCCGTGTGCAGCCAAGCGAGAGGGGGGCCCCCGGCCCTCGGCCAGCCCGCCGCCGCGCCGGGGCAGCCCGGCCCGGGAGCCCGCAGCCGCCCGCCCGGCCGCCGTGCCGGACGCGCCCCGCGGGCCCCGCTCCTGCTCGCGGGGGAGGAGGGTTTTCACCCCCGCCGCCCCCCCGCGCCGGCACTTGCACCCCGCTTCTTCGTTTTGGGGGACCGGGTTCCCGAGGGCGGCTGCGCATCGTCTTTTACGCGCCCCTTGCAGTTTTGAGGTAGTTGAATATTTATGTGGTCCGCGGAGGAGGCACCGCTGGTTTGTTTTTCTCCCCCCCCGACGGGCACCCACGAGTGTGTTAAGATGCCCCGCGGGCTGCCGGGGCTGTCCGGGCGCAGTGCACGCACCCCGGCAGCAAAGAAAGGGAGATCCCCCCGGCGCTGCGGGAAAAGGGACTGTTCCCCGCACCTGATGCCACTCGCCTCCCCGCCTCGGTGCGGTTAACCGGCAGGAGAGGGTCTTCCGATGGGGCGCTCATCCTCCCTCACACCCCGCACGCAGCCCTGGGGAGAAAGATCTCCCCGAGTCGCTCTTCCCCTAGAAGTAGAAAAGTAATTAGGAAAGAGCCAAGTAATGAAATATCACGCGAATACCTTTATAGCACACGCCATGCTTTTTATTCTCTCCGGCGAAATACTTCCCGAGTTTAAAATCTGATTTTATAATTACGTACCCTCGTTAAATAGTTTATTTCGTGTAGCGGTTACAGTGGAGAGATGCCCGGGAAGAGCAGGGGAGATCTTGGGGCAGCGAAACGGGTTCAGGTCCAAGCATCAGCCCCTGCCCGCCCGCGGACTCTGTGCCGCTGAGTACCGCTGCGCGGGCAGATAAACGCTTGCAGTGAATTTCTTTTCCCCCAGACGATATTCCCATACCTTATTTCACTAATATATTACATTTGGATTTAAACTTCTCGCTGCCATATTGGAAATATCCGTATTTCAGCGAGAAACCTCCCCGCGGCCGGAGATACAGAAAATTACCACCCCACCGCATCAAACACATCAAATAGGTTGCAAGCAATTTGGCTTGCCCTGGATTGCACGTGCCTTTCTATAGCCACCGTTTGCATTCCAGTAGCTGCCTTGGCGAGGGAGAGGCAGCGGACAGCGCGGGGGCAGGCAGCCGCCCCCAGCTGCCCGGCTCCGCGGCGCGATCCCGCGGGGATCCCCCGGCTCCGCGCAGCTGCTCCCGGGCAGCTCCTGCTCCAGGGCAGCTTCTCGCGCCTTCAAAACTTTCGTAAAACTTTGGCCTCAAAACCCCCCGCAGCGCTGGACCACAGACGGTTTTACGGCAGCAGCCACGCAACGTGCCGCCGCTCGTAGTGTCCCGTGGGCTTTCGAGGGGCTCTCGCGCGGGGTCCAAACGCCCCGTCCGGACTTTGAGATCCCGGCCCCGCGGGGAAACCTCCCAGGCCCCGATCGCCCCCAGCCCCGGGCGCTTTCACGGGGTGAGCCGTGCGGGGGGCGTGGGCGGGTGGCATCAGCCCCGGTCCCGTCCCGCTGGGGGACGGACCCCTTCGGCACGGCACGGGCAGCGCCGCCGCCCCCGACGGCGGGGCAGAGGGCCCCCCCCCTCCCTCCCTCCTCCCTCCCTCCCGCCCTCCTTCTCTCCCTCCATCCCCCCGGCGGCGGCGGGGAAGGAGGGTGGCGGAGGGGGGCGGGCGGGGGGCGGGGGTGGGCGGAGGGGCGCTGGGCTCGGCGGGGCGGCGCGGGCAGCGGCAGTGTCGCTCCGTCGGCGGCAGCGCTCTGCCCGCCGGTGCCACCGCGGCGGGCGGCGGCTACCCCCGCCGGCCTGGGGCCGGGGCCGCGCCCCCCGCGGAGCCCGCGGGCAGAGCCGCCCGCCTCCTCTCCTCTCCTCCGCCGCTCCGGCCTCCGCCCGCCCCCGCTGCCCCCTTCTCCGCCCCGGAGCCGGCCGGGCTCCTCCCGCGGGCATGAACGGCTACGGCTCCCCGTACCTCTACATGGGCGGCCCGGTGTCGCAGCCGCCGCGGGCTCCGCTGCAGCGGACGCCCAAGTGCGCCCGGTGCCGCAACCACGGCGTGCTGTCCTGGCTGAAGGGCCACAAGCGCTACTGCCGCTTCAAGGACTGCACCTGCGAGAAGTGCATCCTCATCATCGAGCGGCAGCGGGTGATGGCCGCGCAGGTGGCGCTGCGCCGGCAGCAGGCCAACGAGAGCCTGGAGAGCCTCCTCCCGGACTCCCTGCGCGCCCTCCCGGGGCCGCCGGGCAGCGCCGAGCCCCCCGCCCCGCCGCCGGGGCCGCCGCCCTGCGCCGCGCCGCCGCGGGCCCCCGCCGAGCTGGCCGCCGCCGCCGCCCTGCGCTGGGCCGCCGAGCCGCCCCCCGCGCTCCCGGGGCCGCTCCCCAAGGCAGGTGAGGCCGGGCCGGGCGCCGCGGGGCCGGGGGGGATACGCGGGGCTCGGGGAGGAGGAAGGGGAGGGCAGCGCCCGGGACGGGACCCCGACGGGCGCGTCTCGGGGATGGGTGTCCGGGGGAGGAAAGGCAAGGGCTTTCCCTCCCTCCCCACGGGCGCCGTGGGACGGGGAAGGAGGGAAAGCCCCGACTCCTTCGTCCATCCCGGCGAGTGCACTTTGTCGCTCTTAAAAAGCAAGGAGCTGCACAGTGCCGGGCCCGCTCCTCTGCCGGGCTGGCAGCCGCCGAGACCAGCGCGGGGACCGGCAAACGCCGCCACTGCCAACCGGCTCCCCGACGTGCCGCTTCTGGGCCCGTTCCTTCAGGCCGACCGGGAGCCGCTCCCCGGCTTCCCGCACCCACGGCATCGGGCTGCGGGACCTCGTCCAGGACAAAACCTCCACGGGGAGCTTCGGGGCAAAAGCGGTGCCGGGAGCCGGAGGGTTTCTGCGGACCAAGGAGGGCCGGGGGGGCGGCAGGGGATGAAGGGGGAGAACCGCTTGTTTTGGCTTCCCTCCCGCGCTGGCGTGTCCCGCCAGGCCGCGTCCGGGGCGGCTTTCGGCGGGGGGGGGGGACGCTGACACAGAAACCGACGCCCGCAACCGGCACCTTGTGAGTGCGACCTGCCGGTAACACACATTTCTGGACTCAAAAGTAACGCCCCGAGCCGCCGTCCCCTTCCCCGCCCCGTGCCTGAGCGGGAGCCGTCAGCCTTCCCCGACGGGGACGCCCGGCAGCCCGCCCCGCTGGCAAGCGGCAGCTACGACGGAGTTTTACCCGGTGCCCCTGGCGGGGAATGGCAAAACCCTGGGGGCTCCCGCAGGGCTCGGCTGCTTACGGCTCGCTGCCGGCGGCGGGAGCCCCGCAGTGCCGTTGTGGGGGAGCGGGACCTGCCGGTTTCTCTCCGAGGGCACGGGTAGGGAGCCGGCCCGGCCCGAAGGCGTCCGCCGGGGCCCCGGCAACGGGGCTCTGCTCCTCCAGCTCTGGGGAACACATAGCCGTGGGGCCCGAGGTGGCGGCACGGCAGGGTCCGTCGGTGAGGCGGGGTTGCCGGTGGTCTGGGACCCGCTTCCCCTGGGCCGGTCCTCGGCACCGCCTGCCCGCCCTCTGTCCCTCCCCGTCTCCCGCATCTCCGCCCGATTCCGCCGGCCGTTCCCCCGGGCCTGGGCTTTGGGGTCCCTCCGCACCCCCAATTTCCGCCTGGCCGCAGCCTCCCGGCGGCGCGGAGCCTCTCCGCCCCACGCACCCGCGGCGGCGCTTGGCCGGGGCCGGGACCGCGCGGAGCGTGGGGGAAAGGCCGGGAGGGAAAAGAGGGAAAAAAGCCGCCTTGGCTCCTTCTAGAAAGTGAAACAAATAAACTTCGCCTGCAGGATATAAATCTGGCGGATAGGAACGGTATTGACTTGCACGCCCAACTTTTCTTCCCCCTGATATATGAACTTCCCAGCTTAAAAGATTACAGTAATCACGGGAGGACAGTGTAAATCGAATCTGATAGCAATAACTTTTGGGGAAGGTCAGGCTCAAGTGAAATGTTACCAAGCAACAGGCATTTTGTTTGCAAAATACAATCAAAGTGTATTGATGAGAAATTCTTCCTTGCCAGCCAGTCAGCACTTTCTGCTAACAGCTTTACGGGGGCGGGGGGGAGGAATAACGGAACAGATCTTCATAAATCAAGACCCGCGGCGCCGACCCCCGCCCCCTCCCGCGCTGAGGCCGGGTGGGGGGGCCGGGGCACCCCGGGAGCGGGGCCGGCGGTCCCGGGAAGCAGCCCCGGTTGCACAGACCTCACCCGTGCGGTCCCCCGTCTCCGATTGTCACAGAGGGCTTCACCCCCCTGCCCCCGCTTTTATGAACATGGGAACGCGTGAGAGCAAAGCGGAACAGTATCTCCTCGGGGGGTCCCCCTGTCACCTGCCACCAGACACCGTTTGACCAGATAAGCTGTTTATTTCCAACCATGCCGCGTGCTCTGAACGGCAGGGCTTTCTCTTTCTCTTCCCTCTCTCCCCGCTACCTGTATTGAAACCGTCGTCGGAATAGAGGATGTAATTCTTTGCTCCCCCAGCCCACCCTGGCTTTACACCCCACCCCACCCCACCCCCGGACGGTGATCTCCTGGAAGTTTTTTTTCAGTATGGAGGAGGTATTTCCGAGGTACGGTAGAATCAGATCCGTTTATTTTTATTCCTGCCAGAACTGGTCATTTCGGTGGGACAGTTGTGAAGTTCTGCTCTACGCAAATAAAGCGCCTAGAAACTACCCCTGATGCATCTGCCTGTGCTAACCCCGAGTAATTCCTCCTCCTGATACTGTGCTCATGAACTTCTGTCTCCCACATGAGCGCATGTTACATCTCTCTGTCTTAGTAAAAGTTATCAAGGCTTGTAAACAATTAATATAATGCTATATTGAGTCTTCTGTTAATTTCAGAGCCAGCATTGTAATGCAACACAGCGGTCTCTGCGTTAGTTTGGGAACAGTGACTCGTCTCCTACAAAGTACCTTAGATCTTTGAAGTTAGGGAAAAAAGTCTGGAGTGAAACTCATTTTTTAAAAAAACCTAACCAAACAAAATCCAAACCAACCAACTAACCAACCGAAACCCCACCACCCCACCCCACCCCACCCCCCCAAAAAAACCCAAACAAGCCACCTTAAGATTTACACGACCTTAGCTTTATGTGGCTTTCTGCTAGTTCTGGTATCAGTCCATTCCAATAATAGAAATATGGAAAATAGCAGATGTTTTGGGGATCCAAGAAAATCTGTGTTGCAGAAAGAGCTGTCCTAACAGTCAGAGTGCAAGCTGTTTTAACAGAGAGTCAGCGCTGGGAATATCAAGGAAGCACATTTGGTTCCAAAGTATTAGACCACGTTTTCCAGACAAGTTATTAACTTGAGGAGAACAGCTTCTCTCTCTCTCTCTCACCCATTTTACTTTTATTTGGCCCCTTTACAATATTTGACTCATGATCCTTAATGTATAAATAGGCAAGGAGAAATTGGGTTATACGTTCCTCCAAATTCGTAGGATCTTTATTTATTAGTGTAGATTTTGCCGTGAATGCATGCACGGTTCTCCCACTGTAGTGTGTTTCATGTGTATCTGTATATTTGCACTGCAACTCTGTAGATCTGGGTATGTATCTGTCTCTGCATGCATATTATTTGATGCATACTTCCCATCATTTATATCGATAAGGAAACAATTTCCCTAGTTTCCTCAGGGCTGGCAAAGTGAATACTTGAGTGCAGGCAATTTGAAATAGAAGAGGTGTGGAAAAAAACCCCAAACTACCTAAAGCCCACAAACGTAAAAAATGTCGGAGGACGAGATTTCTTTCTTAAAGCCTAGAACGTCCTCATGCGAAGCTTACGAGTGGTGAAAAAAATACCTTTGGCTAAGAGCAGCGGGTTGTATATTCTGAACACAAAATCAATATTTTTTGTACCTGAAAACATAGATTTGGGGGATTAATATATGCACGCAATATTCCTACAATTCAGTGCCCACATAGGGACATTTGTAATGTATCTTCCCAGGTCTTTGTTTATTCAACGATTGCTGCTTTGTGCCCGTTTTAAACAAACGAAAACCCCGATCTCGGCAATTCCCACGAAGCGCTGCGGACAGTCCCCGGGGCGCGCTTTCCGCCTGCCCCCCCGCGCCGCCGGCCTGCGGGGGAAGCGGTGTCCGGCGGAGGAAACCGCGCAGCCGGAGCACGACCCGCCGGGCAGGAGACCCGCGGGTACCCGCCGGGTGAGCCGCCGCCGGCCTCCGCGCCGACCGCGGCGGGACCCCGCGCACCCCCGGGGCGGGACCCCGCGCACCCCCAAGGCGGGACGCCGCGCACCCCCGCGGCCCCAGGGCGGGACCCCGTGCACCCACGCGGGACGCCGGGCACCCCCGCGGCCCAGCGCCGGGGCGCGCCGGGAGCGACCGCCTGGCGCCGGCGGCGAGAAACGCTCTTCCAAAGGCGGGGGGGGTGGGAAAAATACAACAGCATCCGAACTCGGTGTTTACCCACGGAGGATAACCCACTTTCGTTAACAGCAGCATTTGATTTAAATCACCGGAGTGTCGTTTGACGGGTCTGACCCCGTGAGCCTGACGGTCTGGTGGGACGCAGCGCCGTGATGTGCGCGGTACGGGGCGAACGTACCTGTGCAAGGGTAAGAGTCGGGATCTGTGCCGTCTCCTGATGATAAAGACACAAACTGCAGCGGGGTGAGTCTTCACAATTTGAAGAAAAATTTTAGCCAAGCCTCATAAGGATGCTTTTAAAGATACTGAAAACTAAACAAACCTGAAATATCTTGAAAATAATCATTATTCAGGATCAGAGAGTGTTACTAGGAAGATCCAATCTTACTGTATTTTTTTTAGCATATATTTGCTCCCCAGTGACGCTTGTTGTCAGCTCATAAAGATACACTGGAAAAGCTCAGTAGTTCTGAAATATTATTACCTGCATGTAGTCCATTTAGTAATATTTGGTACCACAGTGCAATCTATTTATGTAGAAATTAGGACCATCGTTTCCCTTAAATACCTCTGTATCTCTGGCAGGACAGGGACAGAGGTAATCAGCTGTCCTCACACTGCCCGGTAAGCCTTCGGTGTATAAATTGCCCATTCACCCACATGTAAATTATTAACATCCTGTCCTTTGTAATAAATGCATTGTTATGAACATGTGATGGGATTAGGAGGGAAACGTAGTGTGAGCCTCTCATTTTTTTTTTAAATAACGGATGAGCTATGCCGAGGTCTTGCCGCCTCCTCAAAAGGATACACATTGCTGGTTTGCTACCGGCAAACGTTTCCCGCGTTCCCCTTTGGCTGCTAAGGCAAGACTGATGCACTGAGTGTGTAAAGAAGAGCATACGTACATTGCCTTCTCTGTAATATGCTTACATGAAGGGTTAGTGTTTCTCCGTTTGCACTGGGCAGAGAGCATAACCAATATAAAGATGGGTACCCAAATCAGGTTATCCTGCTAAAACAGAAGGGCGAGATCTTCAGAAGGGCATCCGTATTCCTCAGCTCCACTCCCATGCTCACCTTCCACAGCCCAAACTAGCAGCACCCCACAGCTCTGTGGGATGGCCCATCACTTCTGCCTGGCACAGCCACCCTCTTGAGGAGAACCTCCCTGTGCCACGCTGACTGCCAGGCTGTGCTCTGCCAGGACCTCGCATCTATCTATGGCTCCCATTCTGGCGAGCACAGTGGCTTCTCGCTCAGCGCAGGCTTGCTTAGACCCCGACTCCTTTCTCAAGGGGGGTGAATTGCACTAATAGCGTTTGTCTCAAGCTGATCTGTTCAACACGGAACTTAGCCCGCTGCATGGGGAAATGCCCTGCCCGTTCCTGGGGTGACAGGGAAGCAGGACTGTCCGTGGTGAGCAGCGAGGCTCAGGCGCTTGTGTGCCTTCAACTTGTTCCATCCTGATTGGGCAGGGGTGGTCATCATTACATTTTGGGAGCCTTTGCTTGCTTTTTATAGTTCTTTATCTAGTTGGGCTGATCACCAGGGGTTTGGGAAGCCAAGGAAATAGTTACATCGGATTCTGCAGGTAGTCTTTCACATGCGTGTTTTCAAAAGCACTGCCCTGTGCAGTTAAAGCAGGCTCTGTCAGCCGCAGCTTCGACAGCGAGCCTTTCCCCAGGCATTGGTGCTTCCCAGGGAGACCATCGTTGTGCTGTATGAGGGAGGCCAGCAGAACAGCCTCCTTGGGAAACGACCGCGAACAATCTCAAGCAAATACATTGCACCCCTTGTGCATAAACTGTGAAAGCTGTCAACCTTTCTTCTTCTCTTCTTCTTTCTGACAAGGGGTCTTATTTTGAAGGTTTCCACACTGTGGCCAGGCATTACCAAAGTGACCAGAGACTTGGGGTATCGCCATTTTTGAGTGTGCATCTGGAGACAGCATGGTTAAGGGGCTTGTTTTCAGCCCTGTACTCAGCTTTTGCCCTTCTTAGTTTAGTACATAAAAAGCAAGGTACCTGGAACAAGTGCTGAGAGAGGCTGTGGAGTCTCCATCCTTGGAATTATTTAAAACTCAGCTGAGCAGGCACATGAGCAACCGGCTCTATATTTTAGGTTACTCCTCCTTTGAACAGGAGGTTGGACCAGATGCCTTCCAGAGGTCCTCTCCAAACCTGATTTTTCTAGATTCTGTGCTCTAATGGGCCAAGGCATCATCTGTGCTCCAGGATTTGGAGGAAAAGCCTGTGATTCTTGCTGGGGAAGGACCAATTTCTGCAGAGCCAGAACTGGAATACACTGATTTATTCAAAGACCTCTTTAACCTTCAGCCAGTAGTCATGGTGGAGTGGTTCCATCAATGCTGTTGGACTTGCAGAGGGAATTTTGGTATCCCCAGTGGCCTCTGGGTATCTTCAGCTCACAGTCAGTGAGATGGTGCTAGTGAGGAATTACGATGTGAAAGTGCTGAAGTTCCTCTGAGAAAGCTTGCACTTGGGTGGCATGTTGCTGCCTTGTAACCAGTGAGAGAGGATTGATATAGCGTATTTGATGCGGCAATGACGCAAAGTGACCACTGCTTCTTTTCTTGTACGCAGCAGAATGAGACAAGTATCTATAAGGCAGCATAAAATGCCCAGACCAGGTCACATTACTCTTTTGCAGTTTTGTTCTCATGAGATGTTGCAAACAGACCTTAATTTTAGCAGGACCTCTGTGAAAAATGCTTTCCCCTCCCCTGTGATCCTGCTCCGTTCACTTTAAGAAGACTGTATCCTCAAATGTCTGTAAAAGCTTTTGGCCTCAGTTTTTCGTTAACTCCTCTGCCTTCTCTTGCCAGACATGAATGAGGAGCGGTTGGGTGATGCCAGTGGAGCAGACAATGCCGAGACCTACAGTGACAAAGACACAGACCAAAGGAGTTCCCCAGACATGACTAAAGCCAAAAGTTGCTTCACCCCCGAAAGCCCCGAAATCGTTTCAGTGGATGAGGTCGGCTATGCAGTTCAGAAAAATGGTGGGAGCACTGAGAGCCGTCCAGACAGCCCCAAGTACCACCCAGAGCAGAACCACCTCCTGATAGAAGGTCCTTCCGGGACAGTTTCTTTACCTTTCAGTTTGAAAGCCAACAGACCTCCGCTTGAAGTCTTGAAAAAGATCTTCCCTAACCAAAAGCCAACTGTGCTGGAGTTGATCCTGAAGGGGTGCGGCGGTGATCTGGTGAGTGCTGTAGAGGTTCTCCTGTCCAGTCGGTCTTCGGTGGCCAGTGGGGAGAGAACTTCTGCAGAATCCGATGGTCTTGTTTTGCCTTCCAACGGGCACATTTTTGAACACACGCTGAGTTCGTACCCTATTTCCTCTTCCAAGTGGTCCGTGGGCTCAGCATTTAGGGTTCCCGACACACTGAGGTTCTCTGCTGATTCCAGCAATGTTGTGCCAAATCCTCTGGCTGTACCTTTGCAGCACCCTTTCCCTCAGCCACCACGCTACCCGCTGATGTTGAGGAACACTTTGGCAAGAAACCAGTCCAGCCCGTTCCTGCCCAACGACGTCACCCTGTGGAACACCATGACGCTGCAGCAGCAGTACCAGCTGCGGTCCCAGTATGTCAGTCCTTTCTCGAGCAACTCCGCCAGTGTTTTCCGAAGCTCGCCTGTCCTTCCTTCCCGCTCATCAGAAGATCCTAGGATCTCAATCCCTGATGACGGGTGTCCTATTGTGTCTAAGCAACCGATTTACACAGAAGATGAGTATGATGAAAGGTCTGATTCTTCAGACTCAAGAATAATCAACACATCTTCCTAGACTGACATTCGACACATGATAGCTAAGTGATACTTGCAGTGCAGCTGAACTACTGGGCCCTAAGAGGAGGGACACGTACTCTACGAAACCCTTGCAATTGTATTAAAAAGTGACTTTGCTTGGTATTGTACTATAGCAATAAAGACATAACTTATTTAATTTCTTGCACTTCACTGGATAATGCCAAATAGCAATACTCTGGCTTTAGTGCTGAGTGTATGTTACAAAGGAAGACTTTATGGCTCTCAGTTATGGGACTCTGGAAGACTCGTAATGGAAACAGAAGCCCAAGGTCTACTTTGTTCCTTAACTCAGAAAAATGGGGATGTTAAACTAGAATACTTGAATGCTGTTTTATAAGACATAACTCCTCAGGACATAAGAAATCACACAAACATAGTTCAATTGCGAATGGACTAAAACAAGGACCTTACAGTCTTATGCCAGTGATCGTCCTTGCAGTGAAAGAAAAGGCAGAAGAAAGAAATATGCACATGAAACTAGCATGAGCTGCTTCTGTGCCATTTGAGCTTGGACGCTTTTCAGAGAAATAATATTAAGAGTTATTCTTTTCCCATGGCTAGGTCAAAACGTGTAATGTCAGTGTAAAACCAATTACAGCTGTGAATTGCATGAACTGTATTGTGAAATGAACACAAGATTAAACATTGTCAGGTTAATGTAGCATGCTAAGGACTCTAGAAAAATAAACTAAGATGATGATCTTGGTTTATGTCATTTATACTGGGCAAATAACATTTCTGAAGATAGAGAGCTGATTAATCCTCAGCCAGGGTTAAAATGTCCAGCTCCAGCAACTGCAGTCAAGGGAAGCCTCTTTTTCCAAGTCTGAGTTCTGCTTCCCTGCTTTGTAGCTTGCAGCTGAGATTAGGCAAATGTTGTCATCAGGGAAGCTGAGGTCTCTTGAGTACGTACTGCAGACACTGCCAAGCTCAGCTGAGTAAAGCAGAGCTTGCTACGGTCACAGCAAGCAGAAAAAAAGGCTCTCCCGATGCTTCAGAAGCGTCTTTTTTCCTATACTGTAGAAGTAGAAAAAAGGAGATAGGATGTAATAGCAGGCATTTCTTTAAAATAATGTTTAGCCAAACAGTAACTTCCCTAAATCTAGAAAAGTAATGGTTTGAACAATTTATTGCATGTTTGCATGCATTGATTACACTGCGTATCTTACGTGTGTCAGAGTAACATTAGGAATTGCTTCTGATGAGGAATGCCACTAAATTAATTGTCCACTTAGAAGCTTAAGGTTTTATTGCCATTTTTTTTCAACCGTTCACAAGTGACCGCATCCGCTTGACAGTTGGCTTTTCCAGAACACACCTCTGAATGCAGATGAAATGGCTGTCAGGCCTGTCAGGTGTATGGATTAGTCCCACACCTCAAAAACAATTGAGGCTGCCCTGAAGTTGGACTCTAAAGCAGATGGGCTTTAAAAATGTAATATATATCAGGCATGTTATCTGGTGTCATTGTTGATATGAATGCCTGTGTCCTCATTTGGCATTTCATATTTTGTAAGGTCTGTGCACCCAGTAAATCTTGTACTTTATAACAGTACTGAACACGCACAAAAAGGAGAATAAAATAAATAATTATTTTATTTTCCTTAGGGGATAAATGAACAGAAAGATACTTTTTCTTGCATAGTTTTTCAACCTGTTCAGAAAAGGAATTTGTTGATAATGCTACAGAGCAAAGACATAAAGGCAGGGGGAGGGAGGAAAGAAAATAAATAGCTTCCCTTATGGAAATGTAAATGTGAAAACATCTGGAATTTTCATAAACACAGAATTACAGTTTTGTACTGACAGATTTGCCTGCACTCACATGGCACTTGTAAACAAATTAATCTTCCAGCCACTCCAGAGAGAAAAGTAATAGGCAAAATAGGCTTGATCGTGCAAACAGAAAGGGATGAGGTACTGAAATGCTGTGCTCCAACATCATGGAGAAATTAAGTGTCAAAGGCTAGGTAAGAGCAGATAGGTCCAGGAGCTCTGGTTTTGAGCTCACACACCAAGAAGACTTCCCTCCAGCAGAAACGTTTGTATAGGCATCTCTGTACATTGAATGATTTTTTTTTTTTTTTTTTTTTTGCGCTACAGAGGGTGAATCATCTCCAGCAGAAAGACCAGGCAGTGGCACCTGCAACAGCTCATAGTGGCCTTACACACTATGGCCTGTGGGTTTTCAGAGAACAGAATTTTGGCATCTTGGAATTGGGACACATCTTTCAAAGACAGGTGACCCTTGGCTAAACTGGAGTGAACTATTAACACTCTAAATACTTGTGGTGAAAAATGCAGATTTGGCAATATGATTTTTTATTTAGATCTCTTTTGATAAACTGTTTTCTGGAAAAGCAAACAAGTTAAAATAACCCTGGTCTGGTGTTATAAAATATCTTTTGACTCAATTCACAATTCTTTTTTTTTTTTTTTTAAATAAAGTAAACCTAAATGTGTTCAAAATCCTAAATGCAAGTTTTGATGCTGAACAACCTTTTTTGCTTGACCACACAATATTTTGGCTATCCATAAGATTAACTCTTTTAGAAATATGGATTGGCCTGCAACGATATCTTTGAGAAATTACTTTATTCACCCAGCTGTATTTTCCAGGCTGGCACTACAGGCAAATACAACTTTTAACTTCTAGCCGCCACACAGCAGGGATCCCTCGGGGTGTTGGCAGGACCCCTTTCTGCCCGCACAGCGCTGGGACCTGCTCCGCAGACCCTCGCCGTGCTGGCGGGGGGTGCCCACCCACTCCCACCCTCGCAGCGTGGGCGGCCGCGGGGCGAGGGAGCCCCTTTTCTGCAGGAGCGCCGGGCGCCCCGTCCGGCCGGGGCCCGCGGCGGCCGCCCCAGCGCTGGTGGCCCCGCGGCGGCTCCGGCCGCGCGGTGAGCGGGGCCGGTGACAGCGGTGTCGCCGCGGCTGGCAGCAGCGGGGCTGTGTCCCGGGCGCGCCGCGGGGCAGCACCCTTTCCCCAGGCTCCCGGGGAAGGCCTGCGGGTGCGGCACCCAAACCCTGCATTTTCTAGCTCCATCTTGTGGTAAAAAAGGGTATTTCCATGTCGGAGCAAATACCCATGCTGTGGAAGGGAGAAGACGTGTGGGTGAGGAGGGATAAACCTGGAGGCATTGATGCTCAGAAACCCCCAGCGGAAAAAATGAATTTAAGCATCAAGAAAGATGGCTTGAGCCTGGCGAGGTCTCTGCTGACGCCCAGAAACCAAGGGGTGCCTTTTTTTTTTGGTAGTGGGGAGTGTGTGACAGAGCAGCTGTGGCTTGCTTGGAGCAAGAGAGCTTCACCCCTTGCCCTCTGCACAGTTCCTGCTCCTGGTTGAGCAGCTGCCCGGGTGCCCCTCTGGGGTGCCCCGGGGCTGCTTTTTCTCCGGTCAGGCAGGTAATTTCACTGTCAACTCTCCGTGGGCGCACACAAAACCAATGGGCAACGCCACGGGAAGCTCGCTCTGCCCACAGCTCTGCTTGCCATCAGCAGCAGTGCAGGCCCACCAAAGCCCAGAGCAGTGTGCTCTGCAGAGGCTGGCTGCTGCCCCAGAGGCGCGCTGCTTAACCCCTGCTCGTTAACCTCTATCTGTGACAAGGTAGATAAGGCCAACGATG
Organism: Phoenicopterus ruber ruber; assembly: GCA_009819775.1. Classification (NCBI taxonomy): domain Eukaryota; kingdom Metazoa; phylum Chordata; class Aves; order Phoenicopteriformes; family Phoenicopteridae; genus Phoenicopterus; species Phoenicopterus ruber. The sequence continues at coordinate 30,158,279 of CM020246.1, forward strand.
ATGTAAACTATCACAATAATAATTTCTCCCTCACAGGAATGCTGTGGAGACCCCCTAATGCAATGCGCTCGTTCTCCAGCAGCTCACACACCTGTAGATAAGGGAAGAGTCAGCACGGTGCTGACTGCCCCTGCGCAGGGGATGTCCTGCCCCAAACGCCCCCTGTCTTGCCTTTGCCGGTGGTTGTGCTGCTCCCCCCGGGGGTCCCCGACTTGCCCTCCTTATGGGCCTGAAGGGCCACCTCTGCAACATTTGTTGGATGCTTGGTGAACAGGCTCACCTCACATTTGTGCTGACATCTTTGAAAAATGACTTTGATTCTCTCAGTATACTGTTTCAGTGATTCATTCTTTATGTGCATTTACTCAGCGGACGTGAGTGGGGAAATAAGATTGATGCTAAATTTATATGTTAATTTTAATATTGAAGCTATCCTGTATTTGAAGAATAAGATCAATTCTTCAATTTCATTTCTTACGTGATATTGCATATTGTCATTACTGGAAAATAAAATTATTTCTGAATGCATACTATCCAAACTTCAATTTTAGTGGACATATAACTCTGAAGCATCATTCTTCTCCCTTCCCTACAACAACTAACTTAATACAGTATTTTAACATTCTCACACTAGTCTGCCACTGAAGATAACAAAGACAAGTCTTTTCACCCTAAATGGTGTTTCGTTAATGTGTTCCCTGCAGCATTCTGCACTGTCACAGGCAGATTTGGTGCATGACTCAGCAACTCCCTGCAGGCTGCTGCACATATGATACAACTGGAATCTTGGTTAAGAGTTGCGTCCCTCACTAGGGACAAATTCCATTCATTTCCACAACAGCAGCAGTGCTTGAGAGCCATAGCCACCGCTATACAACAAGCATGCCTGTACACAGGATGAATCCTGACCTTAAGTGGAGGATCAAACCCTTAAAGCACTACGAGGAAGCAGATCCTCTAGAGGATGGATACAGAGCATCACATGCGCAGAAAGCTTTGGCACCTACAGAGGGAGATGTACTTTAAGGAGGTCTGCTGCCAGAGACCAGGCTCTCCTGAAGCTGCAACAGAAAGGAAAATATTTACAGCATCTTTGGGAGTGTGGTTTACTATTTTTTGTCTTCACAGGCTGGGCAGGAGATTAAGCTGAGGGATGGATAGCAGGAATTTTTGCAAGGTTACATCCTTGCTCTGCCCACTAACCTGAGGAAGATCACATAGATCAGTTTAAATTTCAAGTGTCTCTTTTTCCTTCTCCTTGAGATAAAGATAACTCCTAGAAGGATTCAATGGCTATTATCTGAAAATTCTAAAAAAAACCCTTAAGTGCTCTGTAAATAAGAGAGCAGAGCATAGTATTTACCAGAACATGTAGCATAAGATTTTGTTTCTAATCTTTTCTCTCCCAGAGAGAGAGGCTATAGCTTTTTAATAGCTAAACAGTGCCTGCCTTCAGCAAAGAGTTCCCCTGAAAAGCTAAAGTCAGGATAATCCTGAGATAATCCTGAGTCGGCCATTGTCATACAATGGCTAAAAGTTGTCAGACCTAAGGTAAACACTGCATGGGTTCTTTCCATCTGTCATATTTCTGAGCCTGTAGACTTCATACATTGCAACTTTCTTCTCTGCGACACCCAGATAAAATGAGAAATCTTGTGATAAAGTTGTGCTAATTGCCCTTTTTTTCCCTAAAGGCAGTAAACACGAGTCAGCAAAAGGTTAAGGAAAAGTGAGAAAGCAGAATTTAAGACATGAGAAAATCTGTTCTTTCTTTTAAGCCCCTGCGGCCCGTCTTGTGCGGCTCAGGCAGGGAGGTCCGCAGGCTCGGGAGGAGCTGGTCTCCTCCTGCTCCCTCCGGGGGAGGCGAGCACACGCTGGCCCTTCTCCCAGCAGTACGCATCTCAGACTGGGGGCTGCAGCCCCCTCGGGAGTGGGTGCCTGTCGTAGGAGAAAGGCAGCAGCGAAAGGAGAGCGAGCAGCAGCGTGATTGTGAAGGCGCTTGTGGTAACGCATGGACGAAGTTACTTTCCTGCCTTGTTGCATGCGGCGAAGCTCAAACCCCCTTTCAGAAACATCTTTGTTTGGAGTCTAGTCCCTCTGCCTTGCCTGCACATTGCTGACATTCCTTCTTGCCACAGTGAATATAAACTGGAAAGAGTGAGATAAAACTCAGCATATATAGAGAAACATAAAAGAGACACTGAAATACACAGACATACAGAGAGACATACTTCCTTGTTGCTTGTGAAATCTAGACTTTTATCATTTGTAAGGGCTACATGACTGATGTGACAAGGGATACAGAAGCAATCCTGGTGGGGCGTTATACCTGAGGGAGTACTGCAGTAAAAATTTAGGTTCCTGTTCCTCTGCCTCTGCATGTTAATCTCTTGGCTCATTCACTCATTCACGTTCGCAGGCTCCTGGACGGTGGTCCAAGCTGTTCACACGGCACACCTAGCATCTTCCCTGGGAACAGAAATCGATGTGTTCTCACCTTGAACCTGCCTTGCTCCCCAGTAAAATAAGGGCAATGCTTATGTCTGGTACAGCTACTTATTATACATACTGAAAAGCAACACTTTCTCAAGAAGAACAGTTCCTAAGCTACAGAAAATTATTCTACACGGCTCCATACTTACTGCAAAACCCTTTCCAGGAAACTTTAACACCCTTTATAGATTTGGCCCGACTCACAGCTAGCTATTACATTTTAAACTATGTGGCTCAGTCACTAGTACAGTTATGGTCAGCTACGTGTAAGTTACAAATTTGCTTCCTTGCTCATTCCTCTGTAATTTCTTTTTTTTCTAAGAGCCTGCAGAGGTATAAACAAGAGGAACTTTCAGCCACATATATTTTTCTTCTTTTAGCTCCATTGCCAAATAATTCATAATCAGGGATGGGAGTGGTGGGGAGGAGAAGTGAATTTATTTTGAATTTTTGTTGAAAACAAATACTTCAAAACATAGGTGATAATATTTCTGAGGGTCCAAAGGGAGGAGGACATTGGTTCCTCTTACCCACACGTACCTCCTTCTGCTGTTCCCACCTGTGCTGGGTGAACACAGAACAGGCATCAATCACTGTAGTCCTTGTGAGCGAGGGCGGATTGGGCTGGATTTGGGGTTGCTTTGCAGAACTTTGAAACAAGTAAGGAGCAAGGAAGGGGATAATTTCTGACCTTCAATGGCTTCAGGGGAGCAGTGCTTTCCTAGGCCCAAGTCTGCACTATCAGAGTCTATGCCCGTGTCCTTTGCCTTGAAAAGGGAACAGGCAGATCTATAGCAGGAGTAGGGAGGTAAGAGGGGCTGGTCTCACTGCCTGGCTGTGCTCGCTCCTCCCTCCTCCCCCAGAAAGTTCACTGCATGAGGTTTTAGAGAACTTGCGTGATGTATGGATATGGAAAGCTATGACTAATTCCCCAGGTGATTGGTATATATTTAACATCCAAAATTTCAAGCAAACATCCTACTTGTTGAATTATTGTCTGGCATTCACGTATTTCCTGATTTGGCCATCACTGCTGGCTGCTGTTTTAACAGATTTTCACTTTTTCTGCTGTCCTGTTGGTCTGGCAATAGGAGAAATAACTGTGGTTGTGGGTGTGGTGGGAGGCAATACAATCACCGCCATCCTGCTCATAGGGGCTGTACTCTGACTCCTCACCTCCTTCACAGCACTGCTCCTCCAGTTTTTTACACACTTTCTGAGGCCTGAAAGCATGGGCCAACACCTAGTTACTGTCACCTGGTTTTAATTCATCTGCAACTGCTTAAAATTACCCCCTGAAGGAACTTCAATTGCTTTTTTTTTGTTTCACCAGCACCCCAAAAAATCACTGATGCTGAAGAACTGGTTTGTGACTCCAGTCCTTCAGCCCAGGGCTCCCTCCTCCTCCTTAAATTGGCAAAGTACAAGTTCAGGCGAAAATGTGAACTGTGTGTACAAGATATTTGAGAGCTCCTTGGGAAATGGGTTATATTTTTCCCTTCCAAATGTCTGGAATTGCAACTGTCTTTGAATGCATCCCTGAGCCGAGCTTAGAGGAGAAAGTCAGTCACAAATGACTGTAACATATATTATTCAAACATATATCTAAAGTAAACGCTGTCTTGCACAACTTGACCTGGACATCAAAGGCACGGCCTTGTCTTCACATAAAATAAGGCAGTCTGGCGGTATTTCAGCCAAGTACTGGATGGATTTGTAAGAGCCAAGGAGTGATATTTCACTGGAGACGGGAACCAGACAGGAGGCCCCCCCGGCTCCCTCCCTCTAGCCGATGGCCCCACCTAGTGTCGGCGCGGCCGCAGCGCGGCCCCTCCCGCCGCCCCCTCCGGCGCCACGGCCCCCCCGCCCCGGCGCACCCCGGCCCGGACCCCCGCTCCTCGACCGCACGCTGCCACCCGCCGCCTCGCTTCTGCTGTGTGACGGTAGGGCTGGATGACGTTGAAGGATGACGTTATAACGAAGTGGGACGGGTCTGTCCTTCCCTAATTCTGCGTGGCCCTGGCAGCTCGGCCAGGGATGGATTTGGGGTCTGCTTTGGGGGTCAGCTGGGAGCGGCGAGGAGCAGGGCGGCAGGGCGGGGGTCACCAGGACTCCCTCTCCCTTGCCGTGGGCACCTGTTTTTGCAAACTTGAAGGCATGAGGCAGCTCCCCAGGCGCCAGCTTATCAGCAGTTGCTGCCCGTTCACGGGCAGCGCTGAGCTTCCACGGCGTGCGTGGTGGGAAAGTCAAGCCAGGCGCGTTTCTGGAGCTCTGGTTACTAGACCAGCAGTTTGGCCAAGGGAGGCCTCTGCGGAGGCAGGTGTTTCCAGGAGGTCAGCGTCGGTGGCTCCCCACGGCTGAGCTTCACCCCTCCCGGGGCTGGCTTGGTGGGGCAGCAAGCACTGCCAAGTAATCACTGCACCTACACGTGGGGGCACAGCGAGTGCGCGCGAAAACCTCCTGTGTGTGGGGCGATGGCTGCTTTGCAGAGTCTCAAAGAAGCGTCAGTGCGGGCAGTGCACTGAAAACCCGCTTCTCCTGCTGAGCGCCAGCGCTCACGGTGTAACTGTCCTGTGTTCATCAGCACATGGGGGAGGAACATAAATGGCTCTTGCAACACACTCTGAAAATCAATAAACAAGGATGGCAGTGTCAGGTTTTGCTGATTGAAAATGGCTGGTGCTGTGAACTCCCGGAAGAAGTACTCTCTAACACTGAGCTGCCAAATGTTGCTCCCAGTTTTGTTGCTGGCTAGATTTACTGTGTGGACTGATATAAAGTGCATTACAATTAGTCAAAGGCATGGGTGATGACCACTACATCCTCTGTCAAAAGAGAGGTAAGTCTTTTGGCAGTGTATAAAATAAGGCAAGCTGTTCTTGGGTAGCAACACCGAGAGACCCTGAGGTTATTATGTACCTTCTTCATAATTTGTAAGCAAATTATGAAGCACAAATACAGGATGAAATTTCCCCGTCGTTTGTGCTGGGAGTGATTTATGCTGTATTATTCTCTGGGGACAGCAATCTGGTGGAAAGGATGCGGCCTTGACTTTCCTGTCATGCCTGAATGTAGTTCCTATCTGTGCCTGAGGTTTTATCCAGAAGTTACCACAGCAGAGAAAGCCACTTCTCTGAGCAAGTGAATGGAGACACCTGCAATCACCCGATGCCACCTCCCTGCCCAAAAGAAGCTAGCTGGCTGGCTTCTTCAAGAGGAACACAGGCAGTTTGATGTGCTCCTTGTACAACAATGATGTAGACCGTGTCTTTTCAGTGTGCTAATAAAATGTCTTATGCTAAAACTTTTCCGTGTAGCACTCCAGTTGTCTTCCTTCTCGCTTAACCTTACTGCAATTCCTATACAAGCTGATGTAACCAGTGAGGCTGGAACTGTTCAAAAGGTTGTCAAGGAGGCCATTTCAACAGGTTAAGGTCAAGAAAGATGTCACCACGTGCTACCGCATTTCAAGCACTACAAGGAGTTCTTCATTAGTGAAGGTCAGCTTTAAAGGTTTGTATTGCAACATTACCTTAATTCTGCCCAGGATCAACAACGACAGGGGTGATGATGATGATGATGATGATGATGATGATGATGATGAAGATGAAGGAGGGAAGCCAAAGGTGAAAGCAGAACTGAATGAGGTAAGATTCTTCTTCCACAGTAAGGGGCCGCTTTACCCTCTACTTCCACTGGTAAAAAGAATGGAGATGGAAGTAAATTGAGTCCTTGGGTTCAGTTATCATTGATGAAATGAAGCAAATCAAAGGACAGATCCAAACTATGCAGCCTTGGGCATTCTGCATATGAATCAGTATTACCTGCTGGCTGGAGCTACTGGCAGCTTTTGCACTGAGGCAGAGGTAGGTTTGGTGTCACATTGGACATGAGACCCAGACTGTCATACTGAATTTTGATTCCACTCCATATAATGTTTTAAGTTCCTCAAGAAATAAGCAGCATATTTCTTATTTTCTAATGTAGTCTTTTTTTCATTCACGTGTTAGTTGCTGCTTACTAGCTTTTCCAGGTATGTGACCTCAAAATCGCAAGGCAGCTTTTCAACAGATCCTCAAGTACCTATACATTACCTTCTCAGAGTATTGGGCCATTCTCAGCACCTATATTTCACTGTAGACAGCGAAATTAACTCATAACTGAACACAGTCAGATTATTAACCTCACTATCATGCACACAGACACATAACCGTTAATAATGGCATTGGAAGACAGCTGCAGCAGGACTTACCAAAGTCACCAAACTCTATCTAGTGGGAGAAAATCAGAAACAAACAAAAAAAAGATGCAGTAGTGTCCACTTGCTTATGCATACGCCTTGCATGCGTATGCATGAACACACATACACACACAACTTCGCTTAGACCTCCTCTTTCACAAAAAAGTCGAAGATGTCTAAGGTATTTTGTTTATCCTATTTCACTGTGGAAGGGAGCCCAACAAAATAAAGGAGGAATACTTGAGGAAACCATGTGCCAAACCTTTGGCTCATCAAGTGTCTCAGGGTTTCAAGACGCTTGATACTGCCTTTCTCCCTTATCATTCAAGAGACTTACTCTTTTTCTCAGCTTTTACAACATATGTTGCCAAAACTTTTTTTGCCACAGTGCAATAGAACGGTGATGGTGGAGGAAAGTTACCTAGTGTCTGATCAGTGCAGAGATGTCTGGCAATGTCAGTAGTCTGTGGTATTTGTGGCTGATGTGTATGCCCTTTTAATGGAGGTCCTCTCATGCTGGATCGCTAGCTGCTAGCTGCTTTTCAATATGAAGAGGCAAGCCTTTTTCCCAGTTACCTCTGTCTTGGACATTTCAAGTCCTTCTTTTGATAATTATTATCTTGAACTCTCTTGGTTATAGTCCATACTAGATTATTTTAGTGCACTCTATCAGAGGATAAGCTGTAACTCTGCTTGGAAAGTGAGGCCAATGCCAGATACAGCAGTTTGTTTCACATTCTTAAATGGCAAACATTTTGTAGTCAAAACAAAGTGTCTGTGTTAATGCCTAGCATATCTAGTGGAATTAAGATTTTCCCAGGGTATCTTTCTCTTCATGCCAAACGGTCCATCCGTCCTGCCTGTGGAGCAGCCCTCTTGATGGGCTTGAAATTTGTCCTCTGTGCCTTAAAAATATCCTAACTGCACTGCTATTTGGGTCATGCTAAGGTCTCGATTTTGAAGTGAGGGAGACGTAGTGTGGGTTTGATTTGCTGGTGGGATGTTTCCTGGTTTGTGAAAAGCTACTTTTTCTGTTTTCTTTACCACATATAGGCAAAGTGCCTGCTTAAAAAAGCCTACCTCCCTGCTTGCTATTTCTGATAGTAGACCTGAATAGGTTAGTATGAAACAGTAAGTCATGCCCCATGTCTAAATTAGCCTTTATGTTTAGAAATAGACATGTATTAATACAAGTTTTAGAAATCCAGTTTAGGCGCTGCTCCTCTGGGTTGTGGACTCTTGATGCTAGGTGTGCTTGGGCTTAAATGTCATGCCAAATGTCTTGGGTGCACAGGAGCAAATGCAGTCATGTTACCCAACACATGTTAGAATACAATAAGGACTGTAACCTCTGGCACATGTAGTAGATGCCACAAGCAGCAGTACCGTGAGCCAGGACGGGACTGGGAAACTCCCGGTGGAAGACAAGTAGTTACTGGGTTGGGCTAAAGCTGTTAGGACAGGAACAGCTAGGAGCTAGCCTGGACTCTCTGTGATCCTTTTCCCCTCATAAATTACAGCACCTGGTGAAGTAAGATGTAAGGAAAACCTGTGGCATTCAGTTATATGCTGTACTTTTAAGTGTCTCTGTGTCTGGAGCAAGTCTAGGGATCACCCTGCCAGGAGGCAGGGAGCTGTGGGAGCTGGAGTCACCAACGTTTCTTGTACATCTCTCTTCAGCTAAGCCCTCCGTTCAAAGAGCACAGGAATTTCCCATGACCACCACTCTTCTGCTGATTCCTATTGTAACTCTACATACTGGAAAAAAAAGATTCAGCCAGTTCAGTAACCTTCCTGTAGTTATGGGAAGAATATCCATTGGGACATTTTCCCCTCATTGAAGCAATTAATGTCATGCACTTTAACAGATCATTAGTGTTGGGAGAGATGGCATTAATGTCTAGTATTTTTGATCTAATTTGCTCCGGCTCATGTGCTTTATGTTTAAGACATAGGCAGTGGATGACACTCACAGTGGCCTGCTCTGGCCTTGCTGCCATATTCCAGGGCCTTGATGAACCTCTTTCCGTGTGGATGCTCAGGACACCATTGTTTCGGGAGACAGTTTCTGTGGATAAGCTGGTTGCCTGTCTCTAGCGTGCAAGATTTTGGGGCGCAATAAGTTGTGTAAGTGACTGTAGATTGGTTTTCTCATCATATTCGATTCCTTCTCAGTAGACCCAACCAGTGCTCTTTCTGTGCAGCGCTACCTTGCTCTGGTTTGTTTTGAGTTTGGGTAGGATCTTCATTTTACTGGATGGCTGCTTTGCTTTATGTTTGCCTCATTCTGAGGTCTTTGGCTGACCCAGAGATCCATCAAAGGTATATTTAATAAAACAGCATTGCATTACAGTGAAGTGAGTTCACCATGTAACACTTTTCAGTGGTGCACATAAAATGAAGACTAAACCAAGGACAGTAATACCTTGGATGTGGCCTCAAGTGAATTTCCTTATGGACTTCGCTGCTGAGTGTGGTGTTTTCTGATTTTCCCATTAACAATAACATTTTTTGGAACACATCCTCCTTCTCGTTCAGTAGTGATATTGCGCTAACGTACAACACAGGGTGAAGTTTATGTTACCAAAACTCATTCCTTGACATGAGTGTCAGTAGGTTAATATTGTTGTAGGGATTTTGTGGAGAACTCTAGTGCAGATTGTTTTACCACAAGAAGCTTTTCTCAAAATTTTCCTTCATGCTGCTTAAAGTATTTATGTTCACACGAAATAAATCCCCTCACCTGTAAGTAAAATACTTTCTTCATAAAAGGTGGCCTGTTCTCGAACTGTCTTTCCTGTGCCCTGATTTCTGACTCTGTCACTTCCCTATAATAAAGCTGCTGCTTTATAATGCTCAAGGTACCTTAAAAGGATAGTTCTGTGTTTGCAACTGAGCACGGTTTGCACTGGTAAAAGTTCTGATTCTTTGTCATGGGCAACTGAAAATAAAACACTGGAAAATGTAATAAACAGATGTTCTGCCTGCCACAGGAGTTCCCAATTTCTGCAGTATTTATATCCCAGAACTGTCCCTTTCTTCATATGATCAAGGTTCTTTTTTTATTAGAGATGTGCCAAGCCATAAAGACCATTTCAGCCTCTTTAGCTGTGTCTGTTACCTTTACATGTGAGAAGCAGGAAATGACTGCAGAGCACAGCGTCCTGCAAAGGATTATGATTGGACTTGCCTGCTTGTATTTTGGCGTTGCTCAGAGGCTGCCGTCAGGTTTTAGGGTTTGCGGTGTGCAAGGTTCAATACAGAACCCAAGTTAGTGAGCTTGCGCTCCTAATGTTACAGAGCTGAAGGATCACTTGCCCGACTGTGCAAAAACGGCTTTGCCTGAGAGCAGGCTGTAAGCAGTGATCATCGCACTCCTGATTTTGATCATTCTTGTCTGATGTACTGAGAGGTGGCAAAGTGATCTGCAGTGCTAAAGTGCCTTGCCACATGCTGATCTGACTTCTCTGTAACAACAACAAATTGGTCATTCATACCAGCGCATCTGGCTTGTCCTGGGTGTGTTATTTATGGCAGTTCAGATGCTGACATGGTCTGACATTCTGCATATTGTAGGATCTGACATAGACCTGAAAAATATCCCTTTAGATGTTGTTTTTTGGTCATCCCAAATTGCCTCTTAGCTTTGTAGTTGTGGACAGCAGCACTATTAACACTGGTTTCATTCACTAAAAAAATAAAATCGCAGCAGTCCTTAAAGTATGGTTGCAGTCAAAAGATGGTTAAATTAACATATTGAAAATGTTTTTACACCCACCAAGATATAGAGTGGCCATCTTTAGCTTTCAAGTTAAAATGGCGTTTCTTTTTGGCTGCTGGTATGGCAAGATCAGCAAGACAATGTCTGCTTCACATGGCAATTGGGAATGTGCTGGGCTTGCTTGAGACACTAAATTGAACACAGGAGAAAATGGTTTTGTCTATAGATTAGATGATATGACCAGGAAGGCACAAAAACAAAGACATAACTCACTATAAAAATATGGTCTGTACAGTGAAAATAATTCAATGACGATCTGGAAGTGGTTTTGATGCTTCTTTTCTGATTGTAACCATCCATTTGAGTTCATACTTCTGGGGTTTGCAACACACATGCTTCAACATACAAGGCCAACTCAACTCATTGCAATTACATCAACTACTGCTGTTAGCACGCTTGGCTGCACAAATCATTTGTGTTTCTAGCTACTCTACGCCGTGCTGAAAAACAAATGAGGAATATCAGGCCAGCATCAGGTCCACGGCTTTACCAGGGCCTGCTCTGCTAATTATTAATTGCTAACAACTGTAACTGGAATGCTGAAGGGTAATCCCATGCATACATTCAGGACACAAAGTTGTTGTAGGATATTTGCCAAAATCAGCATTACAGAACAGCTGCAGAATTGGTGGCTACTGAAGATGATCACAGGAAGCAACTGATTTACTGGAAGCTGAAGACGGCATTTGTTTTTGCATTATTTACATTGTCATACTTGCAGATTCCTGTGATGGAATTTTTAAGACTAATAGTAAGAAGACAGATATTAGCCTGTCAGGCCAGGTTTGAGGTGAAGGAGACCGAGATGGGCAAGAAAGTTGTGTGCAAGGAAGACAGCTGTTCCTGAGAGTCGTGAGGTTGCCAGGTAATGAGATAGGAAGCTTGCATGAAAAAAGGAAATAGAGCTGCTGTAGTCTTCTGGAGGTCCCAGTGCTTCCTTGAAAGAAGTACGTGGGACGAGTCGCTTTCTTCCCCACTGCTGAAGGGCAGGAGACTTCAAAGATTTTTCCCAGGGAGGTACATCATCAGGGAGCAGAGCTGAGGTTTTTATGTTTTTTGGTGCATGGAAGGATTAGAGCGTTGGATCTGGCTATGGAAAAATTGTATTCAGCCTCTCTTGCTACCATTTCTCTTTGGCTCTTTGAGAAGGGCTGAGGCTCTTTCAGAAGTTTGCCTGCCATGCTGATTTGCATCTCCAGTTTGCAGAGAGGAGAGTTTCCTTGCGGGCTGGTATGATAGCATTGCTTGGGGAGAGGGGGTTGTTGGGCGAGGGGAAGGAAACAGTCCTATCAGTTCCTCTGCCTTCTCTTCTGCGGAGGAATTTCACCGAGAGATGTGTCTTACCCATCTCTCACCAACCCCCCCTCTACCAGAGAAGCTGTGAAGAGAAAGTGCCTGCTTGTCCAGGCTGGTGCTTCTCCATCTCTCCCTCCCTCGAGAGATGCTTTGGAGAGACCTTTGATGTGTGATTCCCAGCGTGACCCCAGGCTGGGCTGGAGTGTGGTCCAGCGGGGCCTGAACATGGGCGGGTGTCCCCCACGGCCCCTATCAGGAATGAATTAGAATGTTTCGTTCTTGTAAGTGATACTTTTTTGAGTAAACATCCCTGGGTTCCTGTGATGTGTAACTAATGGAGTGCTAAACTCTCAGGGCTGGTTTAAGACTCAGAAAGTACACGTGTTGCCAATCCATCATGTTCCTAATACTAATTAACATAGCAGGGACACAATAAAGCCCCAGAACCTGCACACATTACCCAGCTCACATTACCACTCTATAACAGTCTCTCTATTGACCTAACAAAAGCACACATTGGAAAAACGAGACGCGGTCTCTTCTGACTCAGCTAGACCTATTTAGCCAAAGAAGAGAGCCGAGGACTCTCATTTATTATTGTCCGTTATTATTCTGGTATATCATGGAACAGAGCCCTCAAATCACGTACAATGACGTTTCCACCTTGCCAGCATTTGGTGTGTTACTTGCTGCTGGGCTGGCAGCCCTACTGCAGGCAGAGCTGCCACTGACTTGGGGAGAGATGTGATTGCATTGGAGGGCATGTTCTTCTTCTCCCGCACAAGTAAAAGGAAGACCTTATTTGTCGATTTACATCCCTGTTATTTGCAATTCAGTTACAATGAAAATCTTATTGTTCTTAAACATTTATTAACAGAATTGCCTTTTGTTTCCAGGCTTAAACTAGTTCCTGTGTAGACAAAGAAAAAAAGGTGACAATTTGATTAAAGTTCATTCTTGGCTAGATGAACATTTCTTTTTAGGTCCTGGAAAAACTTTCCTTGTATTGAAACACATTGACATCCCTGTAATATGCTCCTTTTAATGTATGGTAATTCCACTGATTTTAAGAGATGCATGATGTACAGCCAAAGAAAAGCTGGAAGGAATCCGGACAGCAAGAGATTAGCACATTCGTGTTGCAGTGATCCCTAACTGGACGCAGTCCGGCTTTGTGGAAGTTGGGGGCAAGCCACCATTTACTTCCACAATTTCATGGTTAGGATTTTATGGTGCCTCTGGCTGAAATCTGTAGAGTTCACTCACCAGCACTTGAGGCTGGGGTATGTCTCCTGTTGTCGCACATCCCTCAGTGGGCTGATTATGGAGACCACTAGTTTAATCATTATGGCGTGAAATCCTGGTACCTTGTTGAAGTGATGGTAAGTTTTGTAAGTCAGTACACCACTACAAACAGCTAGGCCCTTGGGCACATTCTCATGTTTCCTGACTTCTTGGTTAAAAATTTGGATGATTTTTTTTTTACTGAACCAGTTGTTAGGGTGTGTCTTGCTATCATAAATGTATTTTGAAAGAGCTTTGTCATCACTATTTAGAAAAGGGAGCTAGTCATTTATAGCTAGCTATCCCCCAAACTGCGTATCACCCAGGTCTCTAGTACGTGGTTAAACCAGATGGTATCAACTGGTTGGACATTCTGGCTGAGGTGTTGGTGTTTCTGTGCTGCAGTCTGGCACAGGGTGGAAAATGTCCCCTACAGACCAGGAAAGCGGGCCCTAAAGTTGAAATCTTTCAGGTGGGATTCACAGAGGAGGCGGAGGCGTGCAGTGCCAGACCAATGTCAGCAAGGCGGTGCTGCCCCAGCTGCTGTGTGGGGCACAGCAGCTCCTCTCACCTCCTCTCTGAGGTGAACAGTTGAAGAAGAACCGGCAAGGAACTCTTCGAGCCCAGTGTTTTGTGGATCATACTGCCAGCGAACTGGTCATGCGGGGCGGGCTGAATCTCTGAACAGCGCAGTCTTCTCTTTTAAGGCAAAACGAATTAAATATGGGCCTTACCCAATTTCCCCTACAGTTGACACAGGAGGTTTTCTGTTGACTTCAGCAGAGCTGGTTAAAGCCCTTTACTCCTAGAATCGGTTAATTTTATGCACTGAGTGGTTTGACACTTTGCGTAGTTGATATCATGTTGGATGGCCAAAGACTGCGAATTACCGAAGTGTCACAGATGTTAAATCATGAAGTAGATGACAGTGTGCTCGCTATGTCATATGATCTTAGCACAGTTTGTGGAATAGTCTTTTTTATTATTGCAAGTAATCATAAGTGCTGAAAAAATACCGTAAGTAAAATAGCATTTTTGAGTACAATGCATCCAATGTTCTTAATATATATACACATCTGCAATATGTTAAACTCAGACTTATGCCCATTTAATCTCAAGGATTTCAATGGAGTGTCTGTATGGAATGAAGGGAAGAGTTTGATCCCAGAATACTGAACGGCTGCACCTTTCAGGAAGGCTTTATGCCTTAGATTTTCACCTAGATTTGTATTTATAACAATAAACACAGCATTTATTAAATATATATTTATAATACAGTCCACACTAGCAGTGGTCTATCTAATGTAGGAATAATTTCAGGTATTGTTTTCTTTTTCTTTGATGATTTCAGAAAACAGCGTATCCAGATAAATCCGACATGTGGCCATGTGTTGAGCCACAGTGCTAAGTGCCTGGTTAGGATGGGCTCTGCCTACAGACATGACCAGGGTATCTATTCCAAGAGTCAAATTCAAGCCAGTCAATGAGCAGGTGCACCTGTGAGAGGAAAAGAGTTTGAAGCAGTTACAGCTCCCCATGTTCCCCTTCACAGATGTAAATCAGAACAAAAGTGGATACTTCAGTCCTGCTCCCTTCTGCCCAACAAGAGTGTTTGCAAAACCACTGCTTAGCACCGCAACAAAGAGCACACCAAAGGCAGGGCAAGAGAAGCAGCAAATGAGATGCTCCTAAATGTCCCTTAGCACATAGGTGCTGTGTCCAGCCAGGGCACCAGCTTCTCTCCTGTGGTGGCAATGTCATCCCTTCAGAAGATGACCCTGGTGTCACCCCTCCATTTATATTGACTCTGAGGGGAGTTGGAGGTCCCAGTGATGGCAGCTGAGACAAAGAGACAAAGGCTGGCAGCAGCCATGCTCATTCTCCCTCCAAAATACTTGGTAGGAATGATGTGTGGACCGAGCGTGGTGTACTGGAAAATTTCCTGAATATCAGAAACTTTCCCAGGCTGTTTAGGGTACATAGATTACCTCCAATGCAAGGATTCTACTCCCAGAGTCCTAAAGATATCTGTTTCTATCTCTGTACTCCGTGTACTTTTCGATTCTCTCAATGCTGTCTCTGAAACTAGCCTCAACAAAGCAAAACAGAAGATGTGCAGAAGTACTAGCCAAAACCACTCCAAGTAGGGTCAGATTTTACTTGTATAGCTGCAGAAATCTCTTCCACCTCAAACATCACCTAACATCTTCTGGAAGGGGGCCCTGCACCCGTAAATGCTTCCTTTTAAGTGTGGGAGGCGTTTGAGATGCACCAGCATCACACCTGCTGTATTGGGAGTTCATTCCTTGCTTTCCTGTTTCCTCAACTGATGTCCGAGAACCAAGCAAGTGGGAGTTCACAGTACCTGCACATGTCCATGTGCTACATGGACAGATCTCCTACTCCATGGAGTTAGGGCAAAGGCTCCTCCGATTTTCAAGGTAAGGGTAGATGGCAAAATCCTTCAGAGAGCTTCAGTGGAAATATCACAGGCGGGTATGTACTACTTTGTGTTTTCTGCACAATTTTTGGAGAGCCAAACTGTCTCACATTCACTCTGACATGCTGTGAGTACTGAGCAGATCCCACTCATGTCTTCCACCTCTACCACCTTGGACATCTGCATACTCCGTAGTGGACCCATAGTGAGCCAGAGTCCGATACTTGTATTTGCATGGTGTAATATTACACTCTGTAAATGGTTCTACAAACTTTCTTGCTAGTAGGAATGTAACAAGCAGCCTTTAGTGTGTCCTAGATACCTGCGTGTATCAATATGGCCTGAGTCTGTCTGGCTTATTTTAACTGATATATTGCCAGATTCTGATGCTATTTTTCATGCTGACTATTACCTCAGGTCATCCTATTAATTTCCATAAGGCTATTCAATGGCAATGCAATGCTACCTAGTAAATGAGAACACAATCTGGCTAGTTACGGTTAAGTAATTGAATTTTTACTGCTAAGCATAGCATAGCCTACCCAACTTATTTGATTTAGCAGGTGTCTTACTGGCATTTTAAATATTTTGCATATGATTACAGTGGATCCTGAGGGTGAAAAAACCCTCCACCACAAAACAGGTTATTAGTAAGACTTCTTGCTGTTCCGCTAAAATATGGCAATCAAAAAGACAATTTACGTTGCAGAGACTTGACCTTTACTTTCCAGGACTGTAAAACAAAACCCCAAACCCCACACTTTCTGCATCTGGTTGACATTTGAATAAAACTGCCAGAGTGCAAACAAGTTTTGAGACAACATCTCCAGCAAACTCTGCAGTGACTCTAAAAATATTCTTGGCTAAGTTACTTTTTAAGGCCATATGTTGAAAAAAAATAAAACCCAAAACTTCACTAGAATTTATTGCAACATGAGATTTGCCAAACTACTTAAGACATTTGGGAAGATTATAGTGAAGTACATTAGTTGCTGACTTGACAATTTGCTATGCTCACTGCTTGTATAGTGGATTCTTGATATTCACGCTGAGAGCTGATCCAACTTTCTAGTACGCTTTAGCAAGAGACCTGCCAAATGTCTACTGGCTTATTAAATGCTGGCAAACCAAAGGCCAGCCTTGTTTACGAGCCACAGCAAAGCTGCTGCGGATGGCACACAAGCCCTCCTCATGGCATTTTTCTTGTTTAAATTCAAAATTCCAGCACAGGATTGGATAAGGACTGTTTTGGAGTGGTTTTGACTTGGAGTCTCTCTAGGTCTGCCCCGATGTCCCCTGGCCATGAACCTGGAGGCCGCAGAAGAGGCAGTTGTAGTTCCGCTGAGCCGTGTTTCGTCCTTGCTTCACCTGATGACCGCCACACCTGCGTGTCCCGCTTGCGGAGGCGTGGGCCAGGATGCGCCTCCCTGCTGCAGCCCTGCTGAGTGGGCAGAGCCCCCAGCCGCAGAGGGCAAACCTGCCCTTCCTTCACGGCCCGGCCATTCCTGCTCTCCGGGAGCTCATCCCTTCTTCCACACAGCTGCCAGGGTGAAAAGACGGGTTGTAGAAGGGAAACTCTGCTGCACCCTGTGCCTGATCCAAAGCTGTCCACGTCCATAGGAAACTTTCCATTGATGCCTCCGGACTTCCCATCAGGCTGGCCCTAACTGTGCCCAGAGTGGCAACTCTGCTCTGCTCACCGTTACTGCTTTTGATATCAATCCGCTTTTACACGGCTGAAGATGATCCTGGTACGATACGCAAGTCTCCCTATAAAGGCTAACCCTTGCCCTCCTTGCCAAAGCAAACATTCCTACAAAGGCAGTGGAATCACAATAAAATTTGCTTCCATATCATGCTACAGTGAACACATTACCTCCACATTTCTTACGTCCTGATTATATGTATTCATTATATTTATTTAACCTACATGCATGAATAGCAGAAAATTCCTCCTCTGACTCTGTACCTAGCTGCTTTACAAATATGTTAGTAACAATGTGTTAAAAAAACCGAAACAATTAAACGCTTGTTTAAAACACAAACATAAAAAATTGAAACGTGCTTGTTTAAAACATTTTAAGGTACAACCAGTTTAGAAAGGTCTGTGTCATGGATAAAAATCTCATCCAGGTTTACCTTAGTGTAAGTGCTGTTTACAAGAGACAGAGGGAGTCTGATGTAGAAAAAAAATCCACATTTTTATGGAAGAAAACTGCAAAAGAAATCACGGTTTTTACTGGTTGGATAATACCGGAAAAGGTGATTTTTTTCCTTTTTTTTTTTCCCCCCTTTTTTTTTTTTCCGCCGCAATTGAGATCACCTGGGAAATCTCAACGTCTTCGCTGGAGCATAGATGGTAACTCTATGTTCTGCGGAGGAGAAGCCTTTCTCACAGGGCCGGATCCTGGGCTCAAGCGCGCCGTGACGGGGTCCTGGCACCGTCGCTCCGGGGCGCGCACGGCGCGGGCTCGGCGGGAGCCCCTGGCCGAGCACCGGGACCCCGGGGCGGGGAGGGAGGGGGGCCGCCGGGCGGGGCAGGGGCAGAAGCAATTTGTTTCAGATTAACTGGTAACATCTCTGACCAAACAAGCGGCGGGGATCTCCCGCGTTTGGCAATGTAATCTGCTCCCGACGGCGCGGGGAGAGGGCAAGATCAAAGCATTCCTCCCGGGGAAATTGCACCCGGGGTTGCCGTTTGGTTAGCCTGCCCTAACCTCGCTAATAAATTTCCCGGGAGGAAGGGAGGGCTGGAGAGGCGAGGAGCGGGGAGACCGCGGCACCTGCACCTGCACGGCCGCCGTCCCCGCCGCGCCGGGGAGCGATGCAAAGCAGGGCCCAGCGCTGGGCGCCCCGCTGCTGCCCGCTTTCGGGGGAGACCTGCTTACGGCCTCTGCAGTGCCCCGGAGCTGCTCTCCCTCTCGGCTTTTCAGGGGCCAGGACGCTGCTACAAGCGGCGCAGCACCCGCCGCCGCCTGCACGGCCTGAGGACCCATCCCCGGCCCGCCGTCGGGGTCCGGCACATCCCCACCGCGCCTCAGGCAGCGCAGCTCCCGGCGGGACCCCCGTGGCAATGCGCGGGGTGGTGGGAAGCACGGGCGAGGGTGTGCGGAGGAGGCTCTGAAGGAGCCCGGGAGCATCCCAGCAGCCCCGGCCGCGGGCACCCGGACCCGCAGGCATCAGGGCTGGCGGGACGGCGCGGCGCTCCAGCCGGGAACGTTATGGCGGGGCAGGTGGACGCACAGTTGCAAATCGCGGGCTTCGCTGCCTTCCCTCGCGTGGAAATCAGTGCCTTTCCCAGCACGGCACGGCGCGGCATCTGCCCGTGTCAGCTCACAGCGGGCACGGCTGACACCACGGGCCAAAGCGGGGTGCTGCGCGGGAGCGGAGGTCCCCGCGGCGCCAGAGTGGGAGCAGCGGTGCCGGAGAGCGCTCTCCGCCTCCTCCTCCTGCGGGTGCGTCCCGCCGGAGGACGGCAGAGGCACCTCTCCTTCCCGGAGGGAAAGGGGAGAGAGGCTGGAGCGGAGCGCAAAGGCGCTGCGGAGCCAAGAGCAAACAAGAGGAGCAGAAGAAAGTTATACAAACACGCTTTAAAATCATGGCTGGGTTTCACAGTTCCCTGTGGATAAAGTAAACAGGAGGCGAACTGTTTTGTAATTTACTCCAGCGGCCCGCAGAATCGTACTTTGTAATTTGGTGTCGGTTTACAAGCAAAGGGGACTTCTGTTTCCTAACCTAGCAGGTCCTTTGTCATGCTTGTGCCTTTTAAGAGAGACCCCAAGGGGGAAAGTGGAATTCCTTGGGTATTTACCTTTTAGTCATGCTTGTAAGCCAAACAGTAGCCAGGCTCTCTTTTGGGATGAATAATACCTGCCGTCGGGGGATGCGCTTCCCTCTCCCCCTCTCCCGGCGTGAGCACTCGGAGGCCGTGCGGCCCGAGGAGGACAAGCGCTCCCTCCCTGCCTCCCGCAGGTGCCCGCAGCCCGCGGGGCGAGGGGAAGGGCCGGTGCCCTGCCCGGGCGGCGGCGGCGCTGGGAGCTCCGGGCGGGCGGCGGCGGCGGAGCCCGCACCCGTCCCGCCGCCTCACGGCGCCGCCTGCCCCGCTCGCCCGCTGGCCTCTGTCCCGAAAGGCCGCAAGAGCAGGGGTTTTCCATGCCGAACCGGTGGCCGGCAGCCGGTCCGTGTGCTCACCGTGAGTGGATGCCCGTGTTTATTATATACAGGAACATTACCGGTGTTTATTACACACATGCGCTGCTCAGGGAAAGAGCAAAATGTTTTCCCTTTTCGGAAGATAGTTTCGGCCATACGTTCTGCATATCGTTAGTTTTCGACCAGCACACTAGTAGGGAACTGATGCTCCCCTGCATGCCTTTTTTTGTTTGTTTGTTAGTTTTTTTCCCTGGGGTTACTCTGTTTAAATTCACTACCTCTTCCCTTCCCCAGTGCTGAACGGGGTCAAGGTATATTAATGTCCGCTTCTGCCCCGTTGGAAATTCCCATTTTCACCGGCGGAAGCCCCGGGGCTCTAACACCTCGCTGGCACGGCCGAGACTTTGTGCTTTACAATTTCGATTGCTCCCTGTTTTGGGAGACCAGGGGCATTCCCCAATTTCCGAAAAGCAGCCTCCGTCAGGGAGCGGGGGGGAGAAAGTCACTCAACAGTTCAGTGCTCGGTGGAAAGTGCCACTGAGGGGAGGGAATGCTAAAAAAATACACGAATATTTTTTCCTCGCCTTAATTCCCGACAGGGCGGGAAGACAATGCCGATTCCGTTGCATTTTCAGAGTCGAAAAAAGCGCCATTGCCACGAGCCGCTTCCACTCGCGGGGCAAGCAACGCGAACGAGCACAAACGAAAAACGCGGTGGCTTTTTGAGCTCTTTAAACCCGCGCCCCCGGCCCGCTCCCCGGTTAGGGGACGCCGCTCGCCCGCGGAGCTGGTTTCTTAGCTGTCACCATCACGCGCGTTGCCGTCTTTTCTCCCTTTTTTTCCTTTCCCCCTCCTTTTTTTCCCTAAAATTAAAGATCACCGACCCACCGCTGCTTACGTTTCCCGCTCGGCGCGGCTGCGCCGGTGGGGTGGCGGGGCGCGCCGCCCGCGCCCCCACGCACCCCACGCCCGCCCGCACCCACGAGCGAGCGGCCGGCGGCTGGCACACGCGCGGGGGGGGCGGAGCGGCGGCGGCGCGGGCCAATCAGAGCGGCGGCCGCGCGGCGCGGGCCCAATGGGCGGCGCGGGCGGCGGCGGCTGGAGCTGATAATGCGGCGGGGCCGGCGCGGCGGGCACTGTGCCGCGGGGCGGGCGCGGCGTGGGCGAGGCGGGTGCCAACTCCGGCGCCGGTGCAGCGAGCGCGCACCCACAGCCACGCACGGCCCGTCTCGGCCCGCCGCTCTGCGACGCAGCGATCCCCCGACGGCGCGGCGTCGCGGCTGTCGGGGAGCTTTGCGCCCCCAGGTGCGGGGATCGGGAGTCCCCTGCCGCCGGCTGGGCTTGGGCAGCGGCGGCCCTGCGAGCTGCGTGGAGCGGGGGGGGGCTGCGTGCTGCTGGCACTGCCTGCCGGCCTTGGACGCTGAACTTGAGTAAGTGCGAAGTGCGGGAGGAAGGACGGGGAGGCCGGGGGGTGGGGAGGTGGGGGTCCGAAGACACCGTTTCCGCGGCGCAGAGAGCTCCAGGAGCCCATACAGCCCCCGGACGCTGGAGCGGACAGCCGCGGCGTGTGAAGCCCAGGTGTTCCCTACCTGTCCCCTAAGTCTGAACGCAGCGGGCAGGAGGGTTGTCAGGATCCTGAAACAAACAGGTCCCTGTGAGGACCTGACAGACCCGCAGCCCTGCGGCGCTGGGCATCGCCCTAGGGCCGTTCCTCCCGCATCCTCCGCCGCTGGAGACGCGCTCCTGCCTGCAGCGGGCCGGCAAGCCGGGGCGGGGTGGGAGGGGAGGAAGCGTCCGTCGGGGCTAAGCTGACCCCTGCGTGGGGCATGGGGAAGAGACCCGAGCAGACGGTAAAGGGGGAGATGACATCCCAAGCGGGCTCTGCGGTGACTTCCCGACGGGGGCGCATCTCGGCGGGGCTGCCGGCGGGCCGGGCAGCGGCGGGCACCTCGGAAGCCGGGTATGGGCCGGCTGCCGTCCCGCCGCGGGGGCGGGCGGCCTGACCTCTCTCTTGCAGCTGCGCCGCCGAAGAGCCATGGCTGAAGGACGCGCCGCCGCTGACTGGGAGATCGACGTGGAGAGCGTGGAGGGGGAGGTGGCCGAGGTCCCCGGCGCGCCGCGCAGCAGCGCCGGCCCGGAGGAGGAAGAGGAGGAGGAGGAAGGCGAGGAGGCGGCGGCGGCGGCCCCGCGGCGGGGCGAGCCGCGGAAGCTGAGCCGCACGCCCAAGTGCGCCCGGTGCCGCAACCACGGCGTGGTGTCGTGCCTGAAGGGCCACAAGCGGTTCTGCCGCTGGCGCGACTGCCAGTGCGCCAACTGCCTGCTGGTGGTGGAGCGGCAGCGCGTCATGGCCGCCCAGGTGGCGCTCCGACGGCAGCAGGCCACCGAGGTGAGAGGGGACGGGACGGGACGGGATGGGACGGGACGGGTCGCGGCGGGCGGCCCCGGGGCTGACGGCGCCGCCCGATCGCTCTCCTAGGACAAGAAGGGGCTGTCGGGGAAGCAGGCGAGCCTGGAGCGCAAAGCCGTCTACCAGAGGCACGTCCGGACCCCCAGCCTCCTGGCCAAGAGCATCCTGGAAGGTAAAGCGCATCCCCCGCTCCTCCACGGGCTGCCCCCAGCCCCGTAGAGCCGTCGGGCAGCGGGGAAACCCCGCTCTGCCCCAGCAAAACCCACGCCTCCCGTCCGAGGCGCGGCTGCTCACCGACACACGTGAAATGCAGCGTTATTTCCCGAAAAAAAAAAACCAAACCCGCAGAACGGCGTTAAAGCGCGCCTCGCTACCGGCACCGGGCGGCGGAGGCTCCGAGGGCACCCGGCACCCGCGCCCGTACGGGGCGGGTGCCGGGTGCCCTCGGAGCCTCCGCCCGCAGCTCCTGCCCTTCGTGGCTGGAATCGATGTGGCAGAATTTCAGCCCCCCACCCCCCCCGCCCGCCCAAAATAATGCCTGAAATGCTAGCAACGGTAATTTGAAATTTGAGAGTTACTGTTACAAGCTGACATTCTTTTTACATGACTACCCAGCAGCGTTTTGCAGTGCCGGGTAATTTATTCGCGGGTGTTTTTATCAGCAAATGAATAAATCAATTAGGTGTTGTTTGTTTTGGTTTTTTTCCTTTTGATCTAAACGCCTAACACTGTAGCACCGTTTGGGGCATTATCGATAGTAAGATATGCATAATAGGCTGCTCTTTTTTTTTTTTTTTTTTCCCCCTTGTCGGAAATATTAACTGTGGAAGAATGACATTCTAAAGATGGATATTTTAGTGAGAGGGTGTATTTTTTGTTCCCCACTCCCGCTTCGGATCGTGCCCAAATTTATTTCTGTGTCTGCTTTAATTACTTTCCAAACTGTAGCCTTGTAAAGCATTACAGTTCTCAAACCTAGGTGGTTTTTTTTTCTTCCCCCAAAATAGAAAGCTCTTTTCTTTGCCTGTGCAAGTGCAATTAAAATTTTGTCTTGTTAGAAACCCCTAATTTTCATCTACAGTTCACTCTTTAAAAAAAAAATCTCTTCTGTATTCTTTCTTCTAATTTATCTTAACTTTCTTTTCTCCTAGCTCTCCTTGCAATTTTCTGCCATTTGTAGCAATGTGTACATAGTGACTCATCTTTAGAGAATAGAAAGGGCATCAGCTGTGGGTATAGGTATCTTCCTTGGCAATGGGGAAACTTGTGTGGAGGAAACGGGAGTGAAAGCAGGTAAAACCCTGTTCTTAGTCATCTGAGTAGTTCCATTAATTCAATGGGATTACTTGTCTGGGTAGAGCAAACGGGATTGGACCCTACCGGTTATATTAAATGGATCCAATCAGCCTGGTAATTGAATATTGAATATATGACTGGATTTCTATGTTTTATCGAAGTTCTCTTCTAGTTCAGAAGAAATAAAATATTTGAATACTTTCCGTATTTGTTAAAAAAGGACGGTTATCTCCTTAGGCTGCATGATGCAATACCAGTCATAACACACACCAGGGTTTTGCCTTTTTTTTTTTTTTTTTTCTTTTTTCCCCTCGATCTACTGTTTTGGAATGCTTTTTCAAGTTACTAATCAGCTAGCTTTGAAGGAAACTACAC
The DNA here is from genome assembly GCA_009819775.1 of Phoenicopterus ruber ruber. Taxonomy (NCBI): domain Eukaryota; kingdom Metazoa; phylum Chordata; class Aves; order Phoenicopteriformes; family Phoenicopteridae; genus Phoenicopterus; species Phoenicopterus ruber. The sequence continues at coordinate 30,182,043 of CM020246.1, forward strand.
ACATCAGAGGAGCAGGGCTTGCTTATCTGTGTCGAGGAGCTTGTACTGAATGTGCCTGACGAATGGTGCAGGGAGCTAAGCCTCTGTGGCACGGTGACTTCAGCAGGAGCTGACGGTATCCAGGGTTTGCAGCAAGTGCTTGGCACCTGGCGGGACTGGCTCCAAACAGAGCCCTTTTACAAACACAGCTTTAATGTTTTTCTTATGCGGCTTCATTCTTAATGCTGCTTTGTTGTTTTAGGTTACCGTCCTATTCCAACAGACCCTTACCTGGGAGGGAATTCACCCTTGCCACCCCCTGTAAGTGACAGGATGAGAAAGAGACGGGCTTTTGCTGATAAAGAGTTGGAGAACATTATGCTAGAGAGAGAGTATAAAGAGAGAGAGATGATGGAAGCTACGCAAGCAGCTGCCCTCTTTCTCCCTAACCGCATGGTGCATGGAGCTGAATACAACTCGTATAAAACAGCCTTCAACACTACTCAAGTCGATACTCCAAACAAGGAGTTTTGCAATTTTTTACCAACCTGCCTTGATCTAACCATGCAGTATTCAGGATCCAGCAACATGGAATTAATTTCTTCGAATGTCAGTGTAGCTACTACCTACAGGCAGTATCCCCTGTCTTCTAGGTTCTTAGTGTGGCCAAAATGTGGCCCCATTAGCGATGCTCTCCTCTACCAGCAGTGCCTGTTAAACGCTACTACTGTCCAAGCTCTCAAACCTGGGGCAGGTTGGGACGCTAAGGTCTCACAAAGTCAGGACTGTCCAAACACTGAGCACGACATCATGTCTCCCAAACTGGAAAATTCACTCGTTCTGACCCACACGCAAGACATTCAGCAGTCGTGTAATGAGATACCGTGCCTTCCTCAGGAAGCTCGTGAGAGGTCAGCTTTCTCTCCTCCAAAAAGGACTTTCTCTCAGATTTCTGATAAGGATTTTCTGGCTCCTCAGGAACAGGTATTAAGCAAGATCAGCAAAGACAGTACCAAGCCCCCTCCGCCGCTCAAATACAATCCGTTTCAGTCGCTGTTCCAGCAATCGTTTCCTGACAGATCAGGGGCAGAGTTGAGAACATCATTTGTGAAAGAGACTTCTGAAGATGCTTGTAAGAAATACAGAGAGAGTGCCGTTAAAGAGAACCAAAAATACAAGTTCACAATAGACAAATGCGCAAAAGACTTCTTTGGGGTCAAACAGGCCACAACAAAACTTTCAACAACTGAGCCACTGCCATTTTCAGTTGAATCCATCCTTAAACGACCTTCTTCTGCAGTTGCTAATGTCTCTCAATGAATAAACTATACCTTCAGTGTAGAGAGTTTGTGTGCTGTGCCTTCTGCAGAATTCCTACTGCCTGCCTTGTCTCTTAAAAGATTTATATTGAGGGATTTCTGCTGTAAATGGTAATTCTTTCTTTTATCTCAAAATCATGTACGTAAATATGCATGTTTTCTCTTCTGAAAAAATAAGTATGTTTAATTTTTAAAAATTGAAACTGCATATACAAACTGTAAAGTTATTTTAACCAGCACTTCAAACCATTCAATAAAATGAGATTACCTACAAGCATGGATGTATTTCCTCGTCTCTATTTTGTCTCTAGTATCTCACTGGCAAGTATGCCCTACTTTCAGAATATACTTATTCTTTTATCTGCTATTATCAATGTACTTACTAGTTATCTTGGTGAGGTAAGTGGTCATCTCTGCTTTGAACCTCCAGTAACTAAGAGAAGAGGTAACAATGGTGCACATAGGCTAGTGTGAATTTGCAAGACTTTTTTTTTATCAACTAAGTGAGGTTTGGATCTGATTCCAAATGTCTTTCTTATTCTGACGAGGGAGTGCATGCTAGCATAAAAGACTGGTTTATTCCACACCTCTTTATAAAAGCTTCTGTTCCTAACGCAGAATTGTTACTAGGTTGGATTTGAGGAGAATGGCTCTGGTGAGCTTTTGGATAAAAAGTCAGTATTTTTAAAATTCAGTTTTTGAACAAAAGGTCTGCTGCCTTTTTTTTTTTTTTTTAATATTCAGCTGACTTTACTTTGGATTTCCACTCCCTAGAATATTTCCCTTCTGAAAACATTTCACCTTTGACCAGCAAGAACCTGAGATTCTTGTGTTGTGGTAAGTGAAATGACCCTTAAGCTGTAAAAGTGGTGCACAGAATCGTCACTGCTAATGAGAAATCAAATCATGATCTCTCTGTTTTGTAATTCTATACCTTTTTGCAGAGATAGCAGAAATAAAGGAGATTAATCAGTAGAATTTACCCGGGAACCTGAAATGCCCTCAAGGTTGTAGGAAAAGGCGTTACCAGCTCTCATTATGACTGAGCTTGAAGCTTTCTACATTTGTGCTTTTGTAAGTTTTTCCTCGATGTTACTGTTAGCACATCTAGTTCTAACCAGTAATCCCTTGGTTACTTTCCTTCCTTAACATTTTTATCCTGCGGACAGTGCTTAGCGAGTTGAAAGGAGCTGTGGTTTGTCCTTAATTTTTATTATTTTTTTAAGGACAATTTCTGTTTGGTATTTGTGAGCAGAATGTAGTGTTTTCTGATTTTATCACACTCGCTGCACAGATTAAATACTTATTTTTATATGAATAAATCTGAGCCTGTGAATTTCTGATCCTGTGAGTATCTCTGAAAGTGTTTAATATTTCTGTTGGGAGTGGTGTTGCTGAATAGCAGGACCCTTCTCATGGATGGGAGGAGTCGACTGTCGTGGGTGATTTTCTCAGCCACTTTGTTAAAGCAACAAACACATTGGAGAAAACACATTTTATGTAACATGTAAATTTTTACATAACAAATCTTACAAAGCACATGACAAAACTATGTCAGGAATGTAAACAAATTTGTTGTAATTTGACAGAATCTTGGGCACTAGCTAAAGTTTCACTTTTCAAAAACATTCGTACTAACTAGATTTTGCCTAGCCGAAAATGCATTCAAATACAGTGAGATGCTTTTCATTTTTTCAAACTCTGTCCTTTATCCAGTTGCCATTAGAGGGAGTTTTACCTTAGTTGAGAGCTGAATCTGCTTGTTAATCAGTTTAGCAGTCAGACCAAGCTAAGCAGCTTTTACCCGGAGTAAATGCAGTGAAATTCTTCACATTTCATATTTGTTTGCTTTCACCACAGCTTCCTTCTTTGGCTTAGTTGAACATTAAATACTAACAAGGGGTTTTACTTTAAGCAGGGTTTCCTTTGTTATTAAAAATATGATTTGTTTTGTTTTTGAAGCTGCTGGCATAAACTAGGATGACAGATGAAAGAGTTCAGCAATCTATGTAGCGAACCAATATTGGATACTGGAATTAGTCCCGCATAAATATTTTTTTTGCCTGATAATGTGTGCATCTAACATTGTTCAATTTCACATCTGAAATATTTTTCCAGGAAGTCACTTGTCTTTATTTATCTCTTAAAAAAGGACCAGAAAACCAAAACCCGCCAACAGACTGGTACCTCTTGACCTTTTAAAGAACCAGTTGAACTGAACAAATTCAAACTCTGAAGATATACCAAGCACTAATATATACTTTTATATATACACACACACTTCTATACATAATATATGTATGTTCCAGATAGTTTTATTCCAATCCCAATCATCAGAAGAGGAGTGACATTTCTATTACTATTTGAAAAAATGTGACCCTTGAGGTGAAACTTGGACAAATTATTTTCTTCGGTTAACAAATTAGTCTCACAGGAGTCAGCATTTGGCCACCCTGTCTTGCTGTCACTTGCTCACGTCTTCCTTCAGTTCCATTAGCTATTTCTCCCTGTACTTAGTTTCCTTGCATTTCATAGACCCTGGACCTTACCTCTCATGCATCTTGAAAGCCTGTTGCACCTAGATCGTTTTTTCCTTTCCTTTGTTAAAAATGTGTATAAAGTCTATTGTTCATGGAGAGGATGATTAGTACCTTGAGCAAGGTAGTGTATACACGGACATCGTGTGATTTTCCTCACACATCTTCGCAGTGGATATATAACACTCTTGCCTCTTTCAGCCATGCGCTTCTCTAGAGCAGAAGTAACAACTTGTCCGCGTGTGCTGGTGCGGCTGTGCAAACTCATGGAGAAGAGGAGAAGTCATTGCCTTGAAACTGTCTAGCACTTACTGCTAGGCAGTGCCTCCCTGGCAATAAGTCAGCTGTTAAGATATCCTATGCTCCCCTATGCTCCCTGCTTCTTAAATACAATTTTTGTGGCATTTGTTGGATGTGTGGACATCTGTATCTCCTGTATAGTGTGAGTAGTTTTCTTTGAGTATGAGATGCGCCTTTGTGCTGTGCTCATGGACGTCAGGTTGCATTCCCCTTCTGACCTCAGTTTTTCTTATGTGGTGGTGGAACATGCTTGTTGGGAACCTCAGCTTTAAGGTTCAGACAGGAGCTCAAGAACCTGTGCTGGCTGTGGAGCACAAAACAGTGGTGGAAAGGAGTACAAAGAACAACTACTCATTTGGTCTGCAAAATACTAAGCCTGGCTGATGGCGCTGTCAGAGACAACCAACTACTTGTTGGAAGTGCAGGCCCTCCATATGCATGCTGAGACAAAAAGTTTTATAGGTATGTAGAGGTGTATAAGTGTACAGAACTAGAGGAACTGGGAATTACTAGTACCCTAGACAGTGCCTGGCTTACTACCTGGTCTGGTGGCGAGGAGTGGGCGGTGGTGGGTTCACTTGGAGAAGAGACAGGTTATTGACAGCTGCTGTCAAGACTGAAATGCCTGTGAAATCATCAGCTGAATGCATTTGCATTCTGGCCTGAGAACAAGACCTAGCTCTGTGCTGTCTGCTTGTCCTTCTGCTATCACGAAGACATCTCTGAGTTTTGCAGTCCAAACTCCTCATCTCCTTGGGATCATAAAAGCAAGTCACTTTTTGGCCAGCTGTGAAGGTGTAAGTCTCTGTAGAATTAATGGTTCTGAAGGCTGAACATTAACCGGCTACCAGTTGCTATTGTTCTGGAATTAGAGAATTTGACACTCTCTTCATTTCTTTATTTTAAGTGTAGAACAAGGAGGTATGTTTTCATTTTGATTTGGCAGCTTGTTTGCATGATCAAGCCTTTCAGTTCTTGTACCCAACACTTTCCGTTCAGCTGACCTTGATTGAAAGCTGGCATCAGGAGTCATTGCCTGTGATGGATGAGATTCTCACTGTATCACTAAGTTCCTTCTCTGAATTTCTGCCCGCTGAACAGCATAAAGTACACACAATGCCTCCTTTAACTCCGACAGTAGTGATCAGCCATTTTCTGCTTGCTTGCATTGAAACCAAAACAAACTATGACTTATGCAAGAAAGGCTGCTGGGGAAGCATGTGTGGTGTGCTGGTTTTGGCTGGGACAGAGTTAATTTTCTTCACAGTAGCTAGTATGGGGCTGTGTTTTGGATTTGTGCTGAGAACAGTGTTGATAATACGGGGATCTTTTCTTTGTTGCTGAGCCGTGCTCACACAGCGTCAAGGCCTTTTCTGCTTCTCACACCACCACCAGCGGGGAAGAAGAAGGAAGGGGGGGATGTTTGGAGTGATGGTGTTTGTCTCCCCAAGTAACCATTACGCGTGATGGAGTCCTGCTTTCCTGGAGATGGCTGAACACCTGCCTGCCGATGGGAAGCAGTGAATGAATTCCCTGTTTTGCTTTGCTTGTGTGCGCAGCTTTTGCTTCACCTATTAAATTGTCTTTATCTCAACCCACAAGTTTTCTCACTTTTACTCTTCCGATTCTCTCCCCCATCCCACCATGGGGGGAGTGAGTGAGCAGCTGTGTGGTGCTTAGTTGCCCACCACGACATGTGGGCAGGTGGAAACCAGTGGCAGGAATGTCAGCGTGACTGGGGAGACAGGAACCAGTTGCTGTTTTATGGGAGGAAGCATCCCTCTTCATAAATAATGAAAACATGCAAACTGGGAAAAAAAAAATCAAATTGTTCAACATTGCCAGTTCCCTCTCTTCCTATCCCCAGCATCAGCTCTTTGTGAACAAGCTACAATGATTTTTCTGTCTAGAAACAGGTCAGAAATCAGGTTCATGGGCTGCAGCCATCCCTTTTGTTGTCATTTGGAGTTGGTAGCTCAAAGCCAGTGAGTCCTGCTGTTATTGTGACCCATTGCCTGCAGTACGGGGCCTAACGCTGGTGCTGCTCCATGGTCACAAACTGAGGGTAGGAGTCTACTGCTCACCCTGAACTCTGCACTCCAAACTTTGCATGGATGTGAGGCCATTTGGGTCTCCGGAATGAAAACTCATCATCTAATCGGTGTGTTAGCACAGGACACACTGCTGTGTCTAGTTTTTGCTGACAAATAAGAGCTTCCACAGTGATCAACAGAAAAGAAAGGAGTGATTCTTCATATTCAGTTATGTTGAGATATTATGTTGGAAGAATTGGAAAAATGAACAATTGCATTGGAAGAGGGCAGTGGCCCTTTTCCCAATTTCTGTAAAAAAATAATTACAGCTGAAGTCCACCCACGGAAAAGCAAAAAACTGCATAGGCAAGCCTACTAATGTGTACACCAACTGGAGCATACCAAGATACGTACTTATCCTTGCAAGATGGAGTCTAGAATTAAATTTAGAAGAGATACAAAGGTTCTAGGAATGACAGATTTCACAGTCACACTGTCTGGCTGACAGCCTCTGCATCCATACCTCACTGTAATCGGCCAAATCTGGGCTTAAAACAGTGACTAGATTTTTCACTCATTCCTTAGCAAACCAGTTGGGCAGGAAACAGGTAGGTTGAACTAGTACCATGTGTGATATACAGTTTCTGTATTTGTGTATCAAGACCTAATAGTGGCAGCCATTACACTCCAGCCAGTTTTCATCTATCCATTTTATTTCTGCACAAAGAACCTCCTACATGAGTTGGCCATGGTCAGACTCCACTTTTTGAAGTCAGACAGAAAACACTGGTGAACCGTCCACCTTCAGAGATGGCTTGCCTCTGGGTCATGAAAAGCATACTGGGAGTTGGTCCTCTGTGGAAAGATGCTGTAAGTAGTCATAGAATTGTTGGATCACAGATTTAGAAAGACTAGAGTATACAGATAGGAAAACAAAATCTTAGTGTAAAATGTGTATAGGTGAAACCAACTCCTTTCAGGCAATTTTAGACTTGCAGCAGTGTAAGCATGAATGGAGAGCTGAAAAAAATCATAGGAAGGTCTTAGTAAGTGACTTGAGGTGACAAATGTACAAGAGCCTTACATTTTAACTTGTGTGGAAAATCATATTTTATTTAATCTTTCATTTAATTTAGAAACTTTATTTACACTTGTTACTATCTGAGCTGTCCTTACCTTGTAGAGACAGTACTACTTCCTCTACTATATACTCAAACACATTTATTAATTGGAACTTGGTGCTATGTGATGGAACCATAGGGTAGAACCGTCGTGGCACCAAGGCTGGATGGCACCTCTGGAGAGCGCCCAGTCCCACCCCTGCCCATAGCAGGTTGGCCAGAGCAGGTTCCTCAGGGCTGTGTTTGGTTGGGTTTGAATATCTGTAAGGATAGAGACTTCACAGTCTCTCTGGGCAGCCTGTTCCAGTGTCTGACCACCCGCACAGGAAAAAAGAGTTCTTCTGTTTAGATGGAATATTCTGTATTCCAGTGTGTGCCCGTTGCCTCTTGTCCTGGCCTGGGCAACACTACAAGATCTGTCTTCTTTGCTCCTGCTATCTTTGCTTCCACTATCTATACACAGTGATAAGGTCCCCCCTGAGCCTTCTCTTCTCCCGGCTGGATATTCTCGGCTCTCTCAGCCTTTCTGCATATAAGAGGTGCTACAATCCCTTCATCATCTTCAAGGTGCCTTTGCTGGATTCAGTTGAGTATGTCATTTTGTACTGAGGAGCTGAGCACTGGACACAGTCCTCCAGATGTATCTCACTGGGGCTGAGTAAAAATGAAGCATCACCTCCCTCCACATGCTGGCAACACTCTGCCAAATGCAGATGAGAATACTGTTGGACATACTTGCTGAAGAGCACACTGCTGCCTTCTGGTCAATTCAATGTTGTCCACCAGGGCCACTCTGACTCAGTACACATCATTCAGGACTTCTATTTTGCAATACTACTGTCATCTGCACTAGGATTAAATAAAGTCCCCTCTGTTAAATCATTGCATACTAGGTTCATGATGGAGTGAGCGCAAAAGGAAAGGGCTCCCTATAACTTTAGGACTGCAAGGTCTGAAAAGAAAAGAAAAAAAGAATAGCTGTGACATTCTGAAAGCATAACAACAACCATGCTGCAAACCTTTGCAAACCTGAGATTAAGGTGATGCTAAAACTTCAGCTCAGGCTCAAGATGATGTGGTTGTGTAGAGCATGACTAAAAAGCCTCATGTTAGGAAGGGCTGAGTTCCCTCAGCTTCAAACATAATGTCTACCTCATCACTCACCATACCTCCCCATTTAACTCTTTCATAAACGTACTGAGAAAACAGAAGTCTCATTATCATAGCTTAAAGTGATTTCCGTTCTGACTCTGGCAAACTGGTCTAGGATTCAAGTTCAGGAAAAAAGAGCTTCATATCAAAATTGCTTTGTCACTAATCTGCCTCTAGGATGTGCCTGGAGGGAGCTGGTAGCCTGGTTACTTCGGGCAATTATCTTGGTATGGCAGGAAGCTATAGAGAAAAAACAGACCAAAACTGATTCTACCTAGTGGCTGGTGGGTCAGCCTCACCTGACTTCCACCCTCTCCTTGCTGGTCTTTGAGAAGGTGGGGAATGGTAGGAGGCCCCGTACAGAGCCTGGCACCTGCAGGCTTCCCACAGCACCTGCCCCAGCTGGGCAGGAGAGCACAGCCACGGCCTGAGCACCCACCTGGCCACAGAGGGACAACTAGCTGTCCTCATGCTGGTGGATGGGTAGTGGCCAGTTTTGGAGCAGCCTGACAGAGATTTTTCAGTCAAAAAGCTTCATTTTTTTTCAGACAGTGGAGTATCTGCCAATGCAAAACTGTTTGCTTACAAAGCTGCGATGTCCTGTGTGAGCAGCAATTCCGGGCTAACAGTTTGCAGATGTAGTGGTAAGGGAGCATGCTCTGCTGGGTATGGAGGCTTTAGGCAGAGGCTCTGCAATGCAAAGAAGTGAGAGGAAAAAGTTTTTAGGATAAAAATATTTTCTTCAGTCCATTAAATTCCTTGCTCAGAATTAGAGGAGAGCAACTCAGAGGTCTTGAACTAAAACCAACTGACAGTAAACCCATGAGGCCATAAGCATTATTTGTAATAATTTAACCTCAAAGCAATGATGATGTAGCTAACCATAAAGGGGTTTGCATCTAACAGAGGAGGATATAAGCAGAAGGTTATGCTGAGTGCATGATCTTCTGTAATTTATGGCAACCAGTAATAAGTCCAGGCTTACAGAAAGGAAAGCATACACATGTTAACAACAGGGTCCCTGTAGCAATGTCTTGATTTAGCTTCTGGTGTTACCCCCACGCTCAGAGTTGTCTTGTTTGTGGGAGCAGGATGGGAAGGGGCAGGGGGAACCTCTGCAAAGCAGTAATAAAAGAGAGCTTGTCTTTGCACTCCCCCATTTCTTACTGCTCACTGCACAACAGCTCACACTTTGCTTCCCACAGCACCAAAGCCCACACTTAGTGGATAGGGGTTGATACCATTCTGGCAGGTACAAGAGAAGTAGAAGATTGGCATGTGTTTTCTTAGCTGGCTTTGCTTTAGCTTTTACTTGGCACTCGCTTTGACATCTGCAAATGCAAGCAAGTCCTTCCACATTGCTTGAAGCCGAGGTCCCAGCAGAAGGGTGTCTTTGCATTGGATTCTCTGTAGCCTAACTAATAAAAGTAGGGCTCCTCCTACCACTTTTTCTCCTGGCATGGAGACACCTGTACAGTTTATCTTCTCTATCCAGCTGACTATATTTGTGACAGTTGGCGAATTTGCTATTGTTGAGACAGCTGCTGTCTGCAAATGTAGGTGAAATAGTTTCAAAAGTGGAGAGGAGTAAAGTAGACGCAAAATATTTTGGGAAACCAAACTACAGAAATGTTTGTTCTCATGTGCTTTCCCTGTCATTGTCTCCCATGCAGTTAATATCTTACGTACCTCTCTACGCTCCTTCCTTTCCTGTCACACGTGATATACCCTTCTGTCTAGGACATACCAGTGACTCCTCCAACATAAGTGCTGAGGTCTGTGCTTCCCTTTACACATGGCAGCAGTTGAGTACTGTTGTGCTCAGGATTGGGTTCTTGTGCTGCAAAGCAGCCTACCCCACAGTGACTTGTAAAGGCTTTCTACAAAGCAACCAGCTCAGCACGCTCATGCGGAAGCTGCAAAATAAATAAGGAATAATAACATATCTCTCACGGCTGGGAAATGCCACAGGTGGATGAGGATAATCCATTCATTAGGTTCTGAACACAAAGTCCCACCAGAGAGTATCATAAATCCATGTGATGTCCCTGAACGCTGGATTTTTCATTTGGGCATATGAAGGAACTGAAAAATGTGTAAAATGAAAATCACATGTACTCCAAAGCAGCTCCATAGCACTGGAAGCTGGTAACATCTGAAAGTGAGTAGGCAAAACTGACACATAAAGATGTGCTCTGAGCCAATTTACAGCAAAGGGTAAAGATCATACTGCATCTGAGTCAAAACAGGGTAGGCACTGCTCCCTAGTGACTGTACATCCGAAGAGTCTCCTGTGTACTGATTATACCAGAAAATGTATGGAATACATTACAATTATGAATGTTCCTCTGACATGTTATTTCAGAAAAGACTGTGAGAGTAGGATAAAATATAGGCCTCAGCCTTTCAACCTGCAGTCATAACCGGCCCAATGTCCATTGCTGTCAAAGATGAAGTGGAGATGTTTATCTCTACACAATCACTTGTTAGAAGACACAAGTATTTTGACAGAATGAAGGTTTTCAGCAAAAGCAGTTCCAAGGTTTTCTGAAACATTGTGCTTTCTGGTCCTTGTTTGGAGTTAACAGCTGAGTCCAGAAGGCAGGTCTCCAAAATGCTTGCATGGTGCATTCTGCAGTTGCACACATGAGCATGCTTAAATGGAAGTGTTTTATCAGGATATGATTTAGTGGGGGACTTGGTAGTGATAGGTTAATGGTTGGACCTGATGATCTTGGAGGTCTCTTCCAGCCAGAGCAATTCTATGATTCTATGATTCTATCTTCAAACTGTTGTGCCATTGGTTTGCTCAACAGCTTTCAAAATGCGGCTTAAACCTTCAAAGACAAAAAAAAGAAAAGACTAACTCAGTCCTATGGCTGATGTTCTATGCAGCTGATCTGATTAATTCCTTCCTAAAGTTGTTTTGGACCATTCTGTTACAGAATCAGAGAATGGTAGGGGTTGGAAGGGACCTCTGGAGATCATCTAGTCCAACCCCCCTGCCAGAGCAGGGTCACCTAGAGCAGGCTGCACAGGGCTGCATCCAGGCGGGGTTTGAATCTCTCCAGAGAAGGAGACTCCACACCCTCCCTGGGCAGCCCATTCCAGTGCTCTGTCACCCTCACAGTGAAGAAGTTTTTCCGCATATTCAGACAGAACTTCCTGTGTTCCAGTTTGTGCCCATTGCCCCTTGTCCTGTCGCTGGGCACCACTGAAAAGAGTCTGGCCCCATCCTCTTGACACCTGCCCTTGAGATATTTATAAGCATTGATGAGGTCCCCTCTCAGTCTTCTCTTCCTCAGGCTGAACAGCCCCAGCTCCCTCAGCCTTTCCCCATAGCAGAGATGCTCCAGTCCCTTAATCAACTTCGTAGCTCTCCGCTGGACTCTCTCCAGTAGTTCCTCATCTTTCTTGAACTGGGAGGCCCAGAACTGGACGCAGGACTCCAGATGGGGCCTGACTAGGGCAGAGTAGAGGAGGAGGAGAACGTCCCTCGACCTGCTGGCCACACTCTTCTTAATGCACCCCAGGCTGCCATTGGCTTTCCTGGCCGCAGGGCACATTGCTGGCTCATGGTGAGTTTGTTGTCTGCCAGAACTCCCAGGTCCTTCTCCTCAGAGCTGCTTTCCAGGAGGTCTACCCCCAACCAGTACCGGTGCATGGGGTTGTTCCTCCGCAGGTGCAGGACCCTGCACTTGCCCGTGTTGAACCTCATGAGGTTCCTCTCCACCCAATGCTCCAGCCTGTCCAGGTCTCACTGAATGGCAGCACAGCCTGCCAGTGTCCTTGCTGTTGTTTTATATTGAGGAAATGCATTCTTGTGTTAAGCAAATATACTGTAGTGTTTGGGACATTAAGGCCATGAGGCAGAAAGCTGAGGTACATGAAGAGACTTGGACTTGGAGTGGAGGAAAAATGAAGACCATCTGCTGTGCCATCCCCCGTGTGTCTTACTACTAATGAAGTCTATGAAAAGAAGATACAGTGAATATTGGGACTGATGTTTGGACCAAAAGGAAGGCCAGAAATCCTGTGTTCAGCATATCCCAGGTGACAGTGCCTGCTTGTAAGAGAAACTCACCTAACTTCTGCCAAGCCATCTTTAGAGCACATCAACATTGCCAATCTCTTTCTGCTTGATAAAGTCTTCTAGATTTCAAATGGTCAAATGAAATGCATTGATGGTGTAGAAACTATTACCATTTCCAGTCCTGCTTGGCAGCTCCTTGCTTCAGCAGGGACATTGGTGACTGTTTAGACTGAGCGAGAAGTAAATACAGGCCCCTCCTAAGAAAGGGGCAGAGCAATTCTGAAGGAGCTGGCGATGGTCTCCATTGGTCTCTGCCAGCTGAAGAGAGTTCAAATTCATGGAGCCAGGAGACAGGGAGCATCTAGCATGATAATATATGGGAGCATCTGGGTGTTTGGTGTTTTTTTTTAAGAAAACCTGTTACCCAAGAGAAGGGTTGCATCTTAGAAACCCATCCAGGGTCAACAATATCTGGTGAGCTATTGCTACTCATTTCAGATCTGGGTAAAATGTGTAAAACTTGGTTTAGACAGCAAAAAGGTGGCTCCCACGTTTCAGCCTGGTTTTTACAGACTGCAGGAGGAAAATGTCCTGTGCAAGCAGGATTTCTGTCTCTGCTTAGGACAACTCAATGGTGAGTTTGTGGGTTGGTCCTTTGGCTGTTTGCCGTGGGGAGGTTGGGAAAAGTGGCAAGAGCTCCCAAAGATCTAGATCATTGTATGGCATGCTGTAGTGGCTTGGCTCTGGATGCACTGCAGGTGTGCTGTGTGACCTGAGGGCTCAGTTCTGCTCCCACCAAAGCTGCTGGTGAAACTCCTCTCTCCGTTCCTCACCAGCAAAGTGGGAGAAGAGCACTTCACAAACAAGGACAGATGTGATGGGGTAATGCTCTGGTGTCAGGAGTCCCGGTGCCATGAAAATTTTGTCAAAGGCCTAGTTAATGCACTGGCTTCTGGGTGGGGAGAGGAAAGGCTGAATCTGCTGCTGCTGCTGCTGTATCAGAGGGTCTCCTTGCCAAGCTAGCAACCTGATGTGCCACTTCTTCCTGCTAGGAAGAAGCATGTGCCGACTAATAAATTCTTAAAAATGGGCATCCATCTATATAGATCACTGGATTAATAAAGTAATGCAAGACCCTCCCAGTCCACCCACAGCATACACAGGTTTCCAGAGTGCTGACAATCTTTCTGGGCAGAGGGAGCACTGTGTGTTGTGTCCTGCGTAACAGGAGAGACCTCCCTGTGGGACGTGCTTGTTCACCTTTTTGGTCTCTCCTCTACAGCCTCCTACTGAAGGTAGAGGCACCTTGCTAGGGTTGGCAAAATTCAGTGATAAACACTGTGTATCCTTTTTTGCTCTGATGTCTTGAAGTACTTCACAAGGACACTAACAGGTCCCAACCCATGAGGAGGCACTGCGACAGTTGGGGAGGAGAGCAGGGACCTTTGGTTGCCCTGATTTTGGGTGGCTTCTGGGGACAGGAGGGTGAAGCAGGCTACAGGAAGGACCAGGACAGATCGCTTGCCCTGAGGTGTCCTCAGGTGGCCATTGAGAACATCTCACCAGGGGCTGAGAAGGGGTGCAGAGGCTGTTCTCGCAGTCTGCCCAGCACCACACCCTGAGGCAGAGCCACATCCAGACACCCAACACAGGCATTTCTACTCTCTTCTCTTACTACTAACCCACACTTTCTGTGGTAACGTAACCTTAACCAAATCTAATAAAAACAAGCTTCCACATGCTGTAATCGCTAGACATATTCCCCCTCAAATGGGACATGTACATGAAAAGAGTGAAAGACAAGCCAGGGATAAGAAAGGAGCCATGTAAAATCACTTTAGCATGTGGCTGCTAACACCAAAATCCTCAACATTTATTGCATGATGCTTGGTAATGTAGTTTGGCCTTCAAATGCTTTGCAGAGTCAGCAGAGGGACAAGCAAGTCCCCTGGTAAGAAGCCTAGCTTGGAGCTGACCGAAACATGCTGCAAAATGTGCAGTGCTCAGTGAAGTTTCTTCAGGACTCACCTTAAAAGCAGCAAGCTGAATCATGAACCCTGACTGAACTTCAACTGAAGTGTTTACTTTAGTGCAACCAAGTGACTGGAATAATGATAATAATAATGATAATGATAATCATCATCATGATCTTCGCCATTGCAATATCATTGCAACAAAAGCTAGCTAGATACTCTCAAAGCTTCTTGGAAGGACTTCCTTGTAATTTACACCCCATAGCTGAAATACAGATTCTGATGCACTGGTACCATACATCTGTTCTTCTGACTTTTTAACCATAGAGTGCTAGTTTATTGCTGAGCTTAAGGATAAAAGAAGCAAGAAATGAAAGTTAAAAAAAAAAAAAAAAAGAAGTTTCCTCTCCACTAAGTACATTCAGATGTCAGCCTCCAAAAGCCCTATACAGTGTTTCATTCCCGGATTATTTTACCTTTCTGCTTATGAGGAAATGTTGTTATCAAATAGGTTTAATCACAAAAGGGCTGAGGTTTAGAATGGGGAAATGTTATTTGCAGATATTGTCAATAAAGTAAATTAAAAATAGCCGCAGTGTATCAGCACTAGCGTGTCAAAACTTCCAAAAGGACAGATTTGTGAAGTAACTATTCCTGAGTGTACCATCGGTCCTTGTTTGGATAAAAGTTTTCAAGGATATCAAGGTTGGAGACAGGAAGTCCGAGTGACTCATGCTACGCATGAATGTACACCTGCTCCAGAGAAATACTGTTTCTGTCAGCTGTTGCCTCGGGGGAAATGTAGCTGGTCACAGGACAGCGTTTCGAGTTTGTGCCATCTTCCAGACTGAAAGAGACTAAACCTTTCAAGAGCTCCCAAGAAAGCAAATTACACATCTGTGTCTAGCTTTGGCAAGGGTGTCCTTGCTGGCAGGGTGCAGGGGGTTTGCACTGTGCATGTTTCCACTGCAGAAGGTGTTCAAATGTGGCATTTACCGGTACCCATGACAGATACTCACTACACAATAGCACACAAGTGGGTATTGCTCTCCTGATGGGCAACTCTTCATTGAAAGTGGTAGCGTTGACCTCCTTTAAACGGTTTAGTTTAGCCAAAAGAGCATATCTGAGCCAGATTTCAGCTAAATCCGACCTGCTTCTACCAGTTTCAGAGACAGCCATGGTTTTAATGGCTTTGTATTTTTACAACCCCTTGCTGTTGCTCCTGATTCTGTGGGTAATCTGGGACCATGGCATTTGGCGTCTTTTATGGAGAGCTTGAACATCTCAGCAGAAGCCTTATGGTCCCACAGAAGCCTTAGTGTGAGAACAGGGAGAGTGTATAGATGCTTAAGTTTAAAATTAAATTTGAGAAACCTAAATATTGTTTTGTGGGCTGCTTTTTAGTATATAGAGCATTTTCTTTCTTCTTTACCCTCCCTACTCACTTTCCTGAGTGTCATTTCTCCTCAAATACAGGAATTCTTGTAGCTTCTGTAAGTCATCTGACCCAAACACAGGATAATGCCTCTTCCCAAGCACACTTTTCAGGTTTTAATTGCAATGTAGACCAGAGATCATGGGGAAACAATCTTGTGCAGCTAAATAAATTTATGTCAGGATGCAAGTTAACAGATTCTACCTTGTGCTTTGCTTTTCCATCTGTTTCCCTGGAAGCCACTTTCCTTCCTACAGCCTCCTACACTTCTTGGGAGGGTCTGACAAGGCAAATTCTCTTCTTTGCTCCACTTTGTACAGCTGTGGTAGCCTTAACAGAGAGGGATAGACTCAGGACCGTCTTTATCACAGAGCTACATTCAGAAATAGGTTAGTTGCTCAAAGCCTAATAACAACCACAGTATAGAGGTGGGGCTAGAGACTGTTGCAATTGTCTTTCACCCATAAGTAACTTTGAAGGGCTTTTTCAGGGAGGCGGTGCTGTCCCCTCCCAGGGGAGAGACCATGCAGTGTTTAAAAGCACTTCTAAGAAAGCTGCATGCACACATGCTCTAGCTAGGCACGAAGGGTTCCCTCATGCTTCCCTGTGTGAGCTGGCCAGCAGTAAGGGAGTAGCAAATACTCTCTCTAAAAAGATTAGAGAGGCACAAATGGAGTGGCTGTGGCAGGAATTTCACTTTTCAATGCCTGTTTGCACAAGTATCAGGTTGTGGGCTATGATTGCTTGCTTCATTTCTCCCGTGGTATATGCAAACTCTGCCTTAAGGGTGCCACAGTATGTGACCAGATAGCCACAGGAAGGGAAAGTTAAAGGAATCTGAAGCATAGCTGCAAGCCTTAAGCTAAGCTGAAGGGATAACATAGGTAGGAGAGCACCTCTGCTGCTCCCACCCCATTACTGCCAAGATAAGGAGTTATATGTAAACCCCTCATGGTCTCTCCCTTGACATCTTCCTGGTCTTCAGAGCCTCTCTTGCACGCTGCCAGACACCTCCTATGCCTGCTGCTCCTCTCTCCTCCCTGAAGCATTCACTGGTCCCTTGCTAGGGACGTGCCACATCTCAGGTCCTGCTGCTTGAAACAAACCATTTGGTGGTTCTCTTTAGAATGATCACCAGGAAACTAGGCAATGGGGCTGACATATAAGCTGTAGTCATTTGGGCTTGTAGTTGGCACCTGTGGATATGGCTCTGGCAGCTAATAAATCACACCAGGGCTGATGAGCCTCTGACTCTTACTAGGGGTTCTGTAAGTGCTCAGCACCAGAGCAGGATCTCTTCCCACCCCCAATGGTGCTCACACTGCCTTGGCTGACAGAGGAGGGAAATGCCAAGCAGCCAGAGATGTGATGTATAGACCTGGCAAACATGAAACTGTTCTGTACCTCCCCTCAAAGGAGCAAAAGCTTTTCTCTGGATGCAAGGCTAATGCTGCTAGTCAGTGCGAGGGAGGAAGGCGCGCAATCACCTTCCTGACAGCTTTGATGTAGCTCATATGGTGCTTGAGGAGTTGCTATGACAGCAGGTGATGAGGAGGAGTCCATCGCTGCTGAGCATTCTTTCTCCAAGTCAGTACATGGTTGAGGCACCACGTATTCCCTCGTTGCTACTGCTCTGAAATTTCTGTTCCCTTCTGGTCCTGCAGCCACTCCTTCCTGAGCTGCATCCACACCCAAGGCTAGTAGCTGGCCTCCTGCTGTGACTACTCCAACACAGGTTCATCACCCTGCTGTCTTCCAGCTCTCCTCGAGCACAGTTTGTCCCACCCACATATTTCACACATCAAGCAAGCTTCTTCATCACAGACATCTTATAACCATCTTTGATGGGGGCTCCTGTGCCAGGGCTGCTGTGCTGCAGCAAAAGGTCCTCCTCTGCATCCACCTGTACGCTGTCTGTAGGCTGCTGGCTAATCCTCTCCCTAGCCAGGTCTTTTTATTTCCCCCCGGTAAGATATTTACTCACTCAAAGGCTGCTTCTGCCTCTTCTCAGCTTAGCAAATTGTGCTCAGCTGAGCTGCAACTGAGCCTTAAGCCCACTAAAAGGCCCATCTTATTCCCTGATATATGCTTTTTTCTATTTGATAGTATTGCTGTGATTCAAGTTTGATAATGCCTGTCTTTTATAACTGAGGCTATAGGACTTGTGTTCATTATAGCAGCATCCTACTGTAAGCTTTTCATGCTAGGTGTGAGTGAGCCTCCTATATATCACAAGTAATCTGATTTTGGCAAATAGAGTGCTTCCATGTGGATGGGTTTGGGGTCGTGAAGACACATGAAGGCATGATTTGCAGTCTGGCAGTGCTAGCCCTGCATCTGTTTCATGGGTTCCTGGCCAGTGAATTTGCCCTTACCCTTTACAGCTGCTGTTGTGTACCAGCAGGTCAGGCTCTGGGTGGACTGGTCTGTGTGAACACTGCAGACACATTTCCAGCCTGGTAGCATTCACACGGCTGCTTAAAACTCATGTTTTATGCAGGGGCACAGTTATTATACGCTTAAAGCCAGCTTTCAGCCCACAGCCCCTTCTCTACAGTGGCATGTTCTCATGGTGATTAATAAATACCACGATCAGCTTTGCTTGCTGTTGTAATAAAGTTCAAATTCGTGAGTAGACAGGCTTCCCTCTGCTGACAAGTGGGAACTGAAGACACAGCCATCTGAATCTTATAATGATCTTTGGCCAGGTCTTAAAATGTTTTCTGTTGTTGCCATCCAATGTAACTATACCAGTATTTTGAATAATGCTGCCATGATGCTTGAAGTGCTCTTAATTAGGCAGCAGGGGACATACATTTGAAAGGTAATAATTAATCAACTGCAAATAAAGTCATCCTTCATTCTGCACCAATATGAACACTGAAAAAAATTACAAATTATCTTTCAAACATGAATAGTTGGTTTAGGTGATCATCCACCCTCAGAAGCGTTGCTTTGTCTGCGTCCACTCACCATTTGTAAATTAATAAAACAACAACAAACCGTGAATTCACAGTAACCATGGAGAGGCAGAAGAGCAGTTTCCTCTCTTCCATTCCTTTTGAAGACACAATCTAATTTTTTTTTTTTTTTCAAGTTCACGCGTTCTCAGTCTTACAGCAAGCGTGAATTAGGGCTGCCTCCTTATCACCCGTTTCGCGGCCGTTCCCGGGGTGTTTGCGGTGCGTGTGACCGGACCGCAGCGCGGCTCCGAGCCCGGCTCTCCGCCGCTGGCTGCAAAGCGGCGCTGCCTGCGTCCCTGCTCCGACCCTCCGCTCACGCCGCCTTGAAGCGTCCGTCAGCGGCGTGCTGCTGCTCCCTGTTTCCCCCAGTGCCCACTAGATGACGCCTGTGATTTTAACAGGAGCTCGTAACCGTAAGAGGGGGAGATTTCATAGCTACGGTCTTAATTTTCCACATTTTGTATATATGTGTGTATGTGTGGTGCAAGGAGGCCTCGAGAGCAAGGAAGCCTGAAAAACATCTTCACCGCTGTATATTTGCATGGACCGTGAGGGTGCAGAAACATATTTTGGACTTTCACACCCTGTCTCGCCTGGCTCGTGGAATACCAGATTGTAAAGAGATGTAGTTAAATAACGTCACTGTTTCTTCAGGAGGAGAAAACACTTGGACACTACAAACACCATGGTGTTGACATGTACAACCTGAGACTGAACCGAGGAAGAAAAAGAATATTGAAAAATGGCAACAACATCAGCAAACAGGTACATTACTGGTGCTTCATGTTGTAGTGCATGCCTTGTGGATGTATGCAGGAATAAACTGAATGGAGGAAGGAGTCATCAGTCCGCAAAGTCCTCTAGCTGGTGGTATGCCTCAGAAATGCATGCAGCAGAGCTAGGTCAATGCCCCAGTTACAAACAGCAAAGGACACTCCTTTTCACCTACCTGCCTTTGCTGGGTCGGCGTATTTGAGTCTATAAAATCAAGACATGGTTTTATTTAAAAAATACACAGTATAGCTAAGAGTAATGGTAAATAAAGATCATAAAACTAAATTGACTAGCCATTGAGCCTAGTTACAGCAAGTTCATTTATTTAAATAATCTTGATGGGTTTATAGCAGGCAAATACAATTTCTGGTTTATAACACGCAAATACAATTTATTCCTCTGGGAGCAGGTGCTCCTGCTTTATTTTGTTATTTGTATTCTGAAAGTGACATTGTGAGTGTGGGTGGGGAAAATTAAAGGTGTCATACAGCAACATGTTCCTATGCCTGGGCAATAAAGCCTTCAGTTTGTCAAAGGCTAAAGGTGAAATCCTGCCACTTGAAAGTTGAAGTGTGTGCTGGCTGTGGTAGGAGTCTGCAGTGAGAAGCACAGCACAGATGACGTGCGGCTGTTCGCTCTGATGGACCTGGGCCAGCCCCTGGAGCACTTCAAAAAGAACAGCCAGAGAGGAAAGGTGGGTTTGAATCAGGAGGAAGTAAGCAATCATGGTGCTAAATACAATAAACAGTAGTGTATGCCATCATTTCAAAGACATTTTCTGAAAGATATTTCTTTCCAATTTATTAAGAGAAACTGAAACTGCTTTCAGATTGACCTTGCCTGGCTTTTCTTTTTTAACCCTGGGACTGCTGAGACTGCCAAGTCTTTCCTACCCTGGTTTCATTGGCAATCCTCCTGGGACCTTCAGAGATGTCAGTTAGGACCACTGTTGGCCATTAATTGCAGGAGCAACTGTGCTGTTTCATTACCTGGGATGTCTTTTCTTCTTGGTACATGTGAATCATACTGAAAATACCTAGAGTTTGACAGCCTCAATTAACCCAGTTTCACCCTCTTTGCTACCAGTTATTGCTACTAATCAGAGCATCTACTGGTGTTTATAGCCTCTTCTGTACTGTGCAGAACGCTTTCTTAATGTGAAGGCAGAAACAAGCAGGCAAATTGCCCTACATTTCTCCAAAAGGCAAAAGTGTTCAGGCCTTCCTTGTGCATTAGGAAGAAGCAAGAATGGGCATATGTCCTGCGTTTTTTCCCTTCCACAAATTCATCCGAGCAGCTCAGATCACTGCATTGCTTTATACCTTCTGAGAACCATAAAACAGTCACAATACCCTTGCATTCACAGTATAGACAGGCTCCGACATGTGACTCCTCAGATCTGTTTGAAAAACTTCCCTGCTACCCAGTGATACATACCTTTCTCTGCAGAAAGGCCTCAGTGAATCCAGGGATTCATGAAGGGGACAAGATGTCTAGAGCATGGCCTGAATTCCTTCTCTTTCTCCTTAGTTGGGGAGAAAATGGGTAGACACGAGTGTAACGTATTAACATCCTCTGCCCGTGCTCACTGTCCTGGGATGTGTCATGGGCAAAGGAACATCCCAGTTTGCAGTTGTTAAAACGTGCTGGATAGTACGTTGCCTGACACAGCACACTTTCTTTGGTTAAACAAGACCTATAGGCAAGCTTACTAGACATGATTTCCCCCATAATTAATTTTTTTTATCTTCTCCTGCAATAGCATTTGAATGATTTTGCCTGTGGCTTGGTCTCAAGGTGGCATCTAAAATACAGCTGGACAATAATAAGCCTGTTTTAAAAGCTCGAATTCAGTTACGCAAAGCAGGAAGCAAGTTGTGTAGTCTTCTTTTTGCTTCCAGTTCGGCACCAGAGCACCTCATGGCCACCTGCGGCCTATGGGCGATATGGAGAAGCACTCCTCTTGCTGTGCCAGGCATGAGAGATTTGGGTGCTGGGTTGGGTTTGAGGTGGAACAAGAGCTGAATAGCAGCCCTGCCTTGGGTTGATTGTTTGTCTTCTCATTGCCAAGCATGAGCAAGCCTGGGCATGAAGAGCCTGGTAAAGTTGCTGCACATAGGACACACGTGGTGCATAAACCCTCTTCCAGACAGCTCTTCACAGGGCTGTGGTGTGACTCCAGAGTTGTTATACTGCAGAAAACAGTGTTTTGTTGAACAGAACTTCTCTGAGAAAGGAATCAGGTCCAAGGTGAAAGTTCTCATCATCAATTTTCTGACAAGTTGTTACGGAAAGGATTTCTGCTGCGGAGTGGCATGAGAATGACTTATTCCTTGTCTACTTCCTCCTTTCTGGGGCAGTCACACTTTTACTGACGTGCTTGGTGGTTTAAATTTCCGTAAGAAACATGCTATTCCTCTTCAGCAGGCCTGTTCATAGGCGCATAAGGCTGGTAAATCCTAAATGTGTAACATGGACTAGTGAATTCAAGAGGCCATCCTGGAAACACTGATTTGGAGACCTTGTACAGGGATGTTCCTCAGCCCATCTTTCAGATCATGCCCACAAAACCTCTCCCATAACAAGCTTGTTGCTCTCTTTCCAATTTTACCACATTCATGTCCATTCTCTCATTGAACCTAGAAAGAAGAACAGGAGGAATGTATTCACCAACTCTGATTTGTGCTGAATATGTTCTTATATGCTTAAGCTCTTTGAAATCAACAGAAACATTTGTATAAAAATGCGTTATTCGGCGCAGATAAGAAACACAGAACAAGGCAAATAAAAGGGGGTGCAGTGTTCGTTGCCTATCAGCTTCCTTCTGCAATGCCATTCAATCAGAAACCATTTAGAGGCTTTAAAAATATTAGTTTGGTCAGAAATGTCAGACATGTCCCATACAATACTTTGAAACAAGTGTTATTTATAAAAGAAGTTTAAAAGCTACCCTCAAATGCACAGTAACTTGGATGGGGCAGATCCCTCCCACATCTGGTGTTGCAAAGAAAGTCTCTGTCCCTTTTTTTGCACATTATCAAGCCACAAGACCCTACCTGTGCTTCACAAAGAGAAACTTTTCTAGTGTTTACACAGGTGGGCTAGGCAAGGGGGTGTGAAGGCGTTGGCAGCTGTGCAAAAAGCTGACGTGAAACTGTGAGAACAAGTACATTTTCAGGGTTGAACTATTTAAAATACACATTTTTTAAAGTGCAGCGAATTGAATTCCATGCTTGCAAAAGATAAATATAATGCTAACACAACAGGTCAGAGACTGCAGTCTGGTATTCATTGCCTGAACACAGCTCAGGGTAGCTCTTTAAACCTTCCCACAGCGGCTGCAGCCACTGTACCTCCACCCTGGTCTGGAGGGATTACTTGGGGAGGGCGAGAGCTTAGCCTGCTTCCTCTGCCCTTGCAGGCCTTGGTCTTTCTGCGGAGCCTGCTGCTTATGTGATAGTCTGAACAGCTGGTGTGTAATGGGAATATTCTGGAGGAATTCAAATCTGGGACTTAGATACAGAGGGGCTGCATCCCCTGCAGGCACTATTAGAGTTGCAGCAGCAGGAACCGAGTTTTGGGGGGATCTCTCTGTGAAGAGAAGGGAGAACGGCAACACGCAGGCAGTGAGGGAAGTATGGCACCTTATGGACACCTCGAATCTCCCAGGCTTCAGGGCTGGTGTGGGCACGGTGAACAGCAGCAGAGGCACAGTCATTGTGTTCCAGGTGGAAGCAAGCTGCACGCAAAGCTGGGCACAAGGGTTGTGCTCGGTGAGCCTTCCTATCCTTCAAGGTCAAAGGTGGACACAGGAAAGGTTAATAGTCACCATCCTCTCTGCTTAGGGCATTCTTGAGCTTTTGTGTGTTCCCAAATTCATGTATAAAATACAACACAGAGACGGAGGCAGGCAGAGAGAACACTGGCCAGGGAGAAATGGACTGAAATAGAAATTTGCTGCCCAGAGTGGGGACCTAATTTTGTGGACCTTCCTGGAGTTGTATGTGGTCCAGGGTGGCATTTCACCCATGGGGTTGTTCTAGTGTACATCATTCTTTGACACAGATGGGCATGCAGTGAGCATTGGCTATGCTGGTGAGGCCCAAGGCTGACACTCTCTGTGCTCTGTACAGTGAGATCTTCTCAGAGGTCGCTTGCTGGATTTTTTCATGGACTGGGCCTCTAATGAAACACTGACTACTGCCACATGAGAACTACATCTAGACTGGGCTCAGATCCACCAAAACTTGCACGGGCTCTGGAGAGAGACACTTTTCCTTTCTGCCCTGGTTGTGGGTCCCTGTAGCTTTCAGTTCATCTGCCCAGGATCAGTCCTGGGGATTGAGGGGAGGGGATCCCTGCTCCCTGCTCAGCAGTGATTAACGATGCTGTTTGTAACCCTCTGCTGCCCTACCATCGGTTGCATATATTCTTTCTCCACAAACTGTGCTCATCTCTGAGCTCCCCAGTTGAAACAAACATGCTGAGCAAGGAAGTCTGAGTGAGCTGGCCAAAGCCACAAGAGCAATCTGTCTTAGGGTCTTGGTTTAGGACTGAGGATTTCCTGGCTCCTGGTCCTGTGCTCTGGCTACAAAGATGCATTTCTCACATGGTTAGTCATATATTATCATCCTTCCTTCAAGGCATGTGTGTGGAACGGCAGCAATTAGAGTTCGTGTCCTCCCTGTTGCCTTTACTGTTCATTTTCTGTACCCGTTTAAGCTCAGATGCGCAGTAAGTTGCAAACCTCCACCTTCTGCATGTCCCCAAGATGATGTGGTGCAAGAAGCGTCTAGTCCTGGGAGAGGATGTTGAGGTACTTTTGCTCGTGACCAGCACGAAAAAATTTACTTTCCAGCCAGAGCTTCCTGAGAGAGTAACCCAATTTCTGGCCAGTCCCTCTGGGGTGGGTGGGCAGGGGAGCGGGAGGCACCCGCTGTATCCCAGTGCCTGCACCCGGGCCAGCAGCGAAGTTCACGGCTGGGCACCCGGGCTGGGGTTGCCTCGGCCATCCCCTCTGCGGCGTTTGCAACGTGCGCTCGTTAACCGTGTTTGGGCTGCTTAGCGTCAGGGCCTTTATTGTGCCAATTCTGCTACCTTTATAGGCCCTGCTACTTAAGCTAACAAAAAGTTTGTAAGGGAATAGGATATGAAACACATAAATAAAAGTATCAAGTATCCCTAAAACATGTGTGGATTAAGCTGGTGAAAAGGTGAAATTTCTCTACCCCGTGAGTTAATGTCTATTTTTCTTGGAAACTATACTTTGAGGGCTGCCCCCTCTTTTGCTAAAGTGATAAAAGATACGTTTTCTTATCTGAAAGCAATGACATTTTAAAAGGCTCCCTTTGTTGTTTCTAAACCTGCATGTCAACAGTTATACCTCTTATACAATTTTCTTCATATTTACTTAATATAACTCTACATTGTGTTGATATAAAACTAGACAGCATACTTTTAACTTCTCAGTACTTTTGTTGGATGAAAATCTTTACAATGCCAGACTAATCTTTCATGACTGACAGCATATTGGCATGGCATGACAATTTAAATCCACATTGGAATATGTTAATCCATCACCTGGCATTATGATACTTCTTTTACTTCTGGCTTCTAGACGCTGTAACTTTTGTTTCAAGCTGAGTGTTTTTAAAGGTCAGGTGTCTCACTTCTAACTCTTCTTTACAAAAGAGTTTTGAAACTGTTTATTCCTAGATATCAGGAAGGTATTCACAAATGAAATAATAAGAAAAACCCTTTGGACATAACTTTTATTGTTCTAGCCTTTATTAGGTAACTTACTCTGTTAATAATTTACTCTGCGAGCTTGAACTGAAAAGGTTTATTCTTGGCTGTAAGAATGTAAAATTGGATTGTTACTTTCTGCTGAACACAAAAAGGGCTACTTTTTCGGAAAAAAAAATCACTGAGATTAGCTATATTTAGTGCAAAAGTGAGGGAGACATTCTGATGTGGAAAGAGGAACTACGTTAAAATTAAAATTCCTCGAAAACCATTTTTTTTTCCCAGCAGTAACCACCAACAGAAATTATGTCTGGCATTCTGCAAAACTGTACCTGGGAATCTTGACCCTGATAATGAGGCCCTTTCTTCATTTGTTAGAAGACAACAAACATGTCACCAGCTTTGTTTTATTTATCACTTGTTTAGAAAATATCACACTTTCTGCTCCTCTGTGGCCATTTGAATACAAGGTTTGCTAACTGGATCTACTCATCAGTTTAAATCTCCTTACAATGCTTATGGTGGTCCACTGCCTGGCACACCTTGCAATGAGCAGCACAGTGAATGAGCTGTGGTCAGAAAGGGACAACAGGTTTTGGCTGTAACTAAAGCTGAACAGACAGAGCAGCCAGAGGTGGTAATGAATGTTACATGGTAGAAGCAGAAGGAAAATCCTGTGACATGTGCATTGACACCAGACTTCATTGAAGGGCTGACTCACCCGCTGTCCTCCAAGACCACTTCTTCTGGGTCCTCACTGAACTCTTGGAAAAGGACCAGACATACTGAGACTCTGCTACATTAGCCTGGGACAGAGCAAAGTTAGGAATTTGCTTTTTCCTCTTCCTTCACTATGAAGACTCACGGTGCTGGGGCACAACATTGGTACTAGCTTTGAAGAAGTCAGTCAGTTAAAAATCAGTTACACAGTTAGAGAAGAAGATGAAAACACTTAAAAGGGAAAATATTATGTAGCTATCAACAAGTGTGAACACTGAAAGAAAAATGAAAAGGGGAATAGAGTCCTTTCTTTCCTCTATAACAGTAAAAAGGAAGAAAGGGGAAAAAAAATACAGCTATTCAGGGAAGGTTATTAGGTAAGTTTCCATGCTATGGGCTGTCTAAAGATGAAGTCAGAGTGTTATCAGGATTTGTTTTGACTATAGACAGTATGAACTTTACTCACCAATACAATAATGGAAAACAATTTGTGTGTGTCACTTTTGCTCACCCATTTTCAGGGCTAATGAGTTCCTGCTGGGTTAGTCTGCACCACAATTTCTGCTACCACTGTTGACTGAAAACAAACCAAAGAGAAGTTAAAATCATGCTATCTACAGCCAACCTGGAAAAACATTACCAAAATCCCAGCTTTGAATGTCCAGTTAAAGCCTACATGTGAACTGAACCACAGCTAGGAAAACCTACCTACATCTGTGCCACACTTCAGAGTGGTAGTCTTTGACCCTTAAATGGCTGGGTCTTATAACTGGGTAACGAATTTGGTACAGTTCAATGGCTTTAATGCCTCAACAATAGACATTCTTGCTTCTGGTTTAAGGTGTTCTAGGTACTAAGTTTGCAAATAGCCCAGGGAACTCAATTAGCCAAGTGAACACAAGCTGTGGTTGTTTGATAGCTGGTATTTTAGGGAAAAATGAATTCTGGTCAGGTGAACAGAAAATGAGGCAAAAGTTTCTGTTTTCTCATTGGTAATGTACCTGGAAAGGAGTAGTATAGTCAGATAGGAGGACAAGGCCCAGAGAGGAAGGGAAAAGAGAGCAGAGATGGCTTAATATGATTTCAGGTGCCATAAAATAAATCCTGTGGCAATAAAATGTTCCAAAGCAGTGACATGCAAGCATCACAGCTGGAGACTGGAAGGACCTCTCAGATCACGGAGGCTATCCCCCTGAAAAGTCACTGCCTTGATTTAGGACAAATGAGACGCGCAGCCAGAGGTTAATTAGCAGCGAATAGCTCTCTGCAGCCATACTAAGAAACTACTATAGTCAATGTCTATTGAATTTAACAGTGCTCACTGTTGCAAGAGCGACTTGAACAACCTCACCTTTCCTAGCTTGACAGTTTTGGAGGGTGTTTAACAGGCCATTCATTACAGCAGTGGATCAGTGAGGGATGAAAAATGTATCATTTCAATTATTCTCTTCCCAGCAGCAAGCAACTGATGCCATGGCATGTTAAACATGTTTATTCAAGCAAACTCTATTCCTTTGACTTTTGCTGAATAAGTGCAAGCTCACCTTCGCAATATATGAATGTTGCCAACATACTGACTGCTCAAAAAGAAATGGGTATTGTCGACTGCAATTGAATGGCTGTTCAACACAATGGTGAAAACACACGGAGCTGTGGCTAAGATCTTACAGGTAATAGGTTTTCAGTAGCCACTCCTGAGTTCTCCTTTCCAGCTGCTCCTATTACACAGGCAGCGGCATTTACATTAGCAATCAGCAAAGTGACCACTCGCCTAAAACCTTATTCAGCTGAGAGTGTCCAAATGGTGCACCTAGGAGTGCAGCGATAATTCAGCGGGAGCCTTGACTTGCTGTGAAGTGTTTTTCATTACTTATTTCAAAGGAGTTTTGAGAGTAGGAGATTATGTGACTTCTGTGCATGCTGCACAAAAGTAGGCTGGTGGCTATTCATTGTTCAGGATGCAAACCTGAAACAACTCACTCCATTAGTCAGACTCAGTGAAGTACAAGCTGTTCCAGGCCTGGTGAAGACCGTTTTTTTGCTGTCCTCCTGGTCCTCCTGAACTTTTGCCTGGTTCAGGCTATGGTTGCAGTTTCGGAGTGGTATGGTGCCGGTTTTGAGCCAATACAACAATATTTATTCATACCTAGCTTGGAATTTGCCCCAAGAAACATCTCAGAAAGAAAATATGTTTTCTGTAAACAGTGTTAATATAATATTACAGACTCTTTAAAAAATTGGTAATACCAAAAGCTCAGGTAATTTACAGACGATTTTTTTATGACCATCTCTACCTGTTCTCACAATTCCAGTTTCCTCCGTACTTGTCTCTTTCATCAGGACATTGCAAAAGATTCCAACTAACTCCATCCATGGTGCCCACCACATGTGGGTCACTGGAAATGTATAATTCCTTGCCAATGCCTGTTGACTATGTCAGGTCCACATGGATCTCCTGGAGATTAGCTCTCAGATACAATAGTTCTGTATAAAGTATCTGGATAACCAGTTATTTGTGTTTTACTAATGGAAAATACAATAATTATTTGGAAAACCTCCTTAGAGATATGTATATTAACAATTATTTCAATTACATTTTATAGCAAGGAACAAGTAAAGTGATAGGAAACATGGAGATAGAGAATGTATTTAAGATGGCTCCTGTGATGGCATTGATACCTTTATCACTTCTACTGTGATGACATTGAGGAAGGTGTTGAGATGGTGGTGGTGAGACTGAAAGCTATGCTCTTTGTGGGCTGCTATCACCAGGACTGCATTGCTTCTCCTTTCATTTTAAAATGGGGGAAAAAAAACCCCACCAAAAACATAATAAATTCTGCCTATGCTTGCTAATGAGAAGGAAAGACCATGGCATAGAGGGAACTTTTTATGCATGCAAAAATTTGGATTCTCAAGTCCCCATAAGAATGAAAACCACCCAGAAACTGCAGACCTGTACCTGGTATCAAATGGAGCATATTTGTGGTAAAAGTCACAACCTTCAGTGTCATGACAGGGAGGACCTTGATAACTGTGCACCAAAATTTTCAGGACTCACTAGACTAATGAGCTCCCCCAATGCACCTGTTGGAGCTTTTGCCAAGCTTTGCCTGATCTGTGTTTATAGGGCTGAAAGCCTCTTGGCAGAGGGTGTGCAGGATGGCCGATGTCCTGAGCTCTGGCCCCACAGGCATGTGAGGAGCTCTGCTGCCAGAGAAGGCCTGCTGTCAGTTGTGGTGGGCAGTCTCGATAGACACTGCCCTTCTCCAGTTGCTGGGCCTGATGCTCTGTTCATCACTCAAGGGAATAAATAGGAGGGAAGGCAGGACTGAATGGCAGGAGTGGAAGAAGAGTATGAGAGAGGAGTGACCGTGAGAAAGGAAGATGGAACAAAGAGGTGGGAAGGAAAGGAAGCCTGAGGAGCCATCTGGCTCTGACAGCAGGAGCTGTGACAACCCGTACCTGGGTTTGGGACTGAGTCCTGCCAGGCATGCTCCCAGTAGGTCGTCCTCTCACCCTCAAAACGCAGAACAGAAACTGGGCAACATCCAGCAGCAGCAGTTAGGAGCTCCACTTCTTGTCAGCCGGTCTCCTGATTGGAAAGAGAAGGAAATGAATGGCTTTCCCAACTTGGCATCCCTTCAGCCTCCCAGAGCTTCCATATAACATCTCTGGAAGCAGATCAAGAGGCAACACAAACTATGCAGATGGAAGCCAAACCCCATCCCTAAGCAAAGATTTTGATCCCTAAAGGGAGAAGTGCCAGCAACTTCATGGAGTCCATAGTGACAACCTCATTGCTACCGGCTGGGTCTGGACAGTGCACAGACATTATAATGAGCATTGGCATTAACTCCCGAGGTAAATTGCTATTTAAGTAGGTTACCTCTTTAAAGAAATATTGTTTTAATTTTGGTTCATTTCTAATTTCACCATAGCCTGAAATGACACGGATTTCTTTTCCTTTTCAGGTAGACTCTCTTTCCTTCTGCCCAAACCCTCCACTTCTCAAGAAAAGGAGGGCCTGGTCAAACTTGCCTCTGTAGAGGTCTGACTCACTTCTGCTGGGCTCTTTCCACTTTGGCAAGGGCCTTTACAACCGTTGTGCACACTGGAGAACTGAAAAGAGTGGGTGAGGTGTTTGATATGGGAGACAATTCCCTTGCAGGGCAACTGGGACGAGAGGAGTCAGTGTGTTTAAGGAAGACCAGAGTGATGGAGTTAACACACTGAAAGTGATACTTGTGTGCTGAATTTCTTTCTAAACTAATGAGTTGAGTAACAGTTTCTGTTGTTACTGTTTAAATATTTCAATTGTTCAAGGCGTTTTGATGTTCAGACATGGAGTAGGAACAATAGAGGACAGGAAATAACATTATCAAATGTATTTCTCAGACTTTGATGCTCTGACAGAAAAGCTTATAAATGATCTATGGTCCATTGAACCTTTTCCAATACTACTTGTAACTTTTAATGACTATGAAGTGTACTTCATGGGCTTCAAAATGAAAATTGCTGAAAAGGAAATTCTTTGATTTGGAAGAGAAAGAAAGTCTTAGTTCCACAGGGAGTCTCAATAAACCGAAGTGAGACAATACAGAGAGAAGATCGTACAACTGTTTGTATGGCTGAATGTATATTATTTTTCTCAGAAGTATGGGCTTCTTTCAGTCTGGAATAGTTTAACTTTTAGGACATTGGTGCAATAAATGTACAAAGTTATAGGTTCACTAAAGATCTCTTTCCCTATAAAGTGTCTGAAAAAGAAATGGAGTATTGAATATTTTATTATTCAAAATTACTATTTATCTTTCAGAAGTCATATTCAGATAAATAAGCAATATATTACATGTAGAGTCTCCATGGAAGAAAAGAAGATGGTTAAAGTCCATACTGAGAAAGAGTTTTCTGCTGACAAGTGATTAAGTCACTCCATCAAAAAGATTTCTTGGTCTTGGCTCTAGACATGATACCATAAAAAGCCAGTCACCTTATCTTGAGGGCTTTTTTTCCCCTCTAGACTTGCACTGAAGCAGAACCTTGTCAACGCATGAGTTTACATCGTTAGCACGGGTGTTTGGTTTCCTGAAACATAACAGAAGAGAGTGCTGTCAATGGGAGAACAGAGAAAGAGGGGTGAAGGCAAGGGATGGCTTCTACGTGACTTACTGAAACAGAAATACAAACAAGAAAAGAGCCAGCTTACTCCACATGGCAAAATCATGTGTTTAGGTTCTTCCCCAATCAGCTGGTGGTCATGTCTCTTTATTTATCCATTTAGGTCAAAATGTACTTAGCATGTCACTGAGAGAGTGTATGGATGCAGGTTCTACTTGATAGTATGTGTTTTGCACTTGTTTAGTTTGCTTTTCAGAATATTAGTATAAGAAAAAAGAATGTCCACTGTTCTCAAAAGACAGTGTCCACTACCTGATATACTATGTGCTAGTGAAAAACTGTCCTAATGTTCATAAGCTGCTTTCTGGAGCGTCCCTCTCAAGGCTGGCGTTTCTTCCTTGCATAAATCCCCTTCACTCATCTAAAGGGACAACAGTTTATAGCATTCGATCTCACTTCAAAACCTGGCCTTTAAAGCTGCTCCTCAGCCATTATTAGTAGTGCTTAGTTATCTGGGCAGGCAGATCACTAGGTGCTGCTCTTTTTCTGCCAGGTCTGCATTTCAGTTTCGCTATTTCAGTTCTGAGCGGCTGGCAGAATGTGATCCAACCAAAAATTCAAGAAGTTAACCACCCATCAACTGAGACACTGCAATATCCATTGGGCATGTTACTAGTTTGCCCCGGTTGCAATCTAATTTGACATAACCTACACTTCCTTCATTGTTTCTTACTTGTGATTTGACGTTCCACCACAGGCAGCATCCTCCTGAGATCCTTCAACTCCTTTGACCTTGTCTAACAGTATGGCAAGGGTAAGCCAGAACGCAAGCGCCTTCAATTCTCATTGATTTCTCCCCTTTCCCATTTGGGGATACACAGTTACAGTTTCAAGCATTAATTACCAAGATGCGCTCGTAAAACAGGCAGGCACGACCACGTATTACATGTACCAGCTAGGTAAGTACACGACACATATTACGTAGGGGTATACATTGCTTCTTTTTGTCATAGCTGGGCAAACACTGTGAAAAATCCCTTCTACAATGATGTACTCAACTGCTAAATTATTTGGCTTTAGCCATGCCAAACTTGTTTCTCTCTGTGTGAATTTTTCTTTCCCAGGGATATTCTGCTCATCCAATTTTATTGGCACTTGTGTACATGTGGAGAAAACTGTATAAGTAAATATTTGCTGAAACTGAATTTTCAATATGCAGAAGTACTTATGTGAGTTGTAGGTGCTGGATCATTCAACTCATAAGTGTCAGAGCCTCAGGAGTGTTTGTCTGGCACCCTGTGTGGTTCAAGGGAAGGCAATGTTTGCAAAAGCAGCTCAGAGCCAATCTTTCAGCTCCTTGGTACTTAGACTACTGAATGCCAATATGATCCCGAAGAGGAAAATGATCATCAGGCTACTAGACACTCAAGTCATCTTGTGTCTGAAATCCTTTCTGCTCTTTCATGTTGCAGTCAAATCAAAAGGATAAGAAAAGGCGTGAGAGAACTCCTTGAACTTGTGGCAACTCCTGTTAGTACCCAGCTACACTACTTGGAAGTGTTTATTTTGCTCTATATGCTTTTCTCCCTGGAAGCTTGTCAAGTGGCAAAGTGGGATCCTTGTTTTCCAGGATAAATATTTTTGGGGTGATAAAATTAAATACTATCACTCACTTCCCTTCCAGGACATTAATATTATGAACAGTTTTTGCAAGACAGGATTTTGATGGGAACATACTGTGTCCATCAGTTTAAAAAAACTACAGTTTTTAGAAGCTTTTGGTTCTCTTTAAAAAAACGTGTAAAAATGACAGCCCTTCAAAACTATTGAAGTAAAACATAATGCAAGTATATGTTGTTTTGTTTGAAAAATGCTTTGCTCTTCTTCACTTTGAAACCACAGCCTGTTCCTCTTTTATGACCCACTTTTTTGTTGTGATAAAGGTGCCATATTGCTTCATGTGCAAAAGTTACTGATACTCTAACTAACATTTAGTGTATT
The DNA here is from genome assembly GCA_009819775.1 of Phoenicopterus ruber ruber. NCBI lineage: Eukaryota > Metazoa > Chordata > Aves > Phoenicopteriformes > Phoenicopteridae > Phoenicopterus > Phoenicopterus ruber. Next base: position 30,215,252 of record CM020246.1, read on the forward strand.
GGCTTGGACTTGCTCTACCATAATTGATTTACTGCCTTGGGTGAGAAACCACATGGAACTGCGTCTGAGCGTAATTATGACCAATTGCACCTGTACTCCTCAAAGCAAATGCTACCAAAATCTCAACTCAGCATAATTCTACTCTCAGTTGTACTTGAAAAGAATAAATCACTGAACAACTCCATGGAAAGAAGTTTATTTTTTACAGGAAATCAACATTTTTCATACACTTCTCCACAGCTCAGAGAAATATGGGAGCCAAGAAACTAAAGAGCCCTGGTGAGGTGGTGGGCTTGAGCTATGCTATTTGATTTGTCTCACTGTGGTCACACCTCAGTTGCTCAGAGGAGCCCCTGGAAGTGTAACAGGACCCGTCATTATAGTGTAAAATCTATCGTGTTGAAACAGCGAAGACATATTAAAAGGTAATTTTTCCTCTACCTTCTTTTTTTTCTTTTTAAAGAAATGGTTTGAATTACAAGGCAACACGTTTTCTTTCCTGGTCTAAATCCCTATCTTCATATGCCTTTTGGGACTCCACGATGGGATAATAGTGGTACTTAAAATTTTTAAGGAACTTTTGCTATATTAAAAATGTAGCTTATTTTAACTTGCATATAATTGCAAAATTCACTGTGTTGTTTTTTAAGGCCATTTGAAAGTAAATAAGAAGTATAGATTACAGTTAAATAGTATTTGTTAAAGATGTCATTGAAAAATTTTGTTGAATTATTTCCTGGGGAAAATGTCTTTCCAATGAAACTGAAATGTTCCTCAAAATGCTTGATATCTAGGAGAAACTAAACATCATCCCCTTCCAAAACCATTTTTCTGCATTTTTGGTACCTAGACAAACATCTTTCTGAAAAAGATGAAAATAATAATAAAAAAGAGGTAGATGTCATTTTTTGATAATTTTTTTTTATATACATAATTTTTGTATATATAATTTTCCAAACAGCTGTGTTTCTTACAGACCTACCATAATAAATCGGTATTTGTCAGTAATCAAAGAAAAGTATATATCAGATACCAAACATATTCCAGTTTCAAGCTTCCAAAGGATTACTATAAACAACAGCCAGGAAAGATATATGCCAAAATGTATTAAAATACCTGAGGGCCTTTCTTAAGTGAAAAGTAAACCCTACCCTTCTTTTTGTGGATTGCATTTCGCTCTCAGCCAAGGCAAACGCACGAAAGTGCTGTTTGGCTGTTCTAGTCGCACCTTCAGGTAGTGCGCCCGAATCTGGGGCCCCTCAGACCGGGGAGAGCACTTGGGATGTTTTGGTGGAAGTTCGTGGAGAAGCAAAGCGTAGGGGATGGACATGGCTGGGCTCAGGCAGGCTGCGCCGCAGCGCTCTGCGTTCTCCTTGCTTGGCCTCTCCGGGGACCCGCACTGGCTTTTGCCTCTCCCTGCACGTCGCAAGCCAGCTCCGCCTTGTGCGGTGCTTCACCTGCATTTTGCTCCCAACAGCTGTCCATCTGTCAGTAAAGCTGTCTGGGAATGCCGTTCCAATTTTTTGGCTAGGTATTCCCATATGGTTCAATTTTGACTGCATTTGAGTTTTTCTGACATCTTGCGGTGTCCTTCTGAGCTTGTCCTACATTTCCTCTGGCACATTAAGTAGACAGGTGTATCACAGGGATTTTATGCCAGCTGCACATAATAGAAGTTATATATAAACCAGGAGCTCAGTTTTTCTGGCAGAAAATGTGGTAATGAACCCAGCCTAAATGATGCAATTGTTCTTTCTCAGGTAGACACCCAAAGGGGGAACCAATTCAGCCTGAAGTTTTTTGCTCTTTTCTAAATGAAATTTTAACATCTGTTAACAGAAAAAAATACATTTTGGTATGAAATCTCTCTTGATCTGTTCTAATCTGCTGTCTTTTTGTTCTGGAAAGTTTGGAAAGGAAGCAAATGGCAAATCACCTGTCCTGGTTTAGGCCGGGACGGAGCTAGTTTTGTCTCCAGCAGCTCCTGTGTTTTGGCTTTAGTGTGAGAAGAATGGTGATAGCACACTCATGTTGTTGGTTGCTGCTGAACAACCAAGGACATTTTGCAGTTTCCCAGGTTTTGCTAATGTGCAGGTGCAAAAACTTGGGAGGGGTAGAGCCAGAAGAGTTGATCCAAACTGGCCACAGAGAGTATTCCATACCATAGATGTCATGCCCGGTATAAGTGAGGGTTGGTCAGTGGGCCACTAGGCTTTTAGACCCTTAACTTACTTGAATCCTTAAGCTTCCCTTCGGGTTGCTTTTTGTTTCCCTATTTCTCCTTTTTGTTTTTCGTTCGTTCGGCTGTTTGTTCCCTCGCCTGCTCTCTCTGGAACTTGCTGTTCTGGGATAGCTGGGGGGGGATACCCCTGCTCCCTGCCTGCTGCTCGGGACGGGCTGTATCGGTCGTCAGGTGGTGAGAAATTGTGTATCGTTTGTTTTATATATTCTATTATCCTTATATATATTGTTATTGTTATAATTGTTAATATATTGTTATATTTTTCCTTTGCTGTCCTGGTGAGCTGTTTTTATCTCAACCCGCGAGTTTTCCTTTCTCTCCGATTCTCCTCCCCACCCCAGCGGGGAGGGGGGGAGTGAGCGAGTGGCTGCGTGGTATTGGGTTACAATTTGGGGTTCAACCACGACATCACCGACTTAAAGATTCGTTTTTGGATACGAGTGCCCTACATTGCCATTGCAAGCCTGGGCAGTGGTTGACACGGATAGCGATGTGTGTGGTTTGTTGTTCTGGATGCCTGAGGACTGACTTTCTCCAGTGAGACCGCTCCAGAGAAAGAGTTCGGGTTTTCTTCCTAACAGTACTTTCAAGTATGTACCTAATATCGGCTGTTTCTAATGCAAGGTCCCAGAAGTTGTTTTGCTGGAGTGTTTACAGAGCATAGAAAAGAAAGTCACAAAAGTGATTACATTTTTTGATCTGAGTGACAACTTGCATGCACCTAGTAGGTTGGCTTTCCTTTCATGTGTTGTTCCTCAAAGTGTATAGGACTTCACGCTCAAAGGCTTACTCTCTTGTGATAAAGCACAGTGTTGTGAATTGCTGTAGGAAAACCATTCAGCAGCCTGGCATTATGCTTTCCTTCCACAAGTAATCCCTGGCAGAAGTGTAATAGCAGATTGTCATCCTTGTGAGGGAACCGTTGTAGGGCCCAGTCGGCAGTGGCCTGCTGCACAGCCCGGGAGAACAACCGCCGAGATCGTTTCCCATAAACTCTAGCTGAACCAAGTAAAATATTGGCCACTCTGCATGCTGCAGTAGATGAATGTGACCTCCATTTATCTTTCATATTATAAATATTTTCTGTGATTTAAGGCATTCATTGCTTCCTTTTGCTGTCAAGGAAATGAAGGAAATACATTTCAGTAGCACTTTACAGAATGTACTTATCTTCAGTCATTGCTGTAAATATGCAGTGATCGTATTCTCACTGTGCAAAATAAATCAGAATGTTTTGCCAGTTAGCTCACTCAAGTCTCAACTTAAGTTATGACTAGTGTCAGTTTTTCCCTTGTTAATAAACTTCTTAGCTACATCACATTTTTAATGCATTTGACTGTTTCACAGTTATAGTTAATAAAGGAGCATTGGAATAAAATCAAGGTCTGCTGAGTATCATTTTCGTGTTTTATTTAGAACAGCATGGATCCCATAAATAATATTAGTGGGATTTGTAAAGTGCCTCTTCCCTGCAGTGCTTAAAGTCCTGAACAGAGGAATGAATGTGGGATTAGAGGTGTCAGTCATTGGCATATAATGACAAATAAACAAACAATATGTGATCATATGGAACCTAGGGAGAACGAAAAGAAAAATAATAAAGAAAGACCACAGACCCAGCATATGGGAAACAGCTTAAAATCATGTATAGCTAAAAGGAGGTCTTCAAAGGTAGAAAGGGATGAAAGGAGACAAAAGAAAGGCAGGAGCATGCCAAAGAGTCTGTGGCAGCAGAAGCAAGGCTAGCTGCAGGTTTCAGGCGCTGCAGAGATATATAGACACAACCATGCTCACTCATATGCTCCGGGATGTGACTCCAGACCTTTGGTGCCCCTAATTTGCTACGATGATGTCAAGAAACAAGCCATTACAATATAAGGGTCTCATTAGGTCTACCTAGCAAATGTATTGGCGTTAGCGGTATCTGTGACTTACTTACTTTCAAAACTGAGGCTGATGTCAAAGGTGAATGCTAATATGTCTGGCTTACTGGCCCTGAGGTTGCTTGCCCACTGTTGAAGAATAACCCTTTAATTACCCTATAGTGCAGCACGCCTAACTTGCTGGGGTTGCTTGCAAGCTTGGGTTTCAGAAAGACCTCTGGCTTCGGGTCTCTGACTGGCGGGGAGGATGCCCATGCACAGCCTTGCTGAGGCTCCTGGCTTAGCAGTCACAGCACATTGGGTTCATACAAAAATGTAGAGGAGCTCTCTAGGAGGCTGCTGGCTCAGCACTCACTAGTAATTAAAACAGACCAAAATAGGAGGCAGTGCCTGAGAGCTCTGGTGCTTATGTGTGGTCCTGAGAGTTGTCATGTGAGTGGATGGTGCTGTGATGGGACATGGTATGTGGAAAGAGGTGAACATTACAGTTGTCTGTGTACTTGAGGTATATTTGAGTGTGCTCATATAAATGGGGAGAGAGGGGAGGAGAAATGTGGAGAGGAAGTATCCTGCTACCTCTTCCAACTCCCTCTCCTCAAGCTTGTGGGCACTGCATCTCTGCTGAGGGCTTTGCCTTGTTAGGTTTGCCAATGTGACCATATGGTAGTTTGCATAAGGCCTAACCTTCTGCTGTTATTTTTTTGGCTTTCTGCTCCTTCTGTTCACCTTTTTGTTCTTTCTCCCTCTTTTGAGTCTATCATCATTCCTTTCTCCTTCTGAGAACACCATTTCTTCCTCCTCTCCTTCTCTTCTGCCTCCACCACAGCTTTCCTTCAGCACCCTGCCTCCACCGATCCTTTTTTCAACCCTTGCTTTCATTTTTCAGCCACCAGAAAATGTCATCCAGCCAAAGCCTTGTTCCTTCCCCACCTGAGAAGGCTCTGGGTGCTGATGCGCAGAGTCTCCCTTATACCACTGCTTGCTCCTACGATCCCCGCAGGGCGCAGGTGGCACCTCTGTCCCTCTTCGTGCCACCAGCAACACTAGCCATGCTGCAGGGAGCCTGGACAGGAGATCTTAACCTGTTCTGCTTCCTTGACTCCTCTGCCATGATGAGCACTGCTGTGCAGAAGTACAGAGCACACGATGCCAGCGACTGCTGTGGAGAGGGAGTGGCTGGAGAAAAATCACCTGGGAGAAAGCTGCTCCCTTACCACTTTTCTGCAATGAAATCTTGAACCAGAACATACGTAGTGAACTGACTAATTTGAATACAACTGGTTTAAGTGGGTTTGGATTTCAACTAAAAATATTCACTCAGCCCTCCACGCAATCCTTCATATTGTGTCTGTAGAGTTTATGGAAACACAAAGTTAATTGCTTGGGTGTTTCCAGAACTTCTCTGGTATTTAATTTAAGATAACACATGAGGAAGTGTGTTTGCAGTTGAACGTAAGTTCTTTTTTACATCTTCAGTTTATAGTACACAAATGTTATTTTTATAAAAAATTCTTCCTGGTCGCTACAGTAACTGGCAGATCTCATTCAGACTGAATACAGAGGCTGTCTCCTGTACACAGCAGTCACCCCCTGTAGCTGGCACACTGCTAGGACAGCATTGCTAATTGCAGTATAACTGTTCTAAGGGAAAGCAGAAGACCGTATTGTCGAGGACTGCTGGTCCAACACCACTAGCAGTAACACATAGTTGCATATTAAAGAAAAACACGGTCATAAGCAATCAAAACAGAGAGACTTAGATGCTACTGAATATCAGAAAAAGCATGCAGAATGCTCTTTGATTTGCATATAATGAGTCTATGAAAGAGGCATCCCTGGTTCATCTCTCTGAACTAATGAGGTCAGTGCTACCAAGATCGTGGTATGTTTTTGATTGTTTTAAGAAGGTACCGTATTGATGATAAAGGGGATAATCTGAAATGGAGTGACAGTACCACTAAATTCTGTAGTAAAAATAACCCCAATCAAAATCCAAACTTGGAAACAGCAAAAAAAGAGAAGTGATATCTCTGGCTGAGCTGAAAAAAAGGAGATCAAATGAGATGAGCTTAGTTCAGTCTGACTATTTGCTGAAATCTGGTCTGAGACCCTCCGGCTGTAAGGCTGCCTAGGAGGAGTGAAAAGGACCACCTTAGAGGTGGGGTATCTCTGAAAAGTAAATGCAAAACTTCTAATATGGCCTAAGAATTGCTTCTCTACACTTCTGTACAAGCAACACCTAAGATATCAGGCAATACGTATTAGCTGTGCCTTTATCTATGTCTCTTGTCAAGAAGGATCAGGCTTTTATAACCTACCTGTTGGCCAGAGAGATGGTGAAATCTCTGTCACTGGAGATTTACAGAGCTCAACTAGGCAGGGCCGAGCAACCTGATTTCACTTCAAAATTGGCCCTGCTTTGAGCAGAGTATCGAGCCACAAACATCCAGTGGTCCCGTCTAACCTAAATTATTGCATGTCTCTATATGTTGGCTCTACCTACTTTCTCATGCAGAGTTTCAACAATAAAAAAACCCCTCCACATTAAAAATAGTAACTAAAAAATAGCCAGAAGTTAATTTCTCTCTTTACTGTTGAATATGACAGCACATCCCAGCTCCACATCTCCAGGCACTGTAGAAAGGTGCACTGAGAAACATGAGGTGCATGCTTTCTGAACGGGTGTGATGGGAGGAGGATGTACCACTGCCACATCCTTCCTCTTCCCCAGAGCAGGACATAAGCTTCTAGGTGAGTTTTTTTAGTCTCCTACAAAAATCTGGGATAGAAGGAGGGTAGCACCCCAGTTCACTAATCTCAAATCAGTTTTCTTTTCTTCCTCTCACTTGGGTACACGAAGATTTCATGCCCTAGGAGAATCCCCACGTTCATCAAAGTGAAATTAGTAATTAATGAGAAATGCCTGGCCCTATTGGCACGAGGGATGGTACATGTGTATTTACAGGTGGCACTAGGACCAGGTGGCAGGAGCTATTTTTATCTCTAATGGAAGATGACATAAAAATCTTTGTGACAGCTACGCATTTTGTATTGTGTTTAGCAACTAGACAAATGCTAAGGATACGTGAGTATTATAATGAATGAGCATTAAGGAAAGGAGAGTTTCCAGTACTACAATGAAATGGTAAGTATCTGGTTAGCAAAAAAATCCCTTATGTCAGTATTCAAAACTAAGCAAGCTCTAGTACCCTAAGGAGATGTCAGCCACCTTCATAGACTTTGGCGTGTTTTGCCACTGCACAGTCTCAGGTGACAAAAATAACAGTAATGCCTGGATTCACATTTCAAGAGGAGGAAATGGCTCCCTGGGACAGGCCAGGGAGATTTCGGACTATGGAAGGAAATACTAAATGAACACTAAATGGCAGTCTGTTTTTCTCAGGGGTTTCGAGCATCATTCATTCATTCTTGGGTGCATACCAGCCCATGGTTGTTGACACAAAAAGCATTGGGCTTTTCTTGGGATTAGTTTTTTTAATGTGTTTATTTATTTCAGCTGTGGAAAATGTCAATGGACAGTTATGTCTGGCTTTTATCAATGACAGATTTTGTACTAAAAAAAATCAAGTATGCATTAGCAGGTTTGTAAGTTATGTAAGAATGCATACATAGAGATGAAATACACATTGGTTATTCATTGTTGGTCCCTTTCTTTTAAAACAGATGCAGAGGCAAATAGTATGGAAATACAAAACTCTCAGTTCTTTGCCATCCTCTTCCCTTTGGTGCATGGAGAGAAAAGCAGTAGCACAGTTTTTGGAGGTAGTACCTCCGTCCATGCAGTGCCTACAAAAATCTTGAAGGAGAGTCTTCAGCCAGGAGAGGAAAAGGAGGTATTGGTTCTGGTACTGTTACAACCCCCAGAGCCTACCTTGCCAATCACTTCCTTGTCTGTGGGACAGAAGATATTGAAGGCCGAGGATCCTTCTCACAGAGACCTGTAATGATGCTTAGCTAGTTTATGACTAGATTTCCTGATCTCAATTGACTCTTGCTTTTTCAATCTCTGCTGTGAGTCTTCAAAAGTAAATGTTCTTCTGTTTTCTCCCTGTATGAATGCTAAAGGAATCCACATGCCTCAAGCCATGTATTTTCCAACTTCCCTTAAATGTTGTCCCTGAGGAGTAAGTACCCACTGTGTGATGCAAACTTTAGTGTGCATGAAACTTGGGATGATGCTATTTGAATATTTCTTTCAACCTGTTCATCTGCAGTCACTTCCTAGCCTTTGATATGCCCGATCAACATTATTTTGCAGTAATGTTGGTTAACCACTCTTTAAGGGACCAAACTCCCCCAATGGAGACAGTGTAGCTTTAAAAGTATCCTATATAAACCTCCAGTTCTGTCCAGTTCTTGAATCTCTTCTGTTTTGTCAGTCACCCCCTTCATGCTACAGGTTGGATTGGAATGACATTGCTTGGGATGGGTGCAGCTCTCATTACAGACTTTTCACTCCTGGTTTCTCCATTTCCATGTCAAGCTTATGAATATGTGTATTAGCTGCCTGTGGGGTGTTATAAATCCCCTCAGAGCAGAACCAGAAAGTAGTTCAGCTCAATTGTTTCATAGGAAATTACAAAGCTCACATTAAGAGCATGTACTTCTCTTGAAGGGGTCAATGGCAAGTCGTGACTGCTGATGGTATTGGAAACACAGCGGGTAAAATGCATTTCATGTTATGAAGAAGACAAACAGCAAGCATAATGCAAGTGAAGACAGATAGCTTTTCCTTCACTGAAATATCTATTGCCTCTGGACAAACTACTTTACTTAAGAAAACTCTAAATCTAACCTATGGTCTCATATTACCTTTAAAAGGAAAAATAAACTCTGGAAAGTAATATAAAACATTCTCTAATCAAAACTATTTCATCACAGTCAAACAACTCAAACTGGTTAACAAAAGCTTTTCATTTCACTTAATGATGACAAGCAGTGGAGCGTCAGAAAGTCAGATTTGTTCTTGGAAGGGTAGAAGGTAGCTAACAAAAACCACAGGTGAGAAAGGAAGTTTGTCAAGCCCAAACTGAGAATTGTTTTATGAACTGTTCCAAGCAGGACCTTAATCATTTGACTCATCGGCTAGCCCCGAGGACTCTGTTTTGCCCAAGCATATTTTCCAGTATGTGTTTAAAGTTAGAATTTGGTTTAACTTTTAACCTCAACACAAGCAATCTGCACTACAACTGTTCCAGTAAGTACCTGGAGAGATCATTGGAGATTTGCTGCCCTCAGTGGGAACAGCATTCTCCATTTTCTGTCATGTATAATAAGGAAAGAGAAGAAGCCAAGAAAGTGCAACATTCAGCTTTTATTCTGTCTCACACATAGTCTGTCTCGTTAAGCATTTCCTCCGGACAGAGTTTTCATGTTGCTACAGGTATTACCTTCTCCTTCCTCTTTCAGGAAGCTGTCCATCATAACAGCCTTTTGCCATATGAGATAGCAAAATTTACTGCAATCCCCATGGCCTTCTAACCTGGTTAGCATTCTGATTGTGCTCCTTACATCTGATATCATCAGACAACTAATGCAAAATATTCCAAAGTTGTATTTCTCCCTGTCCACTCCCCACACCCCCCACCTTATTTGTTTGTGAGTTAATTTATTTTCCCCTCAGCTGTACTTCCACCCTTTAAAAAAATCTAATGGATTCTTTACAGGAGGCATGGTTGATGTAATGGGTGCTAGTCTTGTGATGACAGCAGGTTGTCATCACAAAGTGTTTTTTCTGGGCCTGTGATTTCGCGAGAGCTTGTCCTAATGGATTCTGGTGGCTTATCAGCTTGGGTTCTGCTGATCGTGTTTCACAACAGTGCTCGTCTCTCCATCCTATGTGTTCATGGTTAGGTTTTCTGACTGGGGACAGGGAATGCTTTTGTAATGTCACATTAATACATAGTGATCCATCACTGCAGTGCAGTGATGTATGTATTTGCACAGATAGTCCTGCATAATTTGCTCGTGAAAGGATCTCCAGGCTTTACTTCTGGGAAGTCTTTAGCTCATTCTTATAACCTTCTCTGGCCCTGAATATTTGTCTGTCTCTGGTATTTCTTCTACCATGTTTTTACCCTTAAAACGTCTGCAGTGTGGTAAAAATGGAATGTGAATGCAGTCCTTTGCTGAGCTGCACAAACTGTCCTCAGGTAAAAGATGTCTGCCTCGCCTTGGGTACTGGGCTGCTGAGTGCTTCCATGCTTTCTGTCCATGACCAGCATGGGCTGTTGTCACTGCCCAGCAGTCTGAGTAACTAGTCTGTGAAAAGGAGTCAGTTTGTGATGGTAGGGGTCTTTCCAATGCTCAGACCATGCCTGTCATTGCTGCTGCATATTTATATGTCTCCTTCTGCAGCTTAACTTACCCTTCTCCACATTTTCCCTCACAGTTTAAAAAGGTCCCTTTTCAGTCCATATATAGAACCTACAGTTTTCCAGTTTGATGTATTCTTGTGGATGTCTGAGTATCACGAGTTAAGTGCTTTTCTCCAGTGTGTTATGCTTTTTCGTACACAGGATGCTGCCCTATACACTGTTTCCCATCCGTAGGTGTGGTGTACTTGTGAGCCAGACAAGAAATCCTCTAGGCTCTGCCCATTGTAATAAAATAATAGAATTGTGCATTTGCAAATCTTTGCCTCATATGAGTTTGTCCTCAGATACTTTCCCGCCCATCATTTACCTCCTTTGTCTTTTATTCATGCATTTCCTTCTGCAGGGTTATGGGTGTGCATTCCCTTTGTGATTTCTAGTCTTCCCTGTACTGTTACCCTTGCAAATTAGTTGAGTGCCAGCTTTGCTTATGCTTGGCAGTTGGGTATAAGCGATACAAACTCTCTAGTCTCATCCACAGCTCCTTGCTGCATGCGGGGAAGACTGCTGAAGCACTATCCTTGGAGCAGCTGTATCCTTTGTTCTTTCTCCAGAGGAAGAGCTGGGTCCTCTGGAATTTGCTTGTTGCAGAAGTTAGTCATTTTTATGCAGTTTGGCAATGCACAGGCCTATCATTTTGTCAGAAATTTGATTATAACTGTTGAAAAGTAACCTCTTGAAAACAGCATTTTTCTGTGTTAAAAATGTGTCCAGAGCTCTTCTAGGAAATAATTGATTTCTTCTAGCTGGCTGCTGATGACCAATGTTGCTGTAGTGTGTGTGGTGGCCTGTGCATGTTATGCTTAAGATGCAGGCTGCTCTTTTTTGGATTTCTCTCTTACCCAAGCACATAGTGATTTTGCAGCTGTTTTGCTGCAACCTAAAGAACATGCAGCTGCTGAATACATTATCTTTCACATCCAAGAGCTGGTGTGATTATTGTTTTTAATTTTGGATCTTTTTTCCTTCAGTACTCTCAGTTTCCAATTTCATGTACCAGCAAAAATGAACCTGTTTCAAACTCCGCATCCGGTCCTAAGCATAGACAGAGAGAGAGCAAACTCAGTGTATGGCAGAGATTTTAGTCCTTTGCCCCATGTACACCATCCTTTCTAACCCTGAAAACAGTGTTTCAGGATTCCTGGCCATTACTACACACTTATGTCTGATTGTAAGATTTTAAGGCGATGTAGTGACAACCACAAACAATCCCAACAAAACCAAACTGAAAAACAACTGTAAAAGAGGCAGTTATGGAAAAGTAAGTTTTTCAGGTCTCGATCAGCAGCACCAACAGTTTTTTCACAGTCTGAACAAGAATGGGTTTGGTTACATCACCATAGTTTCCAAGGAACAGGTGTCAGTGTCCACGCACAGTTAGCAGTAATTGGTATGCCCGAGGCAGCCCCAGGAGAGGCAGGATTAGACACACAGTCAGAGAGACAGAGCTGTGCTCTTCCCCGCACAGCTGGTTCAGTCCGCTCCAGATGAAGGTCCAAGGTAGGGCCTGTACTAGCAGATATCACGTGCCATGTTTCCTGCTTTGCAAGTAGATGCTTTCCAGCACTGTTAATCCACTACACCTAAATTCACAAGCCTGGTGAGAACTCTTGTAGTGCAGTAGGACATGCCACAAAACTTGAAGCTTCACGGCATTTCTGATAGCACTCCCATTGCTACTCTGAGAAAATCCCATCAGATTTTGTCAAGGCTAAATCTGATTTCTACTTAAAAATTAAAAAAATCTGCTGAACCTTATCCTGCGATCAGGCATAGGAAGGGACATTTAAATATTTTTTCTGTAATTCTTAAGGATTTAATCAAGAAAAAGTGGTTATTTAATCCATTTCTCCTGAATGGATTGCAGTCCAAACAGGATAGCTTTTATGACAAAATCAGACTAGATCGGGGTCCTTGTGACAGGAATTGGTTCTACATTTTAGAGATTATCATTCCTTTGCCAAAGTTTGCAATTTGCTTGCAAAGTTTTCTGAAGATTTAAATGCCAAAGCTGCTATAATGACTTCTCAGGAGAGCTGCTTACCATCCCAGACCACTCTGCTCAGATGTTCTCACTGTCCACCCACAGAAGCGTTAACTGTTTCCACTGGGGGGGATCCTAAGAGGTGTGAAGGTGCTGCGACTCGTGATGGGGATTATTTTCCTACTGATTTGTCTGGGGACAGACCTGGATCCTGAATCCAAAAGAATGGTAAGGGAGAAGGCAGCTGAACTCATTTAAAGGGCAGCTGACTAGATTAAAGTATTCCACACTGACCTATCAGAAAATTATTTTGACAACTGAGCTGCTGCCTGCTTCTGCCTCTGAAGACCTTCATTTCCATCACACGCTATGGGCTGAGTTCTCACCTATTGCCAGATTTTAGCCAGTTCAGGGAAATACATGAAGCCGAATCAGGCACCTGGTTATAATTCCCTGAATTACATTTCTCTTCAGACAATCCTGATGCTGTAGTCAGTCTCTGGGACTGCTTTGACATGTGTCAGCTAAGGATAATAGCCTACAGTATCTCCTGACCCCACTCCTCCTATCATCTCATTGGCATTAATGTAGGGACATGGCAAAGGAATACCCTCCTGAGGGGCGCTCACAGAGGGTGAGAGGCTGATTTATCCTTCAGAAGCTGCTTCTCAGAACCCGTTTCACCTAGAAATACACTACACACATCATATGCTAACGAATAATTCAAGAACACTTCAATGGTTTCCACCTGTGGCTTGAAGAGAGTGACTGATGGTGGAGAGTAGAACAGAGAAGAAAAAGGGGATGCGGATTTTGTAAGTGTCCTGTCAGGGATGATGGATGCTGTAAGAACATTTTGCCTTTTATTGCACATACTTATCTGACGGTTCTGCTTTTTGTTGCAGAGTGCGCTGAAAAGTGAAGTCTTGCGTGTAACTCTAAAAGCTACCTTTTTTCTTAATGCTGCCTATATTTTGTCTGCAAGCAAGGGTCTACTGCCCAGCAAAAGGGGGCTGACTATTGTTTTTCTTCAGAAGAAACTACATGCAGTTTTAGTAGTTATGACAGCAGGGGGACTAATTGCATTCACTAGGGTCAAACATAAATAAACAGTGTCTAAGGACTGATTCTAGGCTGCAAAGATTATCTGTGAAAGAAGTCCTCTTTCCAGCCTCGACAGTGACATTGTCCCAGGTGAAGGAAAGCAAGCACCCTGGTAATCAAAAACCGATTTATTTTTTTTTCCCAGCAGAGGTGATATTTAAAAGTTGGGAAACATTTGTCTTAGCTCTGAATTCCTTTTCAGTTATTTGCATGCATACACTAAAAAGAGAATAATCTTTGAAGGGCAAATGCCTCCATCAGAGGTAGGAGAAAAGTATATGAGGCTATTATCTTGTCACAGTGTTAAACGGGACAGCTTCTTGGCACTCTGGAAAAGAGGAGTCGACAAAGAGCTATGGCGTGGCATATTGTTCTGTGGGACTGAATCTGATATTCTGAAATGTGAGGTTATGGTTTGTATGCTAATGGGAACCTGGATGAGGAAACCATTCATTCTTCAATGAGATCATATTCCCCTGTTCCTCATATACCTTACAGAGGAGATATGTGGGCAAATAAATTGCTACTAGTAGACATGCATTTTTCATTCAAGGCTTCTGCTTTCCTGAGTTTGGACAGAGATTTTTAATTATAATTACAATTATACATAAAACATTGCGCAAAGAGAATATACCACTGTTCCTACTCCTTCATGGCATCTCTCACAAAGCCTATGCTCTGTACATAGAGCTACTCCTTGAAAAGTTGAGAAGTAGAACTGTAATTAAAAATAAGAACTCAAATATTGCTTGGCTATGAATAAAGTATCAGGTCTGTTGTATTTCATATGTGGCCAGGATAAGACTCCCTTGGGATTACTCCAGTCCTCAAAATACAGTTTTCTTACTCTATTCAAGACATCTTACTGGATTCCTTGTTAAATGGAGAGATTGAATTTCATTGGGATTCTCAGTCTACCCTGACCTTTTTAAGTAAACCGTAATAAAAAGCACAAGAAGAATCTGATACCATAAGGGTATGCCATATTTGGGCCAGCAGGTGATATTCTTTGATATTTGTGGTGACCATCAATCTGTCATTTCTCTGCATTGTGTATGTCAATATCAGGGACATTAGACAAACCAAAACAGTCCCAAACTCTCTGAAATTTTTGTAAAATTTCCTACCCCTTTTGCCTTTTTTTCCTGACAAAGAATAATCCTTTTCTTTCAAAGATCAAAGGCCGATATCTTACGTGGGTCTGGCACAAACCCCTACATCTCCTCAAACTGTTAAATATTTATTTGCTGCTATTCAACTGCCAGACATAATCAGTTAGACATTTTTAGGGACTTTGATGGCTGTGGAAGATGTTTGTGACAATGATATCTCTTTCAGGTTATGACTAGGTTGCCGTATGACGTGATTTCATAGGTTTATTTTGGGTTTTGTCCTGCTTGTGCTGAAGTCTGTTACAGTTTTGGCATGGATTTTAATAAAAGCAAAACTGGTCATTCTTTGTACTTTGTGACAAGGATAAAAAAAAAAAAAAAAGGCATTTCTGAAGGCAGAGACCAAAGCATTTAATGGTAAATGATAGCAGATTCATCACCAGGTTAGACACTTGAAATATGACAGTCCACTTTGAAAAGTTACAAACCCCATTGCCTACCATCATTCTCTGCAGAGGATCTATTGCATCTGCCTGTCAGTTCGTATGTAACTTGAATCTCTTGACACAAGGAAAAGGTAAAATAAAACGCTGTGTAAAAATCACTGTGGACTTGCAATGTACCCAAATATGATACTCCAGTTCAAAGAATGGTGTTTGAACCAGACTACAGTTACTGACAAACATGTTATTAATGATCAGCCATCAAATGCTTTTGATTAAAGAGAGAAATCCTGTAGCACTAGAGAAGGCCATTTCTCTTTTTTTCCTTATGCTATAGTGGAGGTACTTAGAGAAAGGTGAACTGCTTTTTAAAAAGATTAATTACACCTGCACTATATTTTTATCCTCTTTGGACATCAAGAAAAAAGAGAAGCTGACTTGACTTGATAGTATTTTATCTATAAATGACGCAGAAAGAGACTCCTCAGTTACAGGAGCTAAGTGAATAATATATAACGCTATATGAAGCTTTGCACTGAGAACCCCAGCTATGTTCCAGCCATTTTTAGTACAATTTAAGGGGGTGGGAGGGAGAGAGAAGATTTGGCCCTGTTTGTCTTAACTAGAAGTATTTTGAATGCACTCAGATAATATGTAATGGGGCAACATTCCACAGACCCCAGACACAAGGGGCAACTTTTCAAAGGTGTTCAGACGTCTTAGGAGACAGATAGATGCTTCTAAACTTTTCAAATACACCAAGACAAATTAGAAGCTGAAGACCTAGGATAATTTGATGCCACATATCTATCCTTAGGCTTGTTTGAAAATCCCAGTGAGTCTGCAATCACATGCTTAGATCCCTAGACACATTCATAAGACTGTCCCAGTATTGCCAACCCTGGCCCAGAGCTCATGCAAAGTTGGATGTTCACAGAGGTATGCACCTTCCTGTGTGCCCTTGAGCATGGTGTCTGCTTTTGTTCTGTGACCATTAAGTTCAGCTCAGATTTTGTGTTGATGGCAGTCTGATCCTTTTGCATGTCACCCTGTGTCCTCTGGTCTTTTGGGCCCATGATGCTGGATCTAGTCCTTGCTAGCTCACGTGCTCTGGGTTTCCACCTTCAATCCTCTAGCTAGATGTCTTTCCCAGCATACGCCTCGATATGTGAAATTCATTCTCCTCAGCCAGAAGGCAAGGCAGAGCTTGGTGGAGGACGTTGACTTATGCAGACCTGCTGAAGGTAGATCTGGCATTGAACTTACTGTGCATGTGCAGTTGGTTTGTACGTGTTGGTGTGGCTGAGGTCCTCCAAGGGCATAAGGCTGTGATGCATGAACAGATAAACTATAAATATGCTGCAGCCTCTGGACAGAAACTTCCGTTATTGTGGCTTGGAAAGTGGCTGGATTGCCAGTGACAAAACAGACCATTGCCTGAAACTCCCCACACCGCTGGGGGTGGTAAGGTAGAGATGAAGGTCATGGCCCTGTTCTCCTTGTGCCTGTAATCAGGCAGATAAAGATCAAACTGCATCATACACAATAAAGATGCCAGTCATGCATGAAGAGCCATAATTACAGACCTCTGTGCCTGCACAGAATTCAGTTGTACTTTTACTCTTCCAAAATGATCCTGGCAGAGGAATTGGCATGTCAGGGAAGGAACAAATGTCACCTTTTCTTGTAGCTGCTGGTTGTGGCGGCAAGACGCTAGAGACGAATATATTCGATGAAGTTGTTTTTTCCATATGAAGTAGAGCGTTGTTTCTTGAGTTACAGTTCTCTGGCCGAGTCAAACATTTCCTGCGAGGACTGGATGTATTCATGCTCAGGCCCTGATTCTGCAATCTGATCTAACTGGGGGAGTTACGTCTTGTGCAAAGATGAAAAGCCCTCACAGGATCTCTGCCCAGGTGGAAAGGTCTGCCAGGGTAGAACGGATTGCAGAACTGGAACCAGCAGCTGAAAACCAAAACTGACTCAGAATAAAATACATAGGTAGACACCACCCCTCCACCCTCCCCCAGTCTTTAGAGAACCTTGAAAACCCACTGTGCTCACAGGAAAATCATTTTTCAATGGTTTGTTCCAATAAACTGTTTTCAGAGTTTTCTACCTTTTCAGGCTGACTTAATGTTTTTTATTACATTTTTTCAGTTTTAACTTGGGCAATATTCCCCAAACTGTAGACAAAGCTGCAATTTGAGAAGATTTTTTCCCTCTGCAAAATGGTTTGCAATTTTTCATTGTGTAAGGAGTTGCAGGCAATCCTGAGGTGGCTTGCGGAGAATATGATAAATTTGCAAGGCATACTGTACTTAGAGAAAAAGATGGAAAAGTTCCTCCACGCTTATTTTCTCCCCCATTTATAATCATTAGGCTTTAAATGCCCCATACATCTCTGTCATTTAGATAAGAGGCATTGATTGCTTAACTGCTGCACAGACATTTCATACACCTGGTTTTAGATGACATTTCAGGGGTAGAAAGAGAAGGAAGTACTGTAAAAGGTGTTCACAGTTTGCAACGTCAAACTTTATTACATATAGTCATAAACAACCCCAATTAGTAGTAAGTAGGTTCATAGCCAGGGTTTTAAGCCAGCTCTGGCTTCATTAAATGTTTCCTGCAGTCGAGCAAGGCACTAGGATATATAAACTGAGCCCTGATATATAATAAAACACAGCAAAGTTTTAGAAAAGCTTTGCTTTTCCTTCTGATTGATTTCTTGTCAAGGTCCAGCATAGCCTGAGGAAGGGGTTAAGTAGAGGTCTTGAGGGACCACTTGACATCTGCTACACTTGTGACTTTTTGATCTTGTTTTTTTTCCTCGCTTTGAGGGATGCTCTACAGTAAAGGCCATGTGTGCCTGTGTGTGTTTCCCAGATATGGCCAGGGCTGGGAGTGGCACAGCAGCCAAGGGAGCAAAGAAAACAGATCCTTGATGACAGATCAAATGAAGGCAAAAAAAAGAGGAGAAGGGGGATTACATGCTCTGTAATCATGATAATGGGAAGGAAAACACTGGGGGTCTCAAGTGTGAAAGCTTTTGTCCAGAGGAATGTAAGCGTCAAGGATGTTTTGATATTATAAACCAAAACTTCACCCGAGCGCCCGGGAGAGCAGTGTTCACCCGCTCCTCCATGTGCAAGTGGCCGGCCCTGGGCCTCGTGGTGCAGTTTCCCC
Organism: Phoenicopterus ruber ruber; assembly: GCA_009819775.1. Lineage (NCBI taxonomy): Eukaryota > Metazoa > Chordata > Aves > Phoenicopteriformes > Phoenicopteridae > Phoenicopterus > Phoenicopterus ruber. Next base: position 30,233,604 of record CM020246.1, read on the forward strand.
TTCCTGGGCACTACAGGCAGCTGGGGGAAGGCCGGGTGCCCTGCCGTGGCCGTGGGGTCCCAGCAGTGGTCTGGGCACCCCATGAGGTGGGCTGGGAGCTCGGGGCAGGTGATGGGAGGCCACGTCTCATGGAGAAAGCTACCGAGCTGGCCTCTTGCGCTGGTCACTTTGGAGGGTGGCATCTAACTACTCTTGTATTTCTGCCTCCCAGCCTGTTTGTTTTTTTCTGCATCCCCTCGCTGGCCCCACCAACTTGTGGCTTCATTAGTTAAAAACATGTTGTTTACAAGAAGTCAGTTCAGCTACACGGTGGGTGGACATCGTCACAGGGGCTGCCACTGGCAGCATGGAGATGTCCGGCTTGGAGGCATCTGCTTTACAGCATGGGCACTGAGGTCTCTGAGACCCATGAGGAGGCTTCAGTGCACGGGACAGCCTCCTCCGGGCATGGCCTCTGGGCACCATGGCAGCAGTCTTTCCCTGGGGGGCCTGTAGGTCCTGGGGTGCCACCGAAGGGTGCTGGTGCTGGGCAGCTGTTGAATGGCTGTGGGTAGCCACATCAGGGAGAAAGGGATGCTTCTTTGCTCACTGAGGCTCCCACATATTCTCGGGTCAGTTTTTCATCTTGTGTACCTCCCTAGGGGAAGAAGAATGCTAACCTGCATCCTCAGGCTAGTTTGTTGTTTATTGTGACATTTTGTGAATGAACAGTCTGTTTAACCCATAGTTTATGCATTTCTCTTAAAGGCTTTTTTCTCCTCCTTCTTTCCCTTCCATCTCCTTTAGCTGACTGACCTCCATTCCCAAACTATACCTCAGCGATGAACTCGGTCAAGCACTGGCCTCTAGACTCCCACAAACGTGGGCGTTTGAAATTGCGGTCAGGTTTTAACCCAACAGCATGGCTCCGTCTCGAGGTCCAACATTAGGGTTTACAACATAAGGGGCAATAAGGCCACCTTCATGTGAGCAGAAGGGTCAATTTCCTTCTGGTGATCCCACTTCTTCTTCAAAACAGCTATTTCCCAGGAATGGGTGTACCATCTTGTAATGAGGAATTTCCCCAGCCCTCCTTGCTGCAGCTGTGATAGATAGTCGTGCAAAAGCTGCTGGCTGAGGTACCGGCATCTGGAAGTTGCACGGGGACAAGCTCGAATGAGAAGTCATCTTGCTTTCATGTGCCACGATTTCTGCAAAGCTGGGGTCTCCAGTGGGGACTTAAACTAATCTCGCATGGTTTATGAGTGAAAATCCATTTACAATGAGAATGACCCCCACTGACCAAAAGTTTAAACAAATGCCCTCCGTACACATTTCCTACAGTGGGGATCAAGTTCCATACGTATGATGTAAGCAGGCCTCAAACAAGCCTCTCACCTACACACGGAACAGAAATCATTTGCAAAGAAAACCAAAATGACAGCCATATGCACAGGACGTTTTATATGCTATGGCCAGGCTTGCAGACCCCAAGTAGGAGGATCTTCTGATCTGAAGATGCAATTGAAAACAGGTGCCCGACACGCTGCACATAAAAAAGTATACAGGCAATTTGGGAGCCCTCCGGAGATTCTTTCAACTGCTGAAAATATGGAGATAACTTCCCAGCCCCCGATCCTGTGTTTCCCCTCTAATTCCCCTGCTCCCTCTCCTCACAGAAACGGAGGAAACTGCCAGGCCATGGTGATGCTGCCCTGTTTAGTAAAAGAAAACGTGAAAAAGATTAAGGAGGATCCATCAAAATGTCAGCCTGATCTTGAACTGCTGGAAAAGAAGCTTTTTTTTATTCAAGTGTCTGTCACAAAGACCTGGGTGACCTTGTTTTGGAAGTGAAAGCCTTTGACTGTGACCCAGGCATGCTTCCTGTGTCCAACTCCTATTTAGCAAATAAACTAAAAATACTGCCCATGTTTATGGTAAACACCTGATTAGGTTCTACTAAAAAAAAAAAAATTACAGCTGGATAATACATGACCAGATTAGGTTTCCTTTTTATTTGTTGTCACCAAATGCTCCCGATCTTTTTGAGCTCAAAGGCTCGTTAAGTGGATGTTTTAAAATGGTGCAACAGACAACGCAGCTGTATTTCATTTGTAGATAATTGAGGCAATACATGTAATAACCCAACTAGATATGTTGACTCATGAGCTAATTTAGGTGTAGATGTTACAGCACTTGCGCAGCTGGAAATGTTGCCATCACACAAATCAGTTGCAGATTAATGGAGTCAGGTCCCTGTCTGCACTAGGAAGAGATAAAAGGCCACAGTCAAATATAAAAACAAGTTCTGAAGAGTTATTGTAAGTTTAAACAGTATTTGAAAATATTTTCCCAACCACAATGCATACTGTAATATGAACCTGGAATCGCTTAACTATATGGTGATTTGGCAATTTTATATATAGCAGATTCATAAAGCTGGGTAGTCTGATGCCTTCTGAAGTGTAAACACTGACCAAGCCTTTTTCTCTCTTTGGGATATTCATGACATCTTTCACTCATGTGGACTCCCTGAGGACAAACCAAGGTTGAGTGCAGCCTGCATCCTCTGCCTCATTGCTTTCTCCCTTCTATTTGGCTGTCTCTTTGCAGAAAATGCATGAGAGTATTTTGGACTATATGTCCTCTGCACATCGGTTAAAACTGACAAGCAATGACAGAGTATCAGGTCTCAGAGGTACAAACAGGCAGATGAACAGATGCATATTTCCTCAGGAAACAGGCTAGAAACTGTTTCCTTGACTTGTTTCTACAGATTCAACTGTCTTTGCTGTTATTTCCTTTCTGCCTAATGCTGCTTGTTTCAGTAATCATTTGGAAGGACTAAACTGGAAATAGAAGTGGGTTAGACAACAGTTCTCAAGATGATTATTTTTTTTATAAGCCCATTATAGCAAATAATTTGAGATCTCTCTGAATGTTATTTGCCAGGAAACAAAGTCACAGCTTTGAAAGTATCAGTTCAGGCTGAGTATTTCCAGACTGGCAAGAAAATGCTAGCCAGACTCTTTTCTTGTGAAATGGAGACATTTCTATGGCTGGTATCTGATTCAGCAGTTGCACAGCAATGGATCTAACGCAATCTATCTATGGTTTTAGGGCATCCAGTTTCAGGCACTCCTAAAGAGTGCCATCACAAGTTTATTATGCAGTTGATAATATTTTCTCTGTAAACACAGAAAAAGGAAACTCTTTTGGCTAGAAAGAAAGTATAGGAACTTAGAATTAGTATTAGAATCCACAGAATGATATATGTAAATGTATATACATAAACATGTATTTGGACTACATACTGCTTACTCTGTTAACATTGACTTGTGTTTGGATTACTGGAGTGATTGCTGATTGAATATGTGCACTTATTTGCTGGTTGCTGGTAGAAAGAGCAGAAAACCTTACTCTGTAATATGGAGTGGAGGTAGGACACCTTGGGGTTAAATCCTTCTAAAGTGTAGATGGCCATATAGGAGCTATTATTTGAGGAAATCCTGTTTCTTTGACTATCACCAAATGTGGCTTTATGAGAAGCAACACATGGAAAGGACAACAGACAGCAAAAATATCCCATTCCATCCATAGGACTATTGTGGAATTGCTTCTCACATTTCTTTTTAGTTTTAAGAAACCAGGCTTTTCTTTGGGTAACCCATCTTAGTTTAAGACGGACATGAGTACAGATTCTTGTTGTTTTATAACTTCCTTTTTCTTCAGTCTTGTTCCTCCTGTTTAATATAAGCAATGCTTTGACTGAAGTATGTTGCCTTGTTGTTGTTATATTTATTGCTGTTTATACGGTCTGGGAAGGAAAAGCAGCAATTGCTAAAGTCCAGCTGTACTTATCGAGAACGCTTAGCTGACCGACAAGGTGAAGCACAAGAGTGGAGATTTGAAGGAGCACTCCAGAGAAGTCAAAAGGGTGGATAAAACTGTGAGTTATAGATATGCAGCAACTGGCCTTAACCTGAAACCACGTTAGGTTGAGTGGTGTGTGTAGAATCACATCAGTTCCAGAACATGGAGTTCAACTCTGTGATGCTTCAAAGCAATGGTTTCTATTTCAATGCAAATTTGACAATGATAGATGTTAATCACACAACTTAATGAAGAACCAGAGGCATAAAAGTGAGTAGTGTGGCATATGAATCCCATAAAATAGAAAAGAACCACATGCAGTAGAGATACTTAACTGCTCAGGAAACCAATCAACACCTCTAAAATGTGGCTACATGGTAGCATACAATACTTCAAAGTTAGCAGAGTTTGCAGTGAAAACAAGAAGATCTCAGTTTTACAAAAATTCCAGTAGGGAATTTTACAACTGCAGGAAAAATGCAGCGGAATTAGTCTCTGAACTGTGACAACCTTATTGATAACAGAAGTGTCAAGAAAAGAAAATGCTAGCTCTGAAGAGGAAATGTTATTTTTTTTTTCATTCACCACTGTTGAGGGAAAAAAAAAATGTTTGCTTTAACCCTGATCCTGAAAGAGTTTAATTTACTTGCCCAATTTCAGACACGAGTAGTCTCAGTGGCTTCAGACAAAAGGTAGTCCTGCTGAGATCAATGGTGGTACTCACATATATAACGTTAAGTACATGCATGCGTCTTTTCAGCACCCAGATCTCAGATGCCTACTAGAGACATAAATACACCTGGAAATAAACATCAGAGTGCAAAGAGAAATTTTTTTCCCAGCTCGAGATGAGTATTCAGGAAAAGGACATAATAGCTCATTTGTGATACATTTTATCACTTCTGAAATGTGTAAGTGGAATCACTTGTGGAAAATGCAGGAAGATTACAGTCCAAGGTGTAGGGAAATTACAGCCTCTGAGTCTCCCTCTCTCACCAATCACAGGTTAGCTGGGATCATCAAAGATTTCCCAAACGTCTTTGTGAGTGGGATTGTAGGTGAAGTTGAACATTTATAGGCTCAGAAATTTGTCCAAGGTTCTCATTTTATTTCAATATGAACTCATGTTACGTCTGTTGAAAATTCTACTGACAGTCCCATACATGTAATTTATGACATTTCCTATCAAGATGTTTAGCTGAATTAGAAACACTTGTGAAGAAGCCCATCTGCAGCCAGTTAAAAAGCATTTTTGTAGCAGAGGTGAGGGCTGTTGAGGCAACAAAGGCGGGCTCATCGTAGTTTTATTCGGATGGCTGTTGATCAAGCAATTGCACCATAAACTGTTTACAGCTGTGGCTTTTGTTACGGTGACAAAGAACGTGTTTAAGGGTAGACAGAAAGCTACGCTGTATGTTAGTTCGCAATGACTATGCAGTTTACACACCAAACAGCCCCAAAACATATTTCTGCAACATCCAGGCTTCTCGATGAAGTGGCACTGATTTGTTCTCTCTTCCTCTTCATTTGTTTTACTGAGCTGGTTACCTGTATGTCTGCCCTATTTTCCCAGCTTAACACCATCAAGACCATGGTGATAATACACCTCCTAGCTCACAGGCTTCGTTTTAGGCAAGTGAGCTGTTCTATTTAAATGGATAAGACTAAAATTAAAGATGCCTATAGGTTTGAAGGGCATTATTATTTACGCAGTGCGGGGAATGTACTTGTTCCTTCCGCCGCACCAAAGGAGAGAATTTTAATCACTAAAATTCATCTGCCTGAGCCTTTCCTAAGATCAGACAACTTATTTAGCTGTGCAGACCAGAGATTTAGCTCTCTGTTTTTGCACGGTTTCCTCGTAGTTTTGTTCTGTACTTGCCTTCAGAGACGGGATAATTTCACAAGAAAACGGTGAGAACTGGCTTCCTTGGAAGGCCGAATCATTTCCTGCCTTCAAGTCGTCCTTGCCTGGGTGCAGAAGCCAGGGTGTGGACACTCACATGGAAGCAGCCCTTTTGCCCCTTCTGTGTTAACGTGGGTGCACAATGGGACACAGGCCAAATTCATTTCGTGTTTAGCTGTCTGAAACATAGCTATCTGTTGTAAGTCGGTAGTCCACTCTGCCTTCATGGTTAGTAGATAAGCAGCTCCAGAGATTGCCTGTCTTCAGATGAGATTTACTGCCCTCTTGAGGTATTTATCTTTCTCCTCCAAGAACAGAGGGAGCTTAAAAGACCTTGTGCCCTCATGTAGGAAGTTTGTATCAACAACAGCCAGATGACGTACCTTGTCACACTAAGGAATACAGGCCGCGCTCCTCGGAAAAAACCCACTTTCTGCACAGACATCTTGGAAGCTGTAGAAGAAACTGGCAAAATTACCCCAAATCAGCCTAGGTTCTACTGTTATGGTGTGGCTATATGGCATTTCCTTACGTCACGATGCACCACCTCATGGTGGGACACTCTAACTCTGTTTCCAACAAATGGTTCAGGTTACACAAAATCCATGCTCATGCTTACTAAAACACCACTGATCTGCACTGCCTCTGCAGTCTTCAGGAGCTGGGTCTTCTGGAAAAGGTAGTCAAACAAAATGAGCTGGAATACACAGGCTCCTGGCCAGATTTTCTTCTAACATTCCTAATTTCAGTGTTCCCAGAGCTGACAAGACTTCTTCAGCCTGCCTCTTGTCTCATGCTCTGCTGGTTTATCACCTGAGAACATTGCTTTGAATACCTGCTGGTTGGTGTTGCCTGGGTTTATTCCGCCTGCATTATAAAGTCAGCAGTTGGACTGGATGATGCTTTCCCAGAACTCAGCTCTTTGAAGGCCCACAACATTACAGCTTAAAGTCTCAAAAGTGTTTTAAAAATCATATGGCCACAGGGATGGTAGTAACCTATCTGAGGTGAAGTAAGTTGTCACGTCCTTCTGCAGAACACTCTGTTGTCTCAGATGTCTGCCCTTGATTTTCTGGTTTCTGCTGTCTCAGATGTCTGCCCTTCTGATTTCTGCTGAAAGAGCTGGCAGAAGTGCTCATCAAGCCACTCTCCATCATTTATCAGCAGTCCTGGCTAACTGGGGAGGTCCCAGTTGACTGGAAGCTGGCAAATGTGACGCCCATCTACAAGAAGGGCCGGAAGGAGGATCCGAGGAACTACAGGCCTGTCAGCCTGACCTCGGTGCCCGGGAAGGTTATGGAGCAGATCATCTTGAGTGCCATCACGCGGCACATACGGGACAACCAGGTGATCGGGCCCAGTCAGCACGGGTTTATGAAAGGCAGGTCCTGTCTGACCAACCTGATCTCCTTCTACGACATGGTGACCCGCTTAGTGGATGAGGGAAAGGCTGTGGACGTTGTGTACCTGGACTTTAGTAAAGCCTTTGACACCGTCTCTCACAGCATTCTCTTGGAGAAGCTGGCTACCCATGGCTTGGATGGGCGTACTCTGCGCTGGGTAGGAAACTGGCTGGATGGCCAGGCCCAAAGAGTTGTGGTGAATGGAGTTAAATCCGGTTGGCGGCCGGTCACAAGTGGTGTTCCCCAGGGCTCAGTACTGGGGCCAGTTCTGTTCAATATCTTTATCAATGATCTGGATGAGTGGATCGAGTGCACCCTCAGTAAGTTTGCAGATGACACCAAGCTGGGAGGGAGTGTTGATCTGCTGGAGGGCAGGCAGGCGCTACAGCGGGACCTGGACAGGCTGGATCGATGGGCCGAGGCCAATTGTATGAGGTTCAACAAGGCCAAGTGCCGGGTCCTGCACTTGGGACACAACAACCCCAGGCAACGCTACAGGCTTGGGGGGGAGTGGCTGGAAAGCTGCCCGGCGGAAAAGGACCTGGGGGTGTTGGTTGACGGCCGGCTGAATATGAGCCAGCAGTGTGCCCAGGTGGCCAAGAAGGCCAACGGCATCCTGGCTTGTATCAGAAATAGTGTGGCCAGCAGGAGTAGGGAGCGGATTGTCCCCCTGTACTCGGCCCTGGTGAGGCCGCACCTCGAGTACTGTGTTCAGTTTTGGGCCCCTCACTCCAAGAAAGACATTGAGGTGCTGGAGCGTGTCCAGAGACAGGCAACGAGGCTGGTGAAGGGTCTGGAACACAAGTCCTATGAGGAGCGGCTGAGGGAACTGGGGATGTTTAGCCTGGAGAAAAGGAGGCTGAGGGGAGACCTTATTGCTCTCTACAACTACCTGAAAGGAGGTTGTAGAGAGATGGGGGTCGGACTCTTCTCCCTAGTAACAGACGACAGAACAAGAGGAAATGGCCTCAAGTTGTGCCAGGGGAGGTTTAGATTGGACATTCGTAAAAACTTCTTTACCGAAAGGGTTGTCAGGCATTGGAACAGGCTGCCCAGGGAGGTGGTGGAGTCCCCATCTCTGGGGGTATTCAAAAGGCGTTTAGATGAGGCCCTAAGGGATATGATTTAGTGGGGGACTTGGTAGTGATAGGTTAATGGTTGGACCCGATGATCTCGGAGGTCTCTTCCAACCAGAACAATTCTATGATTCTATTCTATGATTCTATGATTTTCTGCTGTTTTCAGAGTTTATTTCAAAGTTCATTTCCAGATTAAAAATTTCATACTTTGACTCATAAAAGCCTTTTTTTCAGAGGGGTAGTTTAGTTTACACTGTTTACATACGGTCATATGTGCCTGATCTTCGATATCAGGTGACTTACTTACACTCTATTTATGCAGGAGATACACTTGTTGCTTACATATTTTTTCCATATTAGATATTAACATATTACACTGGCGAGAGGAAATATATTTTTGGTGAACCGAAATAAGAAAGTAATTGGCTAAAAACCCTATAAGGATCCCTAATTAGTACCCCTTAGATTAAAAAAAAAAAAAAAAGCCTGCAGATAAATGTAGAGGAAAGATACTATGAGATGAAGATATCATGGGAACCTTACACTAATCAAAATCTTCTGTGACTGCCTTATTAAGATACTTGCTTTAAGAACAAAACATATGGTAGAAGCCTCAAGCAGATAGGCCCTTTAGCTCACCACCACCAGAAGTGTAAAATGCTCCCAGTTCCTTCAAGGATTAAAGTAATGCTTGCTTAGGGTGTTTCATTCACTAGCAAACATGGTGATTTGTGAAGCACGACTAATGTGTCCCTGGAAAGTTCCAGCATGAAATAAGACTAGGTGTGAAAGCCTGTCAGGGTCCAAAGAGATATGATTTAAGGGGAAGCACTCCCTGAAAATGTGAGGATGAGTGTTACTAACTTAATCCATATGATATCTCCTCCCCCCCCAAATGTATGGTAGAACGTAGGGCAGAAACGCATGAAGCAGACATTAGTCATTCTCTACAGGTGATATTTCTTCCATGAATTTATCAGCAAGGGTTGCCATGCTGTGTTTAAATATTTGTACAACAGATTAGTGTGCAAAGATGAAAAGTAAAGGAGCTACACTGTGTTCACTTGCAGATGCATACATGCTTGGAAAATTTAAAAAAGCGCTTGTTATATTACAAATGTAGCTCTGCAGTCCTACTCAGTAATAGAAATAACTGAAAGCTAGGTTTCTGGGCAGATAGGGAGGGGCAAGAAGGTAGCTTTCTGCCATCAATGCTATTACATGGATGAGTAGATGCATAATACGATTTTCTGTTGTTTTTCACTTTCTTTTGAAGCCTGAGGATTGCCAGAAGCAGGATGCAGTCTGCTCTTATTTTGCTTGGATGATCCTAGATTTCCTACTATCAGCACAAAAAAATAACATATGCAACACTTACAGTTTAATCTAATATTAAGCTGTACGAGTTATATCTGTACAAGCACAGAAAAAAAGGACATCCTCCATTCAGCGTACAGTCTTTGGAGACAGGTAGAACTGGGAAGGGCTTTGGAATCATCCAGTTAATTCCTCTAACACGGCGATCACCCTGAAGGTAAACTGAAAGGCCTAATTTTGGTAGTGAAGGGCATATGGGATATTAGTTTACGAGACAACTGAAAGAATATATCCTGTTTTTCTGGGACATAGTATGGGATGTGCTAGGGAAGCTTCTGGCTTGTAAGGTTGCCACTACACATTGGACAGAAGTACATGAAAAAGACATAGAGAAGAGCAAGAGGGAGTCTTAACTCTGCTGCCTAAGTCCCTGCTCCACTTTGTCTGTCTGACAGGATAAGAGATGATGGCAGAGAAAGTCTGACATAGTTCTGCAAAGGTAGGTATGGTTGGAGAAGGTGGACAAGGAGCAGCCAGTTACTGCACCGACCCAGTGCCCCTGTGATGAGACACATGAAGTGCCACTGCTGTGCACGTGAAGGAAACGTGCTTCTGTCAGCTGGGACTCCAGCTAATGTGGCTTACCCAAGGTAATGTCATAAATTGGTTCCTCTCCAGAAGCACGGGTAGGTACTGGGAAATCTTTATTGAAAGTGTGAAGTGGTTTGTTCTTGTGTTCTAGCTAATATAAAAAGTTTAAATCCCAAAGAAAGCCTCTAAACAAGTCACAAATGCAACAGAGAGATGGCTCCTGGTTATAACAAGGCAATGTCTTACACAGTTTTTAGAGCTAAAGCAAGTTTGGATTGGAGTAGATGAACTTCCTTAAAGTACAAACTGCAAGCATTTCAAAGTAAATCTAACATCTTTCTATTGCTACTCTTCCTCTTACGATCTGCAAAAGTTAAACTCACTGCAGACTTCTTAAAAATAGCAAAACCAGACTCAAGCACACATAGCATGTCAAATCCTAGACCTCGCTGGTGCCTCCCTGCTTGGAATTGGATATCTTTCTAACCCAAGAGTGTAAAGACCTTTCTGTGGACAGTGGAAGAGGGAATAGCACCTTGGCAGCCCTGTTTTCATCTGTCCTCTGTGTGCTGTTTTCTTTGGTATCGTCATTTTACTTGTTTTAAAAATAAATAACTGAAGCAAGCTATGCAGCATTGTCTCAGCAGTTTGCAGCCTCACAGATCTCAGTGCAAAGGACACTGGCTGTATGGAATCAGCTATATTTAGGAATATGCCATGCTGATAATATTTTATTGCTGTCTGCACAGTGAAACGGGAACAGATATAACATGTACTTCCTCATCCACTGATGCTTCCGTGTTTTCTGTAGCTGGAATAATTTCACCTAAAATAATGAATTGAGTTGCTACGTTGAGTCAAGCTGTAACCGTGCCACAGTTTACAATTTTGTGATTCAATCCAGGCACATGGATTCTGGTACAATGTGAGGAAAAGATGTAATATTTTTATTGTAGAAAGCAAAACTTGGGGACTTAAGAGAATATTCGTAATATATTGAAAAGGGAGAATGAAGGGTACATGTTGTCAGCTTACCTTGCAATCTGATTTCCCTTGAAAGTAACACATCTTGAAATTTTCTTCTGAATTGAAGAGCTGTAACAGTAAATATACTGTTTCTCTCATGCAATCACAGGTTGTTTACCTTCCAGTGTGATATGGCAAACACACTGAAAATAATGGAAAATATTTTATAAAAACAAGAAGCTGTAATGAGCTGCTCCTGAAATGGGACTATCATGGCTGTGATATTTTGGAATCTTAAATACAGCAGAAACACATCCCAGGGATTTGAAAGTAAAATTTTTCCCTGTGGGTCATACTTGAACTGATGCCTCTGCAAGTTACTAAGAAGCACTGCACAGGAAAAGGTGTCAGCTATGAGATTTGGGATTTATTCCTTATGACCATGATGACCTGATAGCATTTCCCCAAAAGAAAAGGGCCTGCTACTGGTTCACTGAATCACAAATGCACAGGTACATTGTTAATGCAACCTTCTGCTTTTTGAATGCGCTTCTATTTCTCATCTTTACTATGTCTTGTGACAGTGAGCTCTACAGCGTAATTATGCGCTGGCTGAAAAAAATAATTGACTTTGCTTTAAACCCAGTAGCTTGTTCCTGCGCTATGCAAAAAAACAGTGAATAATTGTTCCCCAATCATTTCTTCAAACCATTCACTATATTTATTATCGGACCTGAGCCATCTCCTCCTTTCAGCCTTCCCTCCTTTCCACCAACGAGTCTGAGCATATTTAGGTTTTCCTCATATGGAAGCTGTCCCACATCTTTGATCATACATGCTGGTGTTTTCAGGCTCCACGTCTTGAGGCACGAACAGCCATTTAAACAAAAGGATGTCTTCCGTGAGGGGTTTCTCTTCTCTCCCGCAGCAGGTGAGTAACGTCAAGTCACAACAAACTGCTAATAGGTTCCACCTTGGCTCTGACCGAGCACTGATGGGTTTCGATTTCCTCACATCTACATGCTGGACCAAACGAACAGTGTTTCTTGTGTGTGGTTAGTGTTTAAGGCCTCATTGTGTACGTGGCCTTGAAAGATATATTTTTATAGGTAAGCACCTCATAAAATATTTTTCTGAAGACATTTATCAAGAGGGACTTTGAAAAACCGTAAGGAGAGGGGAAGGAGAAGGCGGGGGAAGCACAACATGTGCTTTTCAGCTGCCACAAAGCCCTGCAGCAGCAGCCTTCACGTGAGAGGCGACACTTTGCACATTACAACAGGGAATCAAAAGATTTATACTCAACACTCCATATATATGACTCTCTACGGCATCATTTTGAAAGGGTGATTATTGGTTTGACATGAGGGAATATTTTACATTAAATGCTGAAAGCTCTCTATGTACATAGCAATAATCACCTGATGCTGCTTTTTCTTATTGCATGGCTTTTAATAATAAATAATCGTAATAATGATAGTTGGGTTCTCCAAAATTATCCCATTTGTTTTCCAAGAACCCCCAGGGGCTGGTATTTATCACTTGATGTGAATGCTCCCTGCTCCTCTCCCTCTGCTTACACATGCATATAAAAGAAGTGCAGACATATGGGAAGTACCTCACTTAATTTGATGGCAGCTCTGTTTATTATTATCTCCCTGAGCTGTGGTAATTGTAGTTCAGTTGTTGAGCAATTATTAAACCACAAGGCCTAGGTTCCCTGCTAGGCTTCTCCCTGGGATCTCCCATTTTCTACCCCCAAAGGTCCAACGTGTTCAAAAGCAAAGCACTGACTGCTGAAAAGATGACAGGTAACACCTCTTAAATTCTTGTATAAGTCAAGAGTTGGAGTACCCATTGAGTTTAGACAGGACGGGTTTGTAAATATGTGCTTTATACTTGTGTTTCCACGGCAGCTTGGGCTAATTAGGGTCTTTCAGCACATGCAAAGTGGGAGGAAGGGGAGAAGGATGGCCACAAAAAGATTAGACAAGAACTTACTACAGTGAAAGAGAAAGGTCTGATTTTGGAAGGAATTACAGCATGGCACCTGAAAAGTGTAGTCTTTGTTCATGTCTATTTTCTGCAGAAAAGTTGCCTTATTCTGCTAATTTGAAGTACACACAATAGAATAGTTTCTCTTCTCCCCATACTATTAACCTTATGGACGAATGAGCTGATTTGGGATAAAAAAAGGACTGAGCTCAACTAGATATATTTTGTGAATTAATGGCTTCAGTAGTAGTTTTCCCTAAACTTTTGCACTTCCTACTTTTTTTTTCTTTTGTCTTACTGTTCAAAAGAAATGAAGTCAGCAGTTCTGAAATACCACCTGAAAGATAAAGTGCATAAGTACATTGTAAGCAAGGATCTAAGTTTGCCAGAAACTGACAATAGCACATGAGAACCTGTCCAGCTTCCCACAGCTGCTTCTGTAGAAGACCTGGCTGGCAAACCCCATACTTACAGAAGAAATGACATGTGCCCCAGCTGTGACCAGATTTTCACAGAGTGAAGTTCTGGTCATGCAAGACTCCTGCTGCTGCAGTTGCCATGCCCTCCCCCATCCATGCAGACTGCAGTAAGTGTTATTTCATGACCCTAGCAAGCAGAGAGCAATGGGAAGTCTTTTGACTTGCTTTCTCCCTATCCCATGCTCTGCTTATTCTAGTTCTTACAGGCTTTTGGCCTTGCCTTGACCCAGCCTAGCTCATTGGAGAAGACCAGACTCACCTGATAGCAGCTGTCAAAGCATTTTTCTTCTCCCTGCTTTCTTCAGCAAAAATAATCTAGACTGTAAATCACTGGCTCCTCTTGTTCAAAACCCAGAGACGGCTTTTCTGGAAGCTCACTTGGACAAGCATAAAGTACAAGGGAGCTATGACCTGTTACTAGGGATTTCCTCAGGTCAACAAGCAACATTAGGAAAAGAAATAATGATAGCACCAAACCTGAAGTGACATTTACTGTATGACAGATATAAATACAATTAAATAGAAGCTCTTCTTTCCCACTTCCTTTTCTTTTTTTCACTATATATCTTTTTCTTCTTTTTCCTCTTGCATCTCTATTTTTTTCATGCCTTTTGCAGTTTTATCTATAGCTATGTCTTTCCAGTAAAGTTACTCTGCTTTCCTCTTTTACAATCCCTTCAGTCTTTAGGCCTCCATTTGAGAGTTCCCACCACTAACATAGCCATCTTGTTCGCTTGCTTCCTGGGAGGTATGTCCTGTGCCTCCAGGGATGAGAAGTCTTCTGGTGCAGCTTTTCTTAATTTTGCTCTGCCAAACTGGCTGGGTGGTGTTGGCGTCAATCTATAATTTGGTTGCAGGATGTTTCTCCTGCCTGCTGGATTTGAGGAGGGAGCTAATGAGCCAAGCAAGAGGGACAGTAGTCCTGTGGTCCTCCAGGTTTTGTTAATTATTCCATGACCCCACAGGTGAGGCTGACCCTGAGGGTAGAGTCCAGCAGCATTCTTCGCACAAGCCATTACGCACTTGACTGGCCAGCCAGTGGGTGTGTTATGAACAGTGCTGGCCACAGCAAGTGCTTTTCAGGGCAAGATGCTGAACACAGCAGTCTCAGCAGATCGTTTTGGATATATGCTGACACAGCTGAGTTCAGATGATCCAGGAGTCAGTGCTGTACGAGCCTTTTTACACAAGGCTGTAACCCAACAGCACATGCTTGGAAGCAAATCTGAACCAAAGCGTTGAGCCTTGCTGTGTTCCCCTGCTGACTAATTTATGTAGCAGCTTGCAGGTAACAGAGAAACAGTTTCTTTTTTCCAGCTGGATCAGAGGTAACCGTGCTCAGAAATGGCAATGAATCTCTCCAGCTGTATGCATGTGTCCTTCCAGACTACTGAGTTGGTTCAGTATTTTGTTCCCTGAAAGAACAAAGCAGCTGGAACAGAAACCTTTCACCGACACCAAAGCACCTTGAGTCTCAGACAGCTTCGCTTTGTCCTCAAGATGACAATAATGTGTGTGTTCCTAAACCCATTGTCTCACTCCTGTAACATTGACTCTCCTGCAGTCATGAAAATGTACTGTGTTATGCAAACAAACATGAACTTTGCAAACAAGTGTTCTTTTTGCCTTAAATTCTGGGCAATTCACAAAAGTTATGACGCAGAACCTTCCATGAACACCAGTGCCTCTGAATATAAAGTCTCATTTGCATTTCTCTTTACTAAAGTAGTGCTGCTGCTTTTGATGCTGTCACCAATAGTACAGATAAGGTCTTCCAAAACTGTTTTCCAAGAAGAGGATCATGATAGAAAAGACATTTCAGCTACGGATTTGTAGGTGATGGTACTTTGTTTCTGCTTCCATCTCATAACTATGTTAAGGCCAGGTGAGAAGAAAGTTATCCATAGGAAAAAAGGTACTTTCCTGTCTGCAGTCAGACCACTGTCAGTTACTCTGCCATGACAACAGTCTTTGCAATGATCATGAAAACAACTGTTTGCAATGAAAACCCATCTGTTTTGGCCTCTCTGACAACGGTGAGGTGTGTGTCCTTGGTGAGGGCTTCTCTGCGATAGCCCCGAGCTTTGCAGAATGCACCCACTGAACTTAAAACTTGCCAATTTATTGATGTGATTCTCCAGGAAGGGATGAACGCTGCTGTGACTTGCATTCCCAGCAACTATATTGATTTTAGTTGCACTGAGGCATGCCCAAATGAAGAATGGACTCTGGGCTAAAATTATAATTGCCTGTTTAAGAGAAGTTTCACATTGAAAGTCATCTGAAAGTATTTCCTGAGTAGACCCAAGTGCAGCCACTCAATGTCCCATGCTCCTGCTCCACCAGAAGACACCACGAGCACTCCTTACACTCGAGCACATGTGACTGAGATTGCCAAGAGCAAGTGGCAAAGACTGAATTCAAGTCTTGGCTAGTAAAGAAGAGGGGGAGGGAATTCCCAATGGTTTGCTGTATTTTCTGAATTGACGTGTACTCTGATAACCAAACAGTTTCAGACCATCTTTTAAGATCAAAGATTTTTGCTTGTGCTGGAGAAAGACCTCCTGAACATCACACAATCTGTTGTCAGGCTGGAATCTACCACACAACAGTTCCTTCATTTATAACCAAATTATGTTGCAGGAGGAAGGTTGCACTTGAATGTGTTTGAATGCTTTTTTCTACTGTTAAACAGAGCTCTGGGTGTAACACAGTAGCCCCATTTACATTATATGTATTCTGGCTCATTTCTACTCATACAGTTCCCTCAGCGAAGTTTTTCCTTTTGCAAATTAAAGGCTCAGATTAATGTATTTTATAAGCTGTTTTTTTTTTTTGTTTCTGAAGTTTTAGCTTTTTTTCATTTCAAAACCCCCCACTTTGGCATTTAACTATATTTCTTTTGCAAACCTTTAGAGCAGCAGCTGGGCTTATTACCAGCATGACATGATACAAAACCATATTGTTCCTTACAAAAAAGAGAGAAAGATTGAAAAAGGGTGAGAAGGAAAGAGAGAGGCCAGGACCTCTTCTCTCTGGTCAGGCACAGACCATCCTAGGACTCCTTCTGAGCTCTGTGGGGGGCTGGCAGGAAAGAATTTGTAGCCACAGGGACATGTTATCCAGAACCAAGGGTTGAATGTAATTGTAAGCAGATTTTGCCCGCCTTTTTTGGATGAATGATGGGCCACTGGCATGTGACCTGGCTTGGCAATTTCCCTACAGTGTCCGGGCTGCCATAAGGAGATACGTAATGTCTAGAGTGATAGGAAACTCTTTAGTGCAGATGGTACAGAGCTGCCTCATAAAATGACTCACTGTGAATCCTCACAGAAATCTCAGCTATAAAAATGATAATGGAAAAAGCACAAGAAAATGCTAAATGTCTTAAGAACAATTTGTTCCATCTCATGTCTTCCATTTTAGACACAAAAAAAGATGTATTCTGCAACCAAAACAACAACTTCTTCCTCTTCATTGTTTTTAACTGGACAGGCAAAATCAATAGCACAAGGTACTGGAATTGTGGAGGTGGAGGGGGCTCTTGGAGAAAGCAAAGTGACAGCTTGCAATACTCTGGTCACTCCTTAGGGAAGAGAACTGATTTCTTGGGAAATGCTGTATGCACACAAGCTCTTCTCTCCCCTTTCCACTCCCCTTGTCCCTCCAGTAGCAGGAGGAAATACTTAATTAGTAAAAATGGTACCTGTGGTTTTCCCAAGAGAACCACTGAGTTTTAGTTCAGAAATAGATTCTGAACCTCTGTGGGTGGAATTTTTCCTGTAATCCCTGAAGTGATTAAGAGCATGTATTTTAGCAGATAGTGTGCCATCGAAGTCATGTTTTCAATTCTTTCCTTCTTTCCTTTGAATTCTCACACATTTTCACTTGCTTTTCAGTATAATTTGTTGAGCTTTTTGCAGTGTTTATTTCTTATTTAATGCAATATCTCTGCAACATTCCAGATTACCTATGACTTTTATTCAATTTACTGTGTTCAGTAGGGACAGATAGTAACACAAGACCATGAGTAACACAAGAGTCTGAGAAGAGGGGAGCGTTGAGTGTGGTTTTACCCTTTCTCCTCTTTCCACCATGGGAGATGATATCAGAACACTAAGTAAGAACATGCGAACCATTTTGAAAGACAAAGTGCTATCTGCTTGCAGGATACATGTGCTATTGTGGTGGTGATACAAGGCACCTTGTATTCTTACTCCATAGTTGCTATATCAGCATTTTAATGTGGTTTAGCAGCAAATCCTCTAATTTCCCCCACTTACCTCACTCAGGTTAGATTTACAGAGCAGTTCCTGTGAGAACAAACCAAATTATTCTGTAAGAAATAATTCCCAAAGTTCAGCTTCATGAACTCAACAAGCTCTATCCAATCCCTTGTGGGGGAAGCAGGGTCAGACCAAACGTCTGGTCCTCTGGGCAGCTGCAAACCATACAAGTACTTGGGACACTTGGTCCAGGGAATGACAACAAACCTACCCCAAACCAGAACTGCATAGAGCATGGGTGGAGGGGCTTCAACACAAATTGTCCTCTTAACAGGTATGCACTCCTGCTGCACTGCTTCCCTTGCTCAGCCTTACCTCACTTACCCTCTCTTGGCTGTCTCTACGCAAGACCATGTAGCACCACAGAGGTATAATTTAACTGTCTTTTGAAGACCACTGAACAACACTTCTCTCCCTCCCAGCAAACTCATGCTGAAAACACTGTGGATGTTAACCCCGAGACAAAGAAGTTATCTCCTCGAAGCAAAGAATCATTCTGAAGATCCTTCAACTAATCCTCCTCCATCTGTGCTGTCTGATTTTCTAACTGTGCAGACACCTTCCTAAACCAACCAGATGTTCCCAGACACTTCATTCTGGGTTTCTAATGCCAGAACCTCTGTGAAGAGCTTCCTGTAGAGCTGTCTCCAGCTGGCCATTTGGTAAGGCACTGCCCTCACTCCATGCAGACAGACAGAAATGAAGGGGAAGAACCAGTAACTGGAACTTTTCTTGACCATTGATGGCACTGAGCTATCTGCTTGCCATCTGATGTATACAATGAATTTGTGCCAGCTCAAATGTCCTTTTGGCCACAGGATCCTGTTGGGATGAGATCTTTAAAATGCTGAGATCTATGCAAAGAGTTAAAGACCCTCTTTGCTCAGTGAGATTCCTACTGTGGTACACAGTGACAGGTTTCAGACCGAGCCCTACCTGCCTGCAGTGAAGCAAATGAGGCAGGGGGCAGGTCCTTTTTGGGAAGGGGAACCCAAACATAGTAATCTGTGGGGAAATAGGGTGACGTATGCAAAGGGCTCAGCTGTAACAGCAGGAATTCAAACAAAATTACCTCTCAGTGATAATATTATGTTCACTTTTTGAACCCTCTGGGGCAATACTTATCTGATACATCCAGACTTAGACTTCACATTGACTTTCAAAGCTATGATCTATGCAGGGTAGGGTGGTCCTCCTAATAGAACAGAACAGAACAGTTGCAGAGGAGCACACAGGGACAACAAAGAGTTTCTGTTTTGAAGATGCAGATTTTTTGACACCACAGCACTGTTTTGTAAGCATGTCTAGCACTTACCATTCAACATCTTCCCCTGAAATTCAGATGAGGTTCCCCCCAAATTTCGGGTTGAGACTCATTGTAGTCATAAGATCCACACTATACAAAACATCATTTATTCATAAAAAGGAAATGAATTCTGTGCTTGTATTCGATATGCAACGCATGTGCTACTCTGCATTTGCACCACACTGCATAACACTTTATATACAGGCTGTAAAAAGTTGACTCAGGGAGGTTATGGGGAGAAAAGTCAGAAACACAATCCTGAATCTTTCTTTGCCATGCTATAAAATCAACTATTTTTTGTCTGTATAAACAATTTCATTTTAGAACCAAGCCCCAGGAATGTGGACCTGTGATGAAAATATATAATTCAATTTGAAGCTGAATATTTGGTGATAAAAGTACTCCCAGGAATAATATTTAAAGAAGGATTACATTCTTCCATACTTTAGTTGCTTGCTTTCTTCTGGCAAAGTAAACAAAGGCACTTGTACATTTAACTCACTACATCAGAAATGATGACTGATGAGGTTTCCTAAGTATTTCTTTATACACACACACATATACTCGTACAATTTAAAACAGCCATTTTTGTTTTAGACTTCTTAAACTCCCAGATTACTAACTTTCACTGAGAAAAAAATCACAGGACGTGTGAGATCTTCATTAGATTTGTTAATCAGCTGACAGTTCTGCAGAATCGCAGCCAGCATTCAAAACTCATTTATATATACGGCTTTATATGATATTAGCATACCTTGGTAATAGGAAGTTTGTATCGAATTATGCAATAGATTCTTTATATTATATCTTGTAAACATTTTCATTTTTTTGAATAGTCTGCCTACCAATGAACACTCTGTGTTCCATCCTTCTCCTGACACTGCATAAAACTCTGATCTTAAAAGGATTTAGTGAAAGAAAAGCTCTTTTTTCCCCTCTTCAGCCAATCAACATATCCAAAAAAGAAGGTAATGTTTTTTCCTACAGAAATGGCTCATAAGCTGCATTTTGCTGGGTGGACAAAAGTCACTGAACAAATCACAGTGAATTTCCTGCACTGCAATCCTACAAACTGCCTAAGGAAATCAATGTGAGTAATGGTGCAGTGCTGTGATCTTTAATGGGCTTCAAGTTCAGACTTTGTCTCATTAGACATGGATGCAAGCTGCAAAGTTTGGATTCAGGTTTTTTAATGAGCATTTTGAAAGTTCAGAAGTGTGTGTAACTAAGTTGTTGGGTTTTTTTCCCCAGACTGTTACATGGAAAGGCTCCTGCTGTGAGGTTTGGATCAAGTCTAGAGTTTTGGTTCAGTTCTATTTTTGTTTCTAATGTACTCAAGTTTGCAGCGTTTGCAGCCTGCCATAAACCCCCTCTGTTAAACATGCGCATTGTTAAAACATGCAGAAGACTTGGCTCACATCGAGCGTCGCCTAATGGAAGCCAGCAGAACTGTGGGCTGGAACGAACCCTTAGCTGCAGTATATGACCACAGCGAACACCTGGACTTGCTGGAAATGTCAAAATAAATGGCATTTTCATAGGAAACATGTCTCAGAACTGCTTAAATGCTTGTCGCCCTAGCTCAGGTAAGAACAGTTCCTCTGAAATGCTTCTGGTGCTCCAGGAGGGGCTGTCTCAGGCACTGGTCAGCTTGTGAAAGAAATGATGTTTCTGGCCATGTTGCTTATGAAGCAACTGTACTTTTACAGCTGAAAGCAAGTCTCGCTCTTGAACTATCAATAAAATATGTCTAGCTTTTCCAGCTGCTTTGTGTGCTCTGTCCGCTGGCACTACGACTGGAGTCAGGAGGGGTTGTTTGCCACAGCTGCTCCCTGGCACAGCTGAAGAAGTGCCTTTTCCGTCTCTTGCATGTGGAGCCTCGTACTCCTTGGCTCCCAACAGACTGCTCCATGCAAGAAGCCGAACCCCATTTTGCAAGCAGCTTCTTTCCGTTTACCCCCATAACACCTTCATTCCTCTACCCTCTTTTTGCGTACAAGGAGGCGAGGGCAGGGAGAGATAAACGAGATATAGCAAACAGTCTGAGGGAAGTTTGTGGCCTGGCTGGGAGTCCTTTCCCTCACGTGCTGCTGTTTTTTTTGAAAGCTGGGATGCCTTTAACGATGGTGGTATAAACTGGTGTATGTCTCAAGTAGACCATGACTAGTTTATTTTGATTCCTTGGGAGAAGCTGTGCTGTACACCATACCTGCCAGGACTGGCGTCCTTATTTGTGTTGTGCTGATAAGGCATTGCATGGGCTACCCTTAGTGCACCACACTGAGAAGGGCTTTATGTGCCAGCTATGGGAGGTTGGCTTAGGGGACATTGTGTTAAGAAAAGTCAGAAACAAAATCTCAATTTTTTTTCCCTGCCATGCCATAAAACCAACTATATTTTGTCTGTATAAACAATTTCATTTTAGAACCAAGACCCAGGAATGTGGACCTGTGATGAAAATGTATAATTCAATTTGAAGCTGAACATTTGGTGATAAAAGTATTCCCAGGAATAATATTTAAAGAAGGATTACATTCTTCTCTATACCTTAGTTGCTTTCTTCATTTGGCATAATACATGAAGGCTTTGTGTACATTTCACCCCAAACACCTCAGCTGATACTTGATGAAGTTCGCTTGAGATTCTTGTACACGCTTCTAAAATGGCTACCACATTATTTGCCTTTACATAGAATAAATGCAAAGCTTTAAGATTTGTAGCCTCCTCTGTCATGCAGGATCCAGAAGATTGTGGGCTTTGACAGGGTGGTAGGTCTAAACTAATTCAGGAGACAGCTGTTGACAACTGTGAAGTCTATTTTGTCTGAATAGCAATGCTTAGAAATATCTTTGATTTCCTTTGTGGAAATAAGAAAAGAATCTCACCCATGCCATAAATACTTTCAAACCACTAAGATTCATGTGAACGACAGTTGGAGATGATTATGTCTGAACCGTGCATGGTTAAGGACACTACTGAGGGTACCAGTAGCCCATACATTGTGCAGGTCATTTGGTGGGAGGAATGGAAGGGACTCTGCATTTGCCCCCACCATAAGTCAGTGACCCTCTGGGGTGGCGGTGGACATAGAAAAGGGACCCTGATCACGCGCCTTCATGCTCTCACTGTCAGCCTGTGCTCACCAGCTCCCCAGTAGGAGAAAGGTGTCTCAGAGCTGTGGCAGCCCAGGCAAACCAGAGCAGTCCAGAGATCCTCCAGTCTGCGTGGAGGAGCTGACCTGGAGCCCCAGTGCCTCCAGTGTGGGGGGAGCCTGGGGGCAGGCTTGCATCCCCACCTTTCCTGAACTGCACCCAGGGCATCCTGGCAGAGGCTGAAAAGTTGGGCAAACATACTCAGCAAAATCCCTCCATGGAGTAACCTTGCATATAATTATAAATCTATCAAGGGCTTATGGAAAAGTCATTTCGACCTATGTGTCTCTTCTGCCTCCTTCTTGTGATGACTGAGAAAAATAACTCTAAGAACTTGATATGCTCACTTTTAGTAAAAGCCACATTTTTACAGTACTACCAGAATGTTAAACTGGGACTCTTCTGATATTTGGAGCTTGCTGGCATGGAGTCTTTCTGCCATAAAATATACTCATCCCAAAGCTTAAGTGAACCTCTGAGATTTTGAAGTTGTAACCATAGCAAACATAACTTAAAGAGGGGAAAAAGTGTTTTGTCAGTGTCATTTCAGCTCTAAATGATGCAATCTCTATATCTCTGAGATACACTGTTCTTTCTTGTCTCAAAACAGACCTGGCAATATCAAAGAATTCCAGTGGACTATTTCAGTTATAAAACAAAATTAAGTTTGATACATGACTACTCAAAGGGCTTTCGAAAATATCATGGCAGAATGACCTTCAAAGAAAGTGTCAGTCTCAATAAACACTCAGCACAGCTGCAATATCAACCGCCTTTCCTAGGATCCCGAGGTACTGCAAAAGCTTTCAGGAGTGGGAGGTATTTGCTTTTCAGCCCAGCTTGTATTATTTCTATATTAGGTTTTATTGGATCTATATGTGGCTATTTTATGGCTCTTTAATGTTTATGATGTATTTATTATCATTCCTACATTTTCCCTGCAGCTCTACTGAAGAGGGACTATCTAAAGATCGTGAAGCTATTTGTTATTATACCTTTAATTTACAGCCGCTCCATATCTTTCATTTGAAGAGTTCGGCAGTATGACTGACATTAATTAAGTCTCACTATGTCCATCTGAATTCATAGTCCCATATAAAATGCACTTTAACTAGGGGTAAACTGAGTCCAGGAGCAGTCTGGGCAATGAAGCAAGTTTACGACAGGGCCTGGGAAGGAACCTGCAGATGGGAGATCCCTGTTGCCAACGCCAAGCTGTAAATTATGTCACTAAGCAGATCAAAAGCCTTGCTCCATTGCTCAAACAATTGCCACTCAGAATTGGAGGAGCAATAGCAAAATCCAGCCCATTTCCTGGTGAGGAGTGTTGGCTGGCAGCAAAGGGAGAGGGAGTTTGGTTTGGCTCCAGAAGCAGGTCCAGGCCCAGCCTAAGTAACAAGGCAGTGTTGGTGTCACATGAGGGAGGAGCGTGCGCGTTGCGCCCAGCAGCTCTAGTACTCCTTCAGATGCCCCGTGTATCTCAGTGTAGGCTTGGCATCCATACTTGCTCATGCGAAGATATCCATGCCGTGAATACTGCCCTGGAGAGTCCCCCTGGATGGAGTCCTTCACATGCTTGTCACTTGCCATCTTCCTTTCTGTTCACCAACTCTGACCTCCTCTGAGAGTCCTGTTGCCATCTAATTTCAGTTCAAACCTTGTTGTTGCTGGATCATACCAAAACCAATTTGCTCCTTTCCTTCTGTCTTACTAATTCTCCATCTCCTTTTAATAGAAATAACTCATACTAAGACCACAGGATCACAGGAAAAACCAGATGGGAAGGGATCTCAGGAAGTCATCTAGTTCAACCTCTGCTTACAATCTCCTCAAATGTGTTGTGTTCAATTAATAATGGTAAACCATGACTCAGTTTGCAGGTGCTAAAATAACAGAGTACTAAAGAGCACTGAAGAAGAAAAGGTGACTTAACACCACCCTCTGCTTGCTTCCACACCAAAATAGTTTGCTTAGATTCACATTTAAATGATTGGTTGATTGGTTGTTTTGCCAGTGCTTGGGAACTAGTTTGGTCAAAACCTGGTTATGCCATCTTGTGAAACTTCTGTACCAACATATTCCCAGCCTTTATGACCCTCCATGAACTGTATCTCAGACTCATAGAAGACTTGCTTTCCACCATGGCAGCTGTGTGGACACTATGCCTGATTGTAATAGGGGGATTTGTTGGCTTTCAGTGACCCATCCATAGAAACTGGGAAAATTGGCAGAATGCTGTATGAAGCCTGAACCTGACATGATGAAGGGAGAAGACTTTCCTAGCATAGCTATACTGCTTCCAGGGTGACAGCTTTCTCAGGTGACTCTGGATACTCCAGTGTGCTGGATAGAAGGACCCTTATTCCTCTTCCTTTCCTGTCCTGGGTTGTTCTAGGGTGATGTTCTCCTACATTAAAGAGCTGCTTTTTTTTTTCCTGCAGCGGTTATGCTACACAGATGAGTGATTCTCTGTTGCATCTGTAGGTCACAATGTCACATAACTGACGCTTGGATGTTATTTTCATACCTGAGGGAGAATTTGCTTCCTTGTTGATAAACCAAACTGGAATACTTCATGATTAAAGATAATATATGAAGGACTTTATTGTTTTATGCTGATTATAATATTTCTTTGCGCAACTAATAACTGTATTTGGATTGTCTCCTTTCTACCTCTTCTCCTCTCTTCCAGCCTCTCCCAAATCATACTAACACACAGGTCCTAAATTAAGCTGTGTTCCAAGTTCAGACTCCTCCAGTTTGCTGGTTTTCAGTCTGTCAGTAGTTTGTAGGCTAAGGCACTGTAAACAGAACTGTTCTTAGAAATATAATGGCTTGATAAAAGCGTATAGTTTCAAAACCACTCAACAAAATATTCATCAGAAAGGATCTCATGCTATTGCTCCCCACATGTAGTCAATATATCACTTTAACTACAGTGCATTTACCCTCTGTTTATCATCCCTTCTGAAGCCATGTGGAATACTCATCTTCTCTAATCCTTGTCTATAGTATTTCCAAAGTACTTTACAAGCTTGGAGTAATGGACTTTAATGCCTTGCAGCAGCTGAGCTGGTAGCATATATGATACCTTAAATGTAACAATCAAAGGAGCATGCAAGATTTTGGTATTTCCGCTGGCTTGCAGATGTGCAGTTTCCAGGTCCAAAAACTGTAATGTCAAGTTTAGACCAAAAGTGTTTAAAACAAAATAATGTCTCACTGCTCTGTGTCAACACCTCTATAATGTGCGAGGGTATTCTCTGATAGAGAGAGCACCAGTATTAAATATCAGTTATCTGAACCCTACAGTAATTTCTTTTTTGTATGTGTGTCCATGAATAACCTTGCTCAAGATTTATGTAACGGAGTGTATTGTTTTATTAATCCAGAGCATGTGGTATTCTCCAGGTGCTAAGCTTTGATCTCCTTGCCCTTCTATGTATTAAGTTTTCTGGTTCTCATTGACACTGATGCTCTTGATTTAAGGTAATCCTCTTATTGTTGGGGACAGGAAAAAATGCAAGTGAACTCTGCAGTGAACCTGGAATCTTTTTCTTTTGTTTTGTCTCAGTTCTGATTGAATCTCCACTAAATTCAGTTCAGCAGAATCCAGCCACTGCTTTTAGGAGTAAAAGTATATCTTTCTGCAACATTTTATGGCATGGAATGTCGTTTATGGCACATTATATTACAGTTTGAAATGCTAGCATTCACTAACTAGAGGAGCTGTGGGTTTATATTAAAACAACTGAGTGGTGTAAAAAAAACCCCAGGAAGGCAGTTTTCCATGTCCCTTGGCTGGTAACAGAGGGAAACAGTAAGAGTGCGAGTACGGGTGGAGTGGAAGGCATGGGGCAGGGGAAAGGAGAACGGGACAGTGAAAAAAACTGCTGGAGCAAGGCTCCTTCCAAATGGGTCTGCCGGCATGTAGGCTGCAAATGAGAGAAAAAGCTGAAGATGCCACTCAGTTAAACTTCTGAGGTACCACCTGATGAGCAGCTGCTTCTCCTCATGGTTTCTGTTGCAGTTGGCACTGTCTCCCCATCTCTCACCTCTGCTCCAGCATTTTTCTGACCTACCTTGACAATGTATTTCACAGGCGTATGCTGACTTGAGGTAGCTTGGTTCTGGGAATGGGAGGTGCTGGGATGGGGTTGGTGGGATGGGCTGGTGCAGGTCAGAGCGGGCGTGGAGCCAGCTCCGCGCTCCCATGCAGCCTGCAGCACGCCTGATGTGATGCCAGGGAGGTCTGCAGCACTCTGCAAACACGGGCTCGCGTTCAGGGCCAGAAAGGTGGTCGGGGAGGAATACTCTGTGCTCTGAAATCAGGGATTGTGAGGTGGGTGGGGACACCCGCTAAAACATCTACATCACTTGAGTTGTCACGGGGAATGGGACATTGATTCCATGTAGAACTGCAGGACAGCAGAGCTCAAAGGGATCATCTAGTCCATCCCCATGCTCCAGCCCAGCATTAGCTATGCCAGTGTCTTGTTTTGGCAGACAGGTGTCTAGTCTGTCCTTCGCGAGCTCCCCTGTGGGAGATAATGCATTCTCCCCAGGTAAGACCTCCCAGCATTTCTCTGCCATTGCCATTAAAAAGGTTCTTCTAACATTTAACCTTGATCTTTCGTGCTGATAATTAAGTTCATTTACTTTTTTTCTTATCTTCAGTGGACACAGGGAAGAGCTTATTTTCTTCCTGTTTGCTGACACCCTCAACGTAGCTGAAGACTGTTACTACCGTCTCTCCTTGGTCTTCCCTTCTCCAGTCTAAACAATAAAGTACTTCACTCTTTCCCTGAATATCATATTTTTCTAGTCATTCTCATGACTCCTTGAAGCAGGGCCAAACCTTTCCTGAGCTGGAGACTTACCAGAGTCAAGTGGAATAGAAGAATTCATTTATGTGTCCAGTAGATTATAGTCTTGTTTAGCCATTTTGGTAGGGCAATAGGATTCTTTTTTGCAACAACTAGCTCTTTTCGACTTCTGCGCAGCTTGTGCGCTGGTACAACCTTCAGATCTTTTTCTGCAGTACTGCATCTCTGCCAGGGCCTCCCCATTGCCTTTTGATGCAAATGATTATTCTTCCCCAAGAGCCTTGCCTCTCTCCCGGTTGAACTGTATCTTATTTATTTCAGACCTCTCCTCCAGCTTCTCAAGATCACTTTGAATTCTCATCTTGTCCTTTCATGAACTGTCTTGCTCAACTTTTCATTGCTTATGAATTTAATGAGAATGCCATCTGCTCCAAATAGTGAAAATATTGAGTAGTGCCAGACCTGATACAGTTGCTATGGGTGTGTTACAGCTGAGAGGAGAACTGCTGATATCTCGCTGTGTCATGGTTTAACCCCAGATGGTAACCAAATACCACGGAGCCGCTCGCTGACTCCCCGCGCCCCACCAGTGGGGTGGGGAGGAGAATCAGAGAGAAAGGAAAACTCGCGGGTTGAGATAAAAACAGCTCACCAGGACAGAAAAAAAAAAAAAAAGATATTAACAATGATCATAATAATAATAAAATGTAAGGATAATGGAATATATAAAACAAACGATGCACAATTTCTCACCACCTGATGACCCATCCCAAGCTGAAGTCGGGGAACAGGAATATTCCCCAGCAGCGATCTCAGAACAGCAAGTTCCAGAGAGAGAGAGAGTGAGGGAATGAACAGCCAAACGAATGAACGAAAAGGCCCTGTCCTGGTTTTGGCTGGGATGGAGCTAATTTTGTCTCCACAACAGGCCCGAATGAATGAAAAAAGGGAAAAAGAAGGGAAGTGGCCCACTGGCTTCCCCCCACTCATACTGTGCATGATGTCTATGGTATCGGATACTCTCTGCGGCCCGTTTGGGTCAACGATACTGGCTATACCCCTCCCAGGTTTTTGCACCTGCACATTAGCGAAATCTGGAAAACTGGAAGATGTTCTTGATCGCTTAGCAGCAACTAATAACATCAGTATATTATCAACATTCTTCACATACTAAATCCAAGACACAGTAGCTAGTGGAAAGAAAATTAGCTCCATCCCGGCCGAAACCAGAACACATTGATTCAGTGAAAATGTTTCTAACCAGTCATGCATCTTTTTCACATTGATCTCTGTATTCAGAAGGTTTGGTTAGTTTTGATTCTCCATGTAGAATTGAAAACACCAGAATTTGAAGAAAAAAAGACAGCTGCACTCCCAACTTTCAAATAATGATTACGCAGAAAAATGCAGATCTTGTAAACTTCTGACTGATTTCCTGGAATATAAAAGGAATTGACCAAATACCAGAGAGCAGGTCAGACATCTGTATATTTACCTGAATTTGCCTTCTGAAATACTTGATGTTTATGGATCAATAATAGAGACTGATGAGCCTTAAAACAGCCCCTGTATGGACCACTGAAGTGCTTGGGGGCTGTTGCATAGCTTTCTTCACTTAATATACACTCGTCTGATACACTTGTCTAAGGAAAACCAAATATTGCAGAAAAAATAATTGACTAGGTGAATGTCATAGCAAATAATGGAGAAGAGAGTGAAATATTACTACTAGATATTTTTTATAAAGAAATGTGTTTAAAATACAGAACAAGCTATGTTGCTTTTTTATTTGCTTGTTTTTTTCTATATTGAAAGAAATAGGATTTTCTCCACTCAGATTCCTTTTTCAACTTTTTCTATTTTCTACTTGAAAAAGCATAATAAAGTTGACACTTTTGTTTGCATTTTTGTTGAAAGGAAATTCTTCCTACTCACTTCTTACTAGAGGTGTTTGAAAATGAAGTTTTAGGGGTGACAATGACCCAGGCGAACCTCTGACATGTGGAGAAGAGTGAATCTTCTGTCTTACAGAGAAATACCTGATGCTGGTCACCTCCAGAGAGAGGACAGGGGGTTAGATGGCCAGTGGGTTTGAGCCAGTTGGGCAGTTCCTTATTACCAGCCTAATATCAAGAAGAGTCCGGAGGGGTATTTATCACGGGTATTGCTCTGAAAGGGACAGTCAAGTTTTTAGCAGTATCTAGTTGCAATTCTGCCTGATACTTTTAACATAATACTTGCTATTCTCTGGGCCTGTGCCTTTTTCGTGGGCTGCACTGTCCAAATAGCGGTTTCCTTCCACGGATGCAAAACTAGTAAGGGGTTGTAAACAGTCGCATACATGGGCGGCCCTATTGCCACAGTAGCTGGGAGTGTTGCAGTCTGTGGGGTACTAATGACCGCAGCACTTGTGTGAGCCAGGGACGAGGGAGGACTTTGCCTCCATGCTGCATGCAGGGACCGTGGGCAGGGGAAAGGGTGGACTTGGCTAGTCCTTGCCAGGGCATCTGCTACTGTCACTGGTTTGAGGCAGTGGGGTCGAATCATCCTGGGGTGATTCACTGCCTGCCAAAACAGGCACTGAAAGCGCTTGGCGTAATTCACCCTACAGAGGTGTTTCTTGTTCCATTGACTACTGAAGGAGCTCAGGTGACTGGACCAGAGCGTCGAGACACTTATTGGTCTGTTAGCTCAAACACACCTTACGTGCCTTTCTGAATTGATAAAAGTTTCTGTGGCCTGGCTGGAAACTGCACAGAGGTGCCTCCTGCCATAGCCAAGTCTTGTGCCCTGATGCTTCACCAGCTATCAGCCCCATGCCGTAAAAGTGCAACCTAAAATCAGTGGGAGCAGAAAGCTTTAAGCGCTTCCCAGTGCTTGCGAAGGTCAGTTTCTTTGTGTCTCCCATGTCGTGATACTTGTGTTCATGCAGTGAGCGTTGGCCCAAGCAGAGAGGTTTTAGCTACACTCTGAAATGTAGGTCCTGCGAGGGGGAGCTGGGAGTAAAGAATTTAATACGAGGAGTCTGGAGGCAGCTGAGATAATTTATGGACAGAACAGACAGGAGGATACATAGCTTCAAAAATGTTGTTAGTTTGTGTAATATGCAAGGAGGACAGTGTAACAGAGTGTGTATACATGGAAATAGTACAAATATTTTGCCAGTCTCCTGAGGGTATTGGGAAAAGATTTCCGTTCTACTAGTTGAATTGTCATGAGGGATTTTCAAGGGTCAAGTTCCATATTGCAAGGAGGATATGAAACTTTTAGGCCGCTTATTGCATGGACATGTGAAGCAAAGATTGTGCATGCTTGGAGGTTGTAAAAACAATTGGCTCTTTTATGTTTGAAAAGAGGCTTTGTGTCATGGGCTGTATTGCATCACTGAATCTTAATCTCTTGAAAGGCATGATTGAGAAGACGGTGCTGTGCATGCTGAAGGAGTATGGCAGGCTCATTAGAGGTCTACAATGAACCCTCACAACAAGTGGCATAGTAGAAGCTGCACATCACGTGATTCGTGCAGATTGCAAAATATGAAACTCAGCAGCGAATATGATACACCTTTTTAGAGGGGCCCAGTAAACTGGAAAAAAAAATAATTTGAATTCCTGGGGAGCCTTCCCTCATGCTATGACCACAGACAGTTTTGAGTAGAAAATGTTTGGTCTCCATGGCATATTCTTGCAATACTTTTCCATCATTTTCTAAACTTTGAGTCATTTAATCTTTGCTGTGCGGAAGTAGAACAGCAGGTGGTCTTCCCCTGCTTCAGGTGCAGGTTGGCAGGGACCTGCTGGAGACTTAGGAGCACCTAGGCAGGCTTTTAGACACTGGAAAACTTTAAGCATTTGTTGGGTGTGGGATGTTAGTCCAGACATTTGAACAGGATGTTGACACACATAGAAATGAAAAAAGAGAGTAAAAGCAGTG
Source organism: Phoenicopterus ruber ruber (assembly GCA_009819775.1). Classification (NCBI taxonomy): domain Eukaryota; kingdom Metazoa; phylum Chordata; class Aves; order Phoenicopteriformes; family Phoenicopteridae; genus Phoenicopterus; species Phoenicopterus ruber. The sequence goes on from CM020246.1 coordinate 30,264,695, forward strand.
ATGGGTCATTGAAGTGTTTTATAGTTCTTCTGGTATTACCAACATGCAGAAAATCACAACCCAAATTTTTCATGCTTTTTAACAGGTCCAGCTTTCCATAAGTTGCTACCAAGATCCTTTCTCTTATTGCTGTTTTATTGCTAAGTCCTTGTGGATGTCTCAAAAGAGATTTTATTTTTAGAACTTTTTGTAGTTCATCTTTACGTAGAAGTCTCAAGGGCAGTTTTGCTGTTCTCTCTGTCTAGGTTATTGTTACATTTTCCACCTATTACAGCTTAGTAATATAATACAGTACATGACCTAAAGCTTCTTTGCACACATAAAACAGCAAATTATTATTTTATTTTACAACCACCCCAACTACATACTAAAATCATCTGGGAAAATGTTTTCTAGTGGTTCATATGATAGACAAAAATAAATTGCATTGTATTTTATACTTAATAGGAAGACCTGTGTATAAGAAAACCAGTAGCAATCAGCAATCTGTATGGTACCGTACATGATTAAAAAAATATGAACTAATAATATCCAGATGAGAAACCACATACAATACTTCAACATTTCCCTCTAATTTTCCATTCTACAGCAACAATGAAGGAAACTTTATCTTTTCTTTCATTCTTTTCACGACAGATCCTAATATTTCTTTAAAACTGCACATGCCACAGGGCAGACCAGCAAGTAATAATGCTTTGTGAAGCAGGTGGCCTGTCTGTTGTTCTGCTCGATGGTTGCCAGTGCATTTTTCAGTTAAGGAAGGAGCTGTTTCATTGAGCAATTTCAGAGACATATAGAGAGATTCCTCAGGCTGATAAAGAGTGTTAATAGAATAAGGAGAAAAGTGTCTAAATACAAATATTTAACTCGTCTGCTCTGTCCTTCTGTTAGTGGATAGTGTACTATTAGTCTTCTTGGATTTCCTTCATCACTCAGTCTGCAGCTGAAGCTACACTGACATCTCTTTTTTTCTGCCATGGCAAATCCTTTTCCAGTGTTTATATTTTTCTTGTCCTCGCCTGTGGATGAGCTGTGCTTTATCAAAGACTCAGCTAATCCAGGTACATTTTATTTTGTGAAGCATTTTACTGCTTCTTCTGTCCAGACCATAGCAGAGGCTGAGATGCTTTATTGCTATCAGTAATAAGCTGAATTGCTAAGCATGTTCCCAGAGTTTGTAAGAAGGGGAAATCACGCGGGGAAGAGGAAAAGTAGCAAATCTTACCTTTGGCCAGCTTGCCTTGGCGTAGCATGTTTCTTTAGGTCCTGGACAGTTAATTTGCATTATGTATAATGCCTAATGCTACAGGGTCCTTTATTAGATCCTTAGATGTTCCCCAAAGGCTGACATTGTAAAGAAAAAAGAAGATCAAACAACCAACAATTTAGAATAAGTTCATGTAAAAGTGTGGTTCTATTCAGAAAAAGGGACTGTAAAAGTAACACCTTTTAACTCAAAAGACTCTACTCATATTAAGTTGTATGAACTTCTTTTATTGACAAAAATAAGCTTTTACTGTTTTTTAACACCTGGTCAGCACAGTGATGCTTGAGTGAATTGAATTGTATTCAGTCTTGGACTTCATCAGCAGAGTCATGTACGTGTTAACCTCTGTATAATTATTTGGAGCAATGAAACTTCACCGCTTTTACTGCAGGGATATTTGATTCCAAGATATTATTGCTTTGGTAGCTGATGACCTTACTGGGTATACAGCACACTCAGAAGCTGCTGAGTGAGCTTCAGGTAGAAAGGACACACTTTAACTGCCAAAGCCCAGGATGAAAGTGCAGATTAGTGAAAACTCAGCCTGAAAATTAAGGGTATTTGAAACAGAAATCAATGATAAGAAATGACAGTACTGGAGCCTTGACATTCAGAAAGTCACTGAAGGAGCAGAGCTGTAGTCAATGCCTAGTACAAACCTGGCCTGTGCTTTGGTAAAGCACTCTCCAGACTACTTGCAGGTTTCAGTGTTGCAGATTTCAACATGAGCAGTCATATAATTTCCATATAATATTCAAAGCAGTCCTGTAGGAAATTCAGACCTTCTGAAAGCCTTTCTAATCTGACCTAAGACAAAAACTTGTCTTTTGAAATTTCTTTGGAAATTTTCCTTGGGAAAGAAATTTAAAAAGAAAAAGGAAATACCCAGCATCAAAGCAAGCAGTTGATTTCAGAATCTCCTGAGGTGTCCTGAGACAGAGGAATCACTCACTTAAGATGGGGTACAGACAAACTCTGGAGCATGTAATATTTGCTGCTGCTTCTTGGCTTTCTATTTGCTTAGCGGACACAGACCACAGCTTTTCCAGACTTTCTTGTATAGTGTTAGAGGTCTAAGTTCCAGGTGTTCCTGTTAGAATTGGTTTGCTGGAGGCTCTCATCCTCCTGGGTTGGTGCAGAAGGTTTGGGAGCCCCAAGCCTGCTGGTTGAAGGAGGGTAGGATGGTAAGGAGGTCCTAGTCAGTGGGTCACAGGACCCCTAGCATCACTACGCTCAATGCTTGTCAGATACCTGGGTACCATCTCCCGTATGCCTCCTCCCATATTCAAGAGCTGATTTGCTCCTCCCCACTGCCACCTGGGTGGTTCTCCTAGTAAAAGGGATTTCTGTTCAGACCTTCTTCTTTTTTGTGAGATGGGGAATGAAGGCGCCAGTTGCCTTCACAGTTCTCTGTGGTGAAGCTACAGACTGTAAGCTAAAGGTAGGGACATTGTGCAATGGGATAAAAAACCTGATCCATTTCACAAAGGTTTTTATGAAAGAATAAGTAGTGGCTTCCACCATCAAATGAGGCTGAGCTGACGACTTCATGATCTCCTTCAACAGTGCCCTGGATTATCTTCTTTCCTAGAGTATCAAATATTTCTATCCAAATTTACTTCAGTGCATCAGTAGAAATGGAAGAAATGAGGGCCAGTGCTTTCCTGGCACCAAGACCCTTGCTATGGTCTCTGCCACAGCTGAACTTCTTGTCTCTTCACCTTTCACTTTGCATAAGGAAAGGACAGCCACATTCCTACCCTGCTGTAAACTAACTCTGCTGTAAAGTAACCAAGTAGATGTCAGCCAGCGGCATCTGTTTTCGTCTCTGTGCTAGTTTTGGCTGTGATAGAATTAATTTTCTTCATGGTAGCTAGCATGGGGCTGTGTTTTGGATTTGTGCTGAAAACAGTGTTGATAATACAGGGATGGTTTCGTTATTGCTGAGCCGTGCTTACACAGAGTCAAGGTCTTTTCTGCTTCTCACCCCATCCCACCAGCGAAGAGGCTGGGGGTGCACAAGTAGTTGGGAAGGGACACAGCTGGGAGAGCTGACCCCAACTGACCACAGGGATATTCCTTCCCATATGACGTCATGCTCAGCATATAAAGCTGGGGGAACAAGAAAGAAGAGGAGATGTTCAGAGTGACGGCATTTGTCTTCCGAAGCAACCATTACTCGCTATGGAGCCCTGCTTTCCTGGAGATGGCTGAACACCTGTCTGCCGATGGGAAGCAGTGAATGAATTCCTCGTTTTGCTTTGCTTGCATGTGTGGCTTTTGCTTTACCTATTAAACTGTCTTTATCTCAATCCATGAGTTTTCTCACTTTTACCCTTCCGATTCTCTCCCCCATCCCACCGGGGGGGGAGTGAGTGAGTGGCTGCATGGTACTTAGTTGCTGGCTGGGGTTAAACCACGACAATCTCTAAATTGAATGCTGGCCTCTGCAGCAGGCTAAGTTCTTTCACAAGAGGCCAGAGGGGTGGGAAAATAAGAAACTCCTACAGGTTTGTCTTCTTTATTAAAATAAATGGATCACCATATGAATAGACAGTTCACAATTCATCAGGGAAAAATCAATACAGAGGAGGTTTTTCACTACAGTTTATTGGACAGAAAGCCTTATATGCTTAAATACCATGAGGACATGGGAAGCCAGGTACACCTCCAAATATTTCAAATAAAAGCAGAATTTTCTAAACACTGGCAGTGATTTTCTTTGTAAATAGGTTTAACCTTGGACCTTCTGTCATCTTGTATTTTTACACAGGAAATTAATTTTCTACATCCTCTGTGTGCATAGAGAAGACAGAAAGTTGAAAAACTCCAAGGGATTTCCAAAAAAGCCTCCATATAAATTTTAAAATTAAACAGATGTTATATGATTACCATTAAATCTGAGCCATGGGTTCCTAGGTTATAAACTATACATGATGTTCTGAAGCAAGAGATGAAATAGATTTTTTTCAATTACTGAAGGTTTTCCAGATCAAAAAGATCAGGATTTAGATGAATCCATATAGGCCTTGTGTTCCAACAAGAGTTTATAAACATCCAAAATAAGTAAATGCTCTCACAATAGCTAGTAAATGGCCATGGGTGGAGATGCTCTGTGACTGTCCGGCTCTGCTGGGAATGCAGTTATGCACTGCCAAGAGCCTGCCCATTGAGGTGGCTGTCCTCAGTGGGCATTGGAGTGCATCCCAGGTGAGCTAAGGGTAAGCCTGTCTGCTTGCCTGCTCACTTGCTGCAATCCTTGTTCCATGTCTGTAACTCCAGAAGAAATCCACTCATCTTGTGTTTTCTAGTTCAAAACTGCTACATTACAAAATTTTGTGCTGGAGAAAGGAAGTCTTTGAGAGAGGAGAGAACAGCTCCCGCTTGCTGGTGCCACGGGGCTGGCTTCCCGCCTCACTCTCTTCATCACCTGCTGCCACCATCGGCTGCTGCAGAGCCACCCTGAGCATACAGGACGGAGTTTCGAGGGAAGTGAGAAGCCCATCTCCTCTCTTCCCATCCTAGCCTGCCCTCCATGGCACTCAGCCACTCCCTGCCAGAGCGGTCCTTTCCCACACCCAGCTGTGCATGCAGAGTCATCATCCTGCGCTCGTTGCTTTTAGTCGTTGTACTGTCCTCCTCTTCACCTGGACTTGTTTGATGTTCTTAAGAAGCTGGCATATTCAGTCACTATTATTGTGGTTAAGTTTGCTTTCTTCAGCTCCTGCCTGGTGTCTAGGTGTTGAGGAGGTTTCCTGACACTAAGACAGAGCAATTAACCATTATGGTCCCCTGAACATTTTATGTGAATATCATTATGATTACTGTGATGACTTTTCTTAAAGGTTGGTGTCTACCCTGGAATGTAGATTCACATCATATGGTATTGGTCATATAAAAGCTAGACATCTAGTCTAAACTGGTCACCAACACCTTTTTATGCTGTATAGAGAACAAAAGATGATCTTTCATCACATCCTAAGACAGGCTTCTTATGCCAGTGTAGGCCAGATGGCTAACAGTAGATAAGACAAAACCAGTCTCCCCCACACATGCAACCTGTAAGTTACATATTCTTCTACTATATGACTAACTTTACCTCATGTACAGCTCTGTGGAATTACCCCAGCAATTGATATTAAATGTTGGGCACAATTCTCCTTTCAGTAACCCTATGGAGTCAGTCATGAAATCATGGGAGTTATCTGACAGTGAACATCATGTTCCACAGAGACAGGAGTCACATTGAGGACCAGAGTGCTGGGAATGGTGCTCTTGCAGAAGAGTGTGTGTTTTGGAGCCTGGGAATAGATGGGGAAGAACTGCATGTGCCTTCTGTGTTGCACTTCACCTTGACTTCACTCTCGGATATATGTTATTGGTCTGGAGGAATGATGGGGAAGTAGCCTAAGAGATAGAAAGAGAAAGCCCAAAGCTAGAAAGAAAAATACTTACAGTGTGCAACAGGTAGAAGTGATAGACTTGACCTTGTCTGGAAAAGGAATTGGAGCTGTGATGAGAAACATTCCCCTGTAGGAGAAGACCTCCAATGTGCAAGGGAAAGAGGAGACAAAAGCCAGTTCACACCATTTTTTCTTTGCAATTGGAAAATTAAGCAATGCAGAGATTATTAATGAACTGCCTAAACATCACAGAAATAACAAGAGCCTTCACACCACCACCTGATTTTCTATGCCAGGCACACATTTCTGTTCACCACAGAGGAATCCCAAAGTGTTGTCTCCATTCTCCTTCATGGAACAAAGGTTGGATGGAGGCAAAAATTTATCCGTTTCATCCTGTTGGCATTAGATCATATCTCCAAGTCATGTAGTATTTTGTCACTTCAGCACTGTAGACTTTCGGTACCCCAATGAAAGGTGACTTTCCATGCTACCCTTTAGCTTTCCAAATATGTCCCTGTTCAGCCTTATTTTCCTCTTGAATTCCTCCATCTGGTTTTCATCTGACCCTGAGCAGCTGTCCAAGGTGTGTATATATATCCTTTTGCTTGTTTCATCTTTGCTGAGATGCCTTTCTGCTGAATATCTGTCTAACATGATTTTTATTTGGATCTATTTCATTTTTAATCTTACTTCTGGCCTTCATGACAGAGCTCCTCTGACAGCTTCCTGTTGTTTAGGAGCTTCGAGTGTGCACAGAGCAGTTTAGTCACTCTTAAAAATTAAAAAAAAAAAGTAACTCCATATGGCGTGCAGTATTGAGTAATTAATCCCATTAATGTTATGGCTTTCCCTCCCAAATGCCATTCAGCTAAAGAGCTTGCCTAACCCAGTGTGGGGATGTCTGGGAAAGTAGGAGGGCTATTTCTTTCGCGTATTTCTTTTCCCTTGGAAACATCAGGTGATACATTGTGGGATTTCTGCTTTGTGGCCTGGAAAGGGAAAATACCAGAAACATTTAAGGGGCTATGAAAATATGCCACATTTCCCAAAAGCTCAGATGAAAAAATACAAGATTCCACAGAAACCTGTAAGGCTGCCCTCTGAATGCTCTGAAAACCATGAAGTGCTTCCCTTTTTGGAGGGACTGCAGAAGCCCTGATGGGAGAGCCAGAGCTGGCTTCTGAGCCAGGCTCATGGCTCCCATGAATTATTCCATGGACTCTGCTCGTACTCCCTAATTCCACCTCATGTCTTTCCTGACATGTCTTCTTGATCTCTACCATATCAGAACACAGGAATCAAATCTGTATTATTTGTTTTGATTGCTCTATTTTTTTTTCCTGGAAAACCAATGTTTTCTAAGTATTCATTTGTATAATTGTGGGGAAAAGGGAAGTCCATAATGTTATTTTGAAATATCCCACATACAGTGTGTGTTTTCTGGCTTTTCTACCCTGAATCTATTAATTTTCTGCTGTTTTCCTCGCCCACAGAGCACTAGCTTTCAGGATAAATCCCAGCACTTGGCACATAACACTTAGTTGGTTGTGACTTGCTAGACTGACTACTGCATTGGACGTGGTACAGATGGATATAGAGAGCATCTTTGGGCAGGTCCATCACAGAAAGAATCAATGGTTTAAGGATCAAATTGGCTCTACAGACGTGCTGAGACATTAGGAATATATTGGTGTAATACAATTGGATTTTTTTGAAAGAACAATAAAATATATGGATAAGAAGGAGGCAGAACAGAAGCACAAGCTTGCATAGTTAGTGGGATGGAAAAATTGAAACAGCATAGACAAAGAAGAAAAAAATACCAGGGAAAGGATTCTCTGTACTTAGTTAGACACCTAGAGGTATCTTTTATGGTGGTTTTGAGCTCATACATATACTTTGATGTGTACTGTGCCTACTTTTATCTGATTAGTCTTTCAAAAAGATAAATCAGATACATTCTGGACACATCTGATAGTTTTTTTTAGAGCTTGAAGAGAATTTATCTTCATTTGAAAGGATATAAGTTTAACTTTTTCCTTATTTTAAAAGAAATCACCTGATACCAATTAGAATTCCTTTACTGCTGGGCTGATTTATAGTACTGTAATACAGCACTGAAAATATGAAAGCAGAGAAGCAATATTTCAAAATGCAGCATAAAATCAACAATAAAAATGTATATTTATAACCTGAAAAGTATGATTTCATCTTGGAGAATTACCAAGCTAATAGCAGTAATAAGCATGATTTTAGTTGTACCATATTGTACTTATTAAACACTTCAGGGGACTTGTGAATAAATCAAATCACAAGATCATTTCTGGATATTTGAACATATTTTTAGATATTATAAAAATGTGGAAAACTATCACAACTGGTTATCATTTGTTCATGTTTTCCAAAAAAGGTTTTAATCATAAGCCTCATTGTTACATCTTTCAAGATACTGGGCTGATGCCTGCAGGCTGGAAAAGTAACTCCATTTAATAAATGTAGGTTTAATATCTTTTGGAGATAAAATTAAAGCAGAAAAAGTATGTGCAATAATGTGAATTATACTCACTATCCCAGGAAATCTTGTTTGGTGTAGAGAGGATGTTTCAGAGGAAGGCAGAGAAATGTTTTAGTAATAAAGATGGGCCATAACCAAAACCCTGGAGCCAGGCTCATGAGCTACAATATGGAAAGTTTGGATTCAAACTCGTACTTTGTGGATTTATCATGGGCAGAACTCCAGCCTTGAGGGATAAGATTTTTCTCATGGAAGTGAATGAGTGAAGGAACAGAGCTTTTTATTATTCATGACTACTATTATTACCTGTAGTACAGCTAAGTCCAGTGGACTCAGGTAAAGCTGACACTCCACTGTGCTAGGTGCTGTACAAACAGACAGTAAAAGAAAAGTCCTGCTTTGAGAACGGGCAACCAAGATGAGCAGATGGAAGGGAAGCAGATGCAGGGAAGTAAGAACACACCACTGAGTTGCAAAGAAGCTAATAGAAATTGAAGTTTGCAGATGACAAGAATTCAGACATACAAACAGCATTTCCCAGTGTTCCAGCTGTGTCTGCAAGACAACAAATGAATGGCTGATTCCTTTAGGAACTAGACCCCTTAAGTAATCTAGTGTTGCTTGAACTCCATGGAAGCTATTTTTTATACCAGTTTACAATTAGCAATTCACAGCACCTAAGAACTTGGCCCCACGTCCTCTACTTTGCTATTTGTGGGACAGTGTGGCCCATTGGAAATTCACAGATGCAGAAGATGTAAGTCTGAAGTCCACTAGGCAGAAACGCTTTTTCCATGTTGACCTGTTGTGGGATGAGGATCTTACTTTGTAACTGTCATTTTGAAAGCTATAGTAGTTCCTTTGTATTTCTCCTCATGCCTGATCTTTGCTTAAAAACAAAACGAAATATTCCTTTGATTTTGTTTTCAGTAGATTAAACAATAGGATTGTAGGAAACCACTGCCTTCCACTAGCCTTCTTTCCAGCTTCAAAATAGCTTGCGCTATTATTTTTCAGAGTTTATGGTGAAACAAATTCCTTCATGGTGTGAACACCATGAAATGACAACTTTCAGCCCATCGTGAATTGTTCTGGCTAAGTTAAAACCCCTTGAAAATAAAGATTGTAATAGAAATTCTAGTGGAAGCCTTTATGATAGTAGCATGAACAAAGCTCCGCTGTAATGTTTTCTGGAAACAGAGCCATAATGATTTGTTCAGGAATCTGTTCTGATCTCATCATAAAGGGAAAAGTGTTCCTGTCAAGTTTAATCCCAGATCTCCTATAACCTGGTGCAGATTTCCAACAGACACTATCAATAGACAAGCAGCATTTAGAAAATAATTTTTGTTCTACAGTACCCTGAGTGAGGAATAAAAAAAAGGGATCTTAATGACATTCTTCAGAAATAGCAGGACAAGTAAAGTACAATCTATTGCTGCACTGTGAATTGCAGAAGGAAATGAAGCCATTATTGTCACTACTGCTAGGGTTTGCACCGTACTGACAGTATGCTTTGAGATGTTCTTCTTGGGTAAAAGAACTGACTGGCTTGGTGGACCCCCAGCACGTTTTCACTGGAGGTGCAGATACATTTATATATGTTGCTGTGTAGAATATATCAGCTTGCTTTCCTCAGCTACCTATCACGGACAGCAAGTGGTCTGGGAAACAACAGACTGAACGTAACTAACCTAAGACGTAAGTACATTGCACAAGTCTACGGTGCGGAAACACGGCAGATAGCTCTGGATCTCAAACGAGTCAATGGAGTGAAATGGGTGCACTGTAAAGCGTGAAAATAACTTATTTGGAATTAACTTCTGTATCTCTGAATTAACTTCTGTATCTCTCTTTTCACAGTCTGAACTACACAGTGCAGATGTGTCCTGGCAGACCAAGTTAAGACAATATGAACAAAAGAGAGTCTCATGAGGCCCTTCATAGGATGGTGAGTTTAAAAACAAAAGTAAATTTGTAATCCGCACCTAAAAATACGGGTGTGGGAGAGTTTCGTCAACAAGAGAGCCTGTAAACCTTGCTGTGTCTCCCTGGCAAGCTTGGGAAAATGAAAGGAGAGTCGTCAGGGTATCTAAATCCCTGTCACACTCCGTGACAGAAAAGGGGCATACAAAGACCACAGGCTATGAATACACGGAAAACAACATGCTGTAACCTTATGCAGGGGCTGAGTTTATAAAATAAACATAAAAATTTATCTCACTTTCAAGGTTGTCACCTTTCTTAATGCCATTACTTCTCTCCTTCTTTCTCTGTCTTTCTCTCTACCTATCTACCTGTCTCTTTATCTCTTGTCTCCAAGCTTACAATATATTTTTATGGCAGTCATTGATGTACTACAAGAGGAGCTCTACTCCAAGAGAATGAACCATTACAGTCTTTTAACCTGGGACTGGCCAGGACTGCTAACGTGCACATGTGATATAGGTGTCCATTTTGTGGCTGCTGTTCCTCTGTGACCTAAGAGACTCGTCTGTGCTCATTAACTGAGTTCAACACATCTCTGCTGGCAGGAGCAATGTGTGAAGATGATGAGGGCAAAATTGCCACCTTTTGTTTGTCTCTTGAACATTGACCTTTATGACTCATGATAAGGCAGGCTTACAAAAGGAGTTGTGTGTATTATCTTGCCATAAAAAAGTTCTGAAGTATATATGTATTTTTATAATGGACTTGAGCAAAAACAAATGTTGAAACATGCTGGCCAATAAAAATGGGAACACTGATTTTTGGAAGAACACATAGTACAGTATTCTGATACAGTCCACGACATATCATGTGAAGAGGTTAGGCTTTTCTGGAAAGCCTTAGCTGCGCCGTTAGCTGGACCAAATCAAAATGAGTAGAAACTTAAACCACCTATTTCCACAGCCACTGCAGGATTGTACAAGGATCATCTCAATTAGTTTTTTTAAAATGTAAATGGCTTTCAGTTTTATGGCAGGGATAGCATTTCATTGAACATTATTTAGCTTCTCTCATCTTTCCCTCCAAGAAATTAAATGAAAGTAAAGCCCTGGGATCCACCCCTGAGGGAAGGCACAGTGTATTTATCCCAGAAGCCTCTTCTGTAGTGCATTTTTCTGGCCAATAAGTAAGAAAGAAACTCTAAAGAGGTGCATCTGTGCTGAGGAATGTGTGCCTGCCTCAGCTCCTGATTTTGTTTAGTGTTAATCTGGAGACAAACATCTCTTTCATGAAAGGTCCTTAGGGATGGTGAACTCCCTGTGTGCACATGTTTATGCTTGCCTTTTTGGAAAGCATAAGTAGAAAACATGAAGCTTGAAGCTTAGCAAATGTAAGCTACTTTTGGACAAAGAGCATTCTTCATTTGCTCCCTCAAAAAGCTCTTACTATTTTCCAACTCAAGTGGATAGGCCCTTAAAATATCCACTAAATCTGACTGAGGTATTCAAGCTCTCAACAATATCAGTTGTACCTTTTGTACCTTTATTGACATTAATGTGGCAAAAAGAGGAGGAAGAAGAAAAGAGAAATCAACATCCAGGTAACATGGCTGTTGTGGCTGACATCTGGCAACTAAGCACCACACAGCCGCTCGCTCACTTGCCCCCAGTGGGATGGGCGAGAGGATCGGAAGAGTAAAAGTGAGAAAACTCATGGGTTGAGATAAAGACAGTTTAACAGGTAAAGCAAAAGCCGCGCACACAAGCAAAGCAAAACGAGGAATTCATTCACTGCTTCCCATCGGCAGACAGGTGTTCAGCCATCTCCAGGAAAGCAGGGCTCCGTCACGCGTAATGGTTACTTGGGAAGACAAATGCCATCACTCTGAACATCCCTTCTTCTTTCTTCTTCCCCCAGCTTTATACGCTGAGCATGACGTCATATGGGAAGGAATATCCCTGTGGTCAGTTGGGGTCAGCTGTCCCAGCTGTATCCCCTCCCAACTTCTTGTGCACCCCCAGCCTCCTCGCTGGTGGGGTGGGGTGAGAAGCAGAAAAGGCCTTGACTCTGTGTAAACATTGCTCAGAAATAACTAAACCATCTCTACATTGTCAATACTGTTTTCAGCACAAATCTGAAACATAGGCCTGTAGTAGCTACTGTGAAGAAAATTAACTATCCCAGCCAAAACCAGCACAATGACTCACAATACGGCTTATGCTCAAAGGAGAGACCAGCAGTGAACCAAGGGTACTTCTTGCTCATGTGAAATATTTTCCTCCTCTTCATCCTACCTAAGTGACTACTGATGTTTAGACTAATTACAGTGCCTCTTCACATGTCTGTAGGTTTGCCATCAAATAGTTCCCAAGTGTGTTTAGAAACAGATAAAGCTTTAGTAAGACTAGCCCGGAAAGGAGAAATAAGAGAAGACAACAGCCACCAGCAGGAGAGAATCTTGAACCTTTCAGAGGAAGAAAGAGGTCACGAGCAAACCAGTATATTGAGGTTCCTCAGAAAAAGATAAAAAGAAGAAACAATGAAGTTCTGGGGTATATCAGAGCCAAGCTTAGTGGTTGGGCAGTGGTCATGCAAGAAGAAATGCATTGGATATGAGTGTTTACTCCTCTATCAGGGTCCTGATGTTATAATAAGATGTGACTATACCTGTGGGATTTACCAAATGGGGGACTTGAAATAGTAGGCACTCTAAGGCAGACGGTAAATGAGTTGGTCCTTGAAATGATGTCTCTTGCTTTTTCTTTGTCTCTTTGAATTTCGGTACTTTGTTGGAAGAATTATAAAAACCTGTTTTTTAGGCAGTGATGTGAAAGGTAACTCCATTTGGAGAAGGCTTTGAGTAGGTTCTAGGACTTGGCTTTTGTCATGTTTTTATGGATATCTCTAGTTTTCTTTTTACTTGGCTGTTCCCCTTTGTGATCAAAACTATTCACTCTCTGCCATGAGCATGGAAGGTTTTGTACTTTTGCAAAGGAAGGTATTAAAAGCACAAGCCTACACCTGCCTGTCTGGTAGACAGATACTGAAATTCACCAGTTTGATATGCTGGAAATCCCTCCTCCACTGCTTTCATTTCTGTCACACTTTTTTTGAAAATAGTAACCAGTCCTAGACTCCTGTGTTCTCCTCTAACACCAACGTCACCTGTCAGAGACATTTTGTAAAGACTCCTCCACACAACTGAGGAATACCACTTTGTTAATTTTATAACATCAGTACTCTGATTTCTTCCCATTGGTATCACTTTTTGTTAAGATCCCTGGTGTCTCTTACTCCAGAAAAGAATATGGCTCATTATTTTATTATATAGTATTTTAAGCTAGCACTCACCTCTCTCAACTCTAAACCCTTTGCTGCTCACTGCCCTCGTATACAACAACCTGTGCAGACACATCCCTATACTTACTGTGTGAGTTATTAAAAGAAAAAAATAATTGCTTCTATAGCTGGAAAACTGAAGCACAGCTTGATGAAGTGACTTGACTGAGGTTATGTGGAAATTTCAAGAACCAAATGGGTACAACAGGATAGCAGTTTTTGGGTTTCCTATGGGGAGCTGAAGTTGGCTACCTGTCCAGAGCGCAGCATCATCTAGCCCAGGGAACTGAATGCAAACCTTCCAAGTCACAGTCCAGTGTTCTTCTCTCTAAGGGTTTTATTGTCAGTCACGTAGCACTGGACGTTTTTCTTAAAGCCTTGGTCCTTGGAGATACGTGATTACGCTAGCCGCTCAGCTTTCCTATAAAGCAGTAAGTTTCTAGCTCTTGTGGGTGCTGAGAAGTATGAAAACCCCAGGTATGTCAGTTTAACAAAACATACACACAAAATAGATTACTTTTTGTAAGCTGGTCTCATAAGTTTCGGGGCCCCAATGCACACTTTCTGGGTGTTTAGGGTTGGCAGTACCGTGAACTGCAAGACCATCCATTCCCTGACCCCCTTCTACATCACACCTGAGAACAGATACAATTTTTGGTTTCAGGGAGTTTTCAGAAGGAAATACATATTCTCAGATGTCTTCTTGTGTAACCCCTTTTTAGAATTATTCCCCTTACATCAGTTCCATGAAGGTCTTTCCTTGGAAAGGACATCCGCAGCATGTTTATGACTCCTGTTGTTTGCCTTAGCAACTACTACCTCTCTTTAGACATTTTCTGGTACGGACTGAAACATAATGGGGTTTATAGCATAAACAGCATGAAGTGTCTGCTCTGTTTAGGCTAGCAGGCTCCTGTTAGCCATTAATCCTCCCAAATCTTTCTCAAAACAATGTGAAACAATCTATTTTTACATTCTTCCCTGTTGTTTGACTCTGGTTAATATCATAAACAAATTTTGCACAACTAGAGAAGCAATTAGAGCCTCTCGGGTCAGGGAGCACATTAAGGGTGCTGTCTGCACTTGCCTGTACCCTTTCCAGCATCTAAAAAGGGCGAATCTGAGTGGGGTGCGTGACTTCTGGGGTAGAGCCGGCACACGTCTCGTTTCGGTGAGAGCCATAGGCTTCCCAGATGCCATCCAGGGTGATGTCCCTCTCCAGCCTGGGAGCACTTCAGGAGGTGAAGAGATGCAAACCCTCCCCTGCTGACCCTGACCCCATTAGGGGCTGACAGCTGTGAAAGACATAGGAAGCAATTAAAGTACACTGTATTAGTCACAAAGGCCGATGGGCCCTGCTCTCCTAAAGGCACAGGTCTGCAAAAGAGATAAACCCGGGAACCTCGAGTGCTGTAACACACCGCTCGGAGGCTTTGTGCAAGTCTATCCTCCTGGATCCACTTGGGGTTATTTATTTACTTAAACTTCGTTTGAAAACTGGAAGCTTCAGGCTACTTACCCAATTAACCTTAGCACCTGTTTGGCTGGAAATGCTTGGGAGCAGTGTGAACAAGCTGTGGCAAGGCTTTTTTTTCCTTTTTTTTTTTTTTTTTTAAGCGAAGGGAGCAGACAAAGTATATTCCTGACACAAATGTTATTCCAGCCTGCTCTCAGGTCTGTGGTGCTGGGGTTTGTTCCTGATAATGGTTTAAGTGGAAGCTCCTGCTAGCATCCACGACTGCTATAGCAGGGACAATCATGATATCTAAATCAATAGATTGTAGTGAATGGCTGTTGTTTTAACTTTTGCCTGCTTCTGTTTTATTGCCTGATGGATTTTGGCTCTCAGTTTTCCTCTTCAGAGGCCTACAATCCGCACCAAATGTTTCACATTACTCAGTGTGAAAAACCTCCTATTCTTTCAGATTTTTTACAAGTTCATACATCCGTGGAAACCTGATATTTCATATTTCATTCTGCTTTGTGAATGTCATTGTGAGGGATGCTGGTTCACATGCAACAGGCCTCTTCTGTCTTTGATCAGCTTGACCGCAACTAATTGTAAATGGAGAACAAATGAAAGAAATATTTATAAATTTCATGGGAATTCAGGCAGGGCCTAAGCCTTTCCTAATGCCTCCATTCACAGTAAATGTTTATTGAATACTTTCAGTCTACTGCGTACTTTAGTATTTATATAGTGTTAGGTTTTAGCTTGTTCTGAGTAGATCCAGTAAAAGACCTCTCCTGCGCCTTTCTTTCTTTCTTCCTTCCTTTCTTGTCTTACTTTTCTTTCGCTCCCAAATGCCCTCCTTTCTTTTGTCTTTACCTTATAAAACAGGCTGCTGGCGAAGGAGAGGAACACCACAGTTGTTGGGTTCCAGAGCCTACAGCTGTAAGAAGGGTAAGGAAGAGGAAAAAAAATGACCGTAAAATTTAAAACAAATTTTGAGGCACAAAGCTGAGTTGGGAAAAATCAAATGAAAATGTTAAAGATTTGTCCAAAATAAAGTCATAAATGCCCCGAGCCAAGTGAAACAGCTGCTAGGTCACGCAGGCTAAATCTGAAAAGGCAACACAACAAAAAGTTTAATATTATGAAGCTAATCAGAAGTTGCCAGGATAAAAAAAAAAGCATTCCTGTTTTTACTTCTCAGTCTCTCATTCTTCTTACAGAGTTGCACTCTTACTACTTTTCCCAGCTTTAGCACAGGTTGCTTTTACAATGGGAAACCTAACGCATCCAAAATGTTTTGGGGAGTTCCCTGCATGCCCAATCCTATAGATATTTGACTATATCAAGGATATCGCAGAGTAGAAGCAATCTCCTTTGGCCGGGGACTGGGAAACGTACAGCTCGCAGAGCCCTCGTGTTATTTGTCACAGACGCCGTGCGTGTTGCTGGTCCCGCTTGCGTGGGCTGCTGGCAGACACGCACCGTGGCCGCAGGCACGGCAGGGGACAGGTGCTGCGCTGGGGCGAGTCGGCGCTGCTCTGCCGAGGCTCGTGGAAGCTCTGGAGTGAAACGTGAGATGCGCCAAGCAGAAATGAGGGCGAAGCTACTCATTGCAGCCTCTCATGAAGGCCCATGTCTTCTCCTTGTCTATCAACACCTTTTTTTAACTGCTTCATTCATATGGAAAATAAGGAAGGAGCAGAAAGCCCTGGGAGAACTGGGCAAGGAAGTGGACATGCAAGTGTGAAGTTTGACACTGGTGTGAGGCAAGAAGGAGGACTGAATTTGTGGGGAGTGTAGGAAGGTAAGGATGTAATTTGTCCCTTTTAAATATGACAAGAAAAAAAGAAAAAAAAACCCTCAGGCCAACTGTGAGGCTCAGAATTCATTACCACCGCCTCACTTTGCTCCTGGAGCCGATTCCTTCTCCTCTCCCACAGATTTATTTATTTATTTATTTATTTTTTTGTTTCTATTTCTCATCTGTAAGCTCACTGGGGCCAGGAAAATGCCTCTTTTGTCTTCGGAGGGTGCCTAACACTTGTGAGGAGATGGTGAAGAGGCTTGGAGCCTGTACAGAAGTTAAAATCTTGAACCTAAAATGATCATGGAATCATAGAATGGTTTGGGTTCGAAGGGACCTTAAAGGTCATCTAGTTCCAACCCCCCTACCATAGGCAAGGAAAATAATCAAAGAGGCAGTGAGTTTCCGAGAAGAAGATTCTTTAAGGCTTTTTTTTTCCAGTAACCCCATGTTTGAGAAGGAAAATAGGGTGAGAACTTGGGAGGAGATGAAACCCAGATAACGTGATACTGAATTTTCCCTGAATTTAAAGCGTTCCAACAATTTTTTTTTGCTCTTTGAGAAGGCAGTAACATCTTAAAAGCAGCTTTATGCTGTGATATGCAATCCGGTATGCTAGGTTTGCCTAATTCCTGAGTCCCTAGCAATGAATACACATTTCTGGCAGCCAAACACCACATGAATTGTTAAAAATAAAACACTTGATAATCGGTATTAAATTAAATCACAGAGCAGAGATGGATGATGATTATGATCAGGGCTTTAAGTATTATTTACCTTCCTACAAAGAGCTTGTCTGGTCTTTCACAAACAGGGTATATAAAACACTTACTTAGCATGTAACTTGAGCTATGAAAATTGTATTACAGTTAAGTGTTCTTAAAGGCACAGGCTTTTTATCACAATTAAGAGAGCAGGGAAGAAGGTGGGGGAGGAAAATGGAGATTGCTTAGGGAGCACCCTGCCTTCAGGTTGCTGACTCCATGAGCGGCATTGCAACGCAGCGGCGTGCAGAAGCTCCACCAACGCGGAGCTGGCAGAGCCACCTTAGGCAGCGCTCAGCAGACATCCCGCTGGGGCACTGCCTCACCGCCACTCACCCGTCTCCTGCAACGTACAGCTCTGCTCTGCTTACTCAGAGGTCCAGGTCATACAAATTTAACAGCTCTGTTGCTTATCTGATGGGAGATATTGTATGCCGATATACAGGAGGAGAAAGGAAAGGATGTCTTTTTTAAGACAGGCACCTTTGTCTTTCTCACATTATTATCATGACTTTTCCTGAACCCCCTTCATTAAGTGGCTCAGAAAAACAGACACACATAAGTAAGTCTGTTGTTGTAGATTTGACTTGACAGTTCATTCCCCACCTGGTCTTCTAGATGTCAAGGCTGGGCAAAAACCTCTCAGGACTGATGCAAAGGCAGGGAAGAAACATGAACTCAAGAGAAACTGAATTAAGTACTTGAAAGATACCCATACTCCCTCCGATGCTCGCGCTGGTCTAAGTAAACTCATTTTACATGTGTTTTAAATAGATTAGGAGTGTGTCCATGCATGATCAGCCCATATCTCGTCAGAGAGATGGTAGACCCCACTTCAGATAGACAACTGCTTAAGCCTTCCTCACTTGCTTGCTTGAGATTGTCTGTCCACATCCTTCAGGGCTGCACAATTTTTCCTGAGCACACTCTTCCTATTCCAAAGTCCTTGGACTTAAAAAGCTTTAGAATAGTTTGTGCAAGAAAAAAAATAACATTTCTAACATTTCTGCAAAGCAAAACCCGGCCAAATTCAAAGTTGTCTAATGGGGATCACACAGCAGGCAGCATCTGAAATGGGCTGATCCCCAGATGGGCACATTTTTGTTGGAGAATTTTTGTTTAGAATTGATCCATACCGAGGGGTGTTTGAACTTCTGGGGCACTTGGGAGACAACTCACTTCTTTCTTCCCATGTGTGTTTTAAATATAGTTTACATTTTTCTAACCTGTTGCAAAACTGGATAGCAGTAATACAGTGCAACTATTGTAACTTCTCAAGGGTATGTGATGACTTGATTAGGAATGAAAAGTATTTAAGAGTTGTTATTTAGCAGTGGATAGAACAGTAATCTTATTCCCCTCCCAGCTCTGAAGTTATGTTCTGCATATTCTTCATCCTTTTCCAGATTTGACGCTCATTTTTCCAACAAAACCTTATCTGTCTTTTGGTGCAGTGAAAATCTTTCTTCATATTAAACAGCACGGGGTGAACCGGACCTCCAGCAACACATCATCTGTAAGTGACGGAAATAGCTGTATTAAGCTGAAATCTAGCAACTGACAACTGACAGACTGGCATGAACAAGATCAGCACCCGGATTTCTTACCAGAAAGGCAGCTTACTGACTTCTCTCAGCCTGCTTGACCGCAAGTTTCTATAACAAACACAATAGCCGGTGTGCACTTGATATTGAGCAAGTGCCGTTTTCTGTTGATATTCTCATTTAATTTCCATATGTTGGCAGAAACAGATGGAACTAGATTTTCTTGCAATTACTATGAGTCTAGGATAACAACTCTTAAATCTGCCTCAGAGTGGAAAGGTACAATACAAATATGCAAACACAGGGCGACAGCCTGGATACTAAAAAACAGAAATATGACTTAACATACAGAATAACTAAAACTGGTTCATGATTTATTGGTAGGCTACACCATACGAAGGGATCTCGGGAAGCTTAAAATAAGTTGTACAGAATGTGAAATTAGGTAGGGGTAGAGCTGCAGTGCCCTAACGTCTCACTGCTAAGACTTTTAAATGAAAACTATTAGTTAAGTAAAGTCTGTGGGGCTTTAAGGTTAAAAAAAAGTTATTTTGTTTTCCAAGAAAGCTCTTTTATGGAAATTGCAACATCTGCTCCCATCTCTTTGGTTCTAACCCCAACATGTTCTTCTGAGATCACAACATTGAAAACATCCACAAAGTAGAAAATGTGTTTTGAGTGGGTTTTTTTTGGTTTTTTTAGATTCTTGACTCTCTGGCTCAGACTTTCAAAAGAGAGTTATGTAGACTTAAGCCTAAAAGCCTTATTTATTGGAATGGGAATTTAAACAGAAAATAAAAGGTTTTGTATCCAATTGATCAGCCAAAATGTTACTAAACTGAAGCTTAAGGGACTAGAAAACCCAGCAAGGGAACCTGGGATGATTATCAGTATTAGCTACAAGAGGGTTAGCACAGAAACTGGAAAATTATATTATTTTGAGGCTACATGAAAGCAGATAGGGAACACATGTTGAGTCTTTAAGGCCCTGATCCAGCAAATTCTTTTGTACCTGCTTAAGAACCACAGAAAAATATCAACTGAATGCATCAAGGGGGTGAAGAGTTGTGCCTTCAGGTCTAGCTGGAGCAGTGTAAGAAGCTCCTGCCTTTCCTCTTACTGTTGCCTGTTGCTCACCCTTAACGGCGAACTGCCCGCACAGCTCACCTGCGTGAGCAGGCAGCGGACCTGCTTCTAGATCGTGTCAGTGCTAAGTCAGCCAGCTTAACTCAAGTCACCTCCGGTGTTTCCAGAACAGCTGCTCAAGAGCTACCCATAAGGAATAGGGAAGGACTTTAGAAAGACTAAACAGAGCCTGGGTGCATACCAGCTGCATTTCCTCGGAAGAAATACTAATTTTCATAACAGAAGAATCATTAGTTCCTAAAATAAGTAGCAGTTTGGAAGATTTATTTACTATCTGCTTTAAAAAAATAAACTAAACAATAAAAAATAAGATATAAATAACAAACCACATGTGCAAGACTTTTTACCCATACTTGTTGAATTTTTCCCAGTTGCCATGGACACTTCTGAAAATGAATTCTTTGTTTAAACAGAGAATGATTCAGACCTAAAATATAATAGTTTTTTCTTTAAATAAATTGATGTAAAATTGTAGCTGAGGTTTTGCCATCTTTTATGATTTAAAGAAGGGAAAAACAAAGACATTTCTTGCATGTAGAGGAATTTTATGTATGGTAAGTAAAATGTTATGGTGATTTATTAAACAGAAAAGAGGGAGAACGAAGGCAGCAGGGATTTGGCACAAACATTTGCAGCTACATTTCAGTAATGATAGACCCAAGCCGCAAAATTCAGAACCAGAATTAAGACAGAAAGTCTTTAGACGGAGTTTTGTTTCAGTCTGCTATAGCAGTGATGGCCAGGAACATAATTTGGGTCTGAAGGGCTATATGGGATCCTAAACTTCTGCTAGGTTGAGGCTATTCTTATCCAGGATCTTGGCTATAAGCACTTAACTAAGTACAACAGTTGTACATTTCTTTGCTGTAATTTCCCCCACAATATGGTAAAGAGTTTGGTTTGAATTTGAGTAATTTTTTCTGCAAGGAAAACTGAAACTTCTTAAAAAAAGCAGTCAAAACCTGGGAACCACCAGATTTTACCAGCTGTTCAGGCTTGGAGTATATGTATTGGATCTGCTCTTCCTGGGACTCCCGGTGGGTTGAATTATTTGGTTGCTGCCAGGTAAACGTGTTTTTTTTTCTCCCAGTCTCTCTCTAATCACAACCCTGTTTTTATCCACTGGTTTTTAAATTTATTGACTGTTTTGGTTGCTCAGTAGCTGACAGAGGTACTGTTGACTATATGATACGTGGTTCTTGAGAGAATATGACCTGATGTACAGACCCTACCAATCAGAGGCACTGAGATGTAATGAAATTTATAGTTACATTAAACAAGCTTTTAGACTAATACTAAGAGACACATAATACTGTAACCAAAGACTCTCCCAATACTTTTCAGGCGAAGAAAATAATTCAGCCTTATTTCTGTAAATAAAGAAAACATTAATAACCTTGACAAAGTCAAAGTTTCTTATTTCCAACCTTGCCTAGCGTTAAAATTCCTAGTCACCCATAATATTATTGTATCCCTTTTTAGAATTTTGCAGTGCTTCAGTTTTGTAAGAACATAATGTGCCCTGTCCATTAGTGGAAAGTCTGCCTTGGGAGAAACAGCTCCTGCTCTTTGTGAAGCTCTGTCGTGCAAATGCCTTCACATTAGCAGAGTGCACTACATGCGCTAGGGAATTCTTGAATGAAGATCAGGGAAGCAAGAAATTTTGCTTGATGGGAAGAGTAAACATTATGAATACCTTGTCTTGGATTCCTCAGTTGGGGAAAAGCAAAACTGCATTTAGGCACTTTAAGATTTCACTCGACCAGTTCTCTCTGTTTCTAAACAGGGTATTTTCTGACTTAGACAAATTTCTTGCAGTGTGAGATCTCTGTTTTGGAAAGCATTCCTAATCAAGGAATATTCCTATTCAATAGTATTGCAGTTCGTGATTTCACATTTATACTTCTGCTTAAATTCTGTTCAAGCTAATGGGATTGGGGTACATGCTTTAAACTGACTTTTTTTTGATTTGTGTTTTGTTTTTTGTTTTTTTTTTTTTTTAAACTGGTTCTGAGAAAGAAAATCCTACCTCTCCAGGAACAACTTAAATGTATTCCCCTTAGGAGACTTGCATGTCAGTCTGAAAAAAGATGGATCAGGATTTTACGAATGCATGGCTAGCGCTAGGATCCTTAAATTGATACTATTTCTAAGTAATTTTGCTTTCAGAAATGCTGCAAACCTGAATGGTTCAGTTTTTTAACTTCTTAACTTCAAAGCTAATGTTAAAAAACCTTACATTTAATGGAAAGCTGTTGACTTTTCCAGTAATTCTTGCTTTTTGAATTCTTAAGTCAAAGTTGTATAAACAACCGTAATATGACTGTAAATAATTGAAGATTATTTCCTGTACAGAGAAAATAATCCTGTACATTTTCACATTTTCACCTAGCAAAAGAACAAAGAAGGATAAAAATAATGAAACGTAAGAGCTAAACACAATATCAAGGGAGTGGGGGCTATCAGTTTTCATTTAAAATTCTTGGTGACGTTTCAGTTGTACTGTGTGCAAGGAAAGTTGTATTTGAATGCACATAGTCTATCTTGAAAGTTTGTGTTTTCAGTGTCTGCTTGTATTCATCCACATGTTTGCACCAAATTCAGTAACTGCGTGCTTAAAAAGACCCCTCTATATTCACAAGCCAGGGGATCACTTGCTTTTGTGGATGCAGGTAGAGGAGTGAACAAAAATGGGTTTCTAAACTTGGAAATGAGATCTAGAGATGCTGCTAAGTGTTTTATCTCACTGTTTGAGAAACCACACAGACAAGGTTACTTTTGGAGACAGTGATAGCTTAAAGCTCTCAGCAGATTTCTGTAAGCGTGCAAATCTATCTAAAAGCCATCAGAGTTTTACTAACCTTATTGATAATGCATTTTGGTAGCCCTTCTGACGAAAAACAATCAGTAAGTTGGTGACTAAGTGAAAGACAGCAAATAGGGGAAAGAATGCCTATTATTGCAATAGTCTGCTGTAAAGTTGAGTAGTAGAATCTTCTATTACAGCACAGTTTATACAACTAAGTATAAATGTGTTCCTGAAGTATGCAAAACATTTTATGCATTTTTTTTCCTGAAAATTACAGTAACTTCATTGCTTTTGCATCAAGGGATAAATCACTGGTATTTTTTTAGCTCGCAGCCCATGGCCTTCATTTAGCAGTCTATCCTTGTTTCCTTTTTAGCAGTTGTTAGAATGAGAGAGGGGACGGAGAGGAATTTCCAGCCTCCCAAATTCTCTCTCACTCGTGACTTTCGGACTCTGAAGACCTGAAATCCTGGCTGCCTGGGTCTCCCAGTCAGATCAGCTGGTCTCACAGAGGACATTACTCGCCCCTGCACATCTTGCCCTGCAACAACAGCTACAGCAACGCTCCTGCTAGAGTCGTAACACACGTCACTTGCGCAGCTGGCCCGAATCCCCCTTCAGAAGGCTTCCTCCCTATTACTGCCACCCTTATTTATCCCCTGTACTTCCTGCTTTTGCTCTTTGATCCCTAAGAAGAAAAACAGCCACCCTGCCAGCTACTGAGCAAAGATTCCTAGCGTGTGTGAGCCAGCAGGGTCAAGTTCACCAGCAGCGTGCACAAAATGCAAAAGCAGACAGTACCTTCCAGCATCGGGCACGTGCTGAATTTTGTCCCCTGTATGACAAGATTATAGGGGTTTTAATTACGGATGCACAGGGTGATGCTGGTATTCAAGGTGCATCCGCACAGTTGCAGTCAGTTGCAGAATACAGCTGCTTGGACCTGGGGCTTTAAGCTCAGGCTCCAGCCTCTCAGCTGTCCTCACACCTTGTGCGATGGTTTGGCCGGAGCTGTGGAAAGCCCACGGGGGCTCAGTGTTTTCCTGAATAAGAAGAGGATAAAATGGTACCACTTAAATCCTTGGCCACCAGTGCTCTCTCTAATGCAGATCCATCTACATTAGCAATCCATTAGCTCAGGCCTTCTGTGTAATATATGTATGTATTAACACTATAGATAAAGAAGCCTGCTGCATGTATCCCTTTCACAGCACTTTGGCTAGGATTTAAAAATACTTTATTTGTGCTTCAGAAAGTGAACTTAAACTGCAAAATGACAATTAATTTTCTTAAGAAGTTACTCTTAAAGTAGGCAACATCTATTCAGGTTTGTGAACAGATTTAGATGTTTGTGGATGTAGGTAGCCCAGAGACAAAGCCTGGATTTTGCTTTTATCCAAAAGTGTTTATACTGGAGGTATTAAAAAGTTCCTTTTGAAAGCAACTGTGCCGGTGCACTTCCACGGCAGGTAAATGTGAAAGTCATTATGCAATCAGTAGCTACAGTTATCTGTAACTATGACAAGCTAGAACCTGCTTTACTCAGAGGACAAACTTTATATATATACACATATAGGTATTTATATAGATACATCTCCTGTGATCTTTAACTTCTACCTGGAAGCACCCCACTTCCCTGGGGAGCTTGTTCCAGTGCTTGACCACCCTCTCAGTGAAGAACTTTTTTCTAATATCTGATCTGAACTTCCCCTGATGCAGCCTTAAGCCATTCCTTCATGTCCTATCACTGGATGCCAGAAAGAAGAGATCAACACCTCCCTCTCTTCTCCCTTTCATGACAATATGTTGTAGATAGCAATGAGATCACCCCTCAGTCTCCTCTTTTCTAAGCCTAACAAACCAAGGATCCTCAGCGCTCCTCGTAAGTCACGCCTTTTAGTCGTTTCACCCTCTTTGTTGCTCTCCTTTGGACATATTCCAGTATTTTTATATCCTTCTTATATTGTGGAGCCCAAAATTGCACACAATTCTTGAGGCGAGGCCACACCAATGCTGGGACAAACACATTCTAACAGTTACCTATACTGTGCTTAATGTACCCCAGGATACGGTTGGCTCTTTTGGCTGCCAGGGTACATTATTGACTCATATTGAACTTACCATCAACCAAAACCCCCAGATCTTTTTCTACAGGGGGCACTGCAGGCTCTTGTCCCCCAGTTTATATATACATCCAGGATTACACTGTCCCAGGTGCAGAATCTGGCATTTGTTCTTGTTAAACTTCATACAGTTGATGATTGCCCAGTGCTCTAACCTATCAAGATCTCTCTGCAGGTCTTAATATCATTGGCACACTTACTCATGTGCATTGAATCGCTGTGTCTAGGTCATTGATAAAAACATTGAAGAGAACTGGCCCTAAAATTGAGCCCTGGGGAACACCACTAGTGAGTGGCCACCAGCCAGATGTTACCCCATTTATAATGACACTTTGAGCCCAACCCATCAGCCAATTGTTCACCCATTGTATTGTGCAGATGAATGCAGAGCTGTGCTGATAATACGTTTATTCAGAAGCAAAAGCCCTTTTTCATTGGGTAATCAAAGAAGAGGAGAAAAGGAAATTAAAGAGGAATCACTATTCACCCTGGATTTTGGCTAATCTCTGAAAGGTTTATGGGGACTGCCATTTTCAGCAAGTGAACTGTCTACTAATTCTGCTTAGGCTAATGAAGGAATTGCCTTTTCCTGTGTCAGCTGCAACTTGCACAGGGAATATTAAGAAAATGAAAGTTTGATCACAGTGATGAGAATTTTGTTGCTTAGTGTTTCCAAGGACACAGCATGGAGTCAAACTATTAGCAAGTTGCCCTGTCAGTGGAGAAGTCTAAATTTTGTGTGCCTGTTGGGTTTGTCTTCATGAATCAGAACAGCTACTACTAAACAACTGTTGGACTACATCTACTCCAAACAACTCCTTGTCTGGACAGTAGGATCTAAAACAGAGTGATTTTTCTGTCTGTCTGAATTTACATGGCCTAGCAGACCAGTGTAGTTAAAGCATGCCAATTTCTGAAGCAAATATCACACAGGGGAGTGACGTGGCCAGATTCAAATCTTTGATTTTCTAGGCCGAATAACCCAGCAGTCCTTTACGCATGAGTAATTGTGACCAGCCTTTGACACGGGACAAGAGCAAAGCTCAACACCTTCCTTCTGGACCTGTAGTGAGGACCTTACCCACTCCACCATTCTGCGCTCCCTGTCTTCTCCAGAATGAGTTAATTCCAGAATAATTACTCTGCTCAGAAAGAGGCGTCATTAGTCCAGAATAATGGACAGGGTATCCACATTGGGGAAATATTCCAGAAGAGCCCAATTAGACTGGAGTAGTTACAGTGAAATAAGTAGTCTGCAGTAGTCTTTGTTGGATTCTCTCACAGGCAAGGCTATAGAAATATGTTTCTCATTTAAAGGAACTTTCCTAACATAATATTTAGTGGTGACATGCTTTTGCATGCAAGTGTTGTCCTGTTACCGAATGGGCTGAATATTTTTGGTGGACTTGTTTTATATTACAATGATGAAGCATAAAAGAAGTAAATCTGTATTCTACGTGCTCATACCTACCTTCCATTTCTGCCCGTGACATATACTATAGTTTTACAAATTCTGGATTAAGCTTTCATCAGGTATCGCCAATGATCTGAACCATGAGATGTCATAGATTATGGTTTCAAAAAACTGAATCGAATAAATACGTTCTGGGACCTCCTGCTGTTCCTAGCTAGGCTATTCTTTATCCTGCTGCATTGATAAATGCCAAGTAAATAAATCCCCCTCTTTCACACAGGAATAATAATGGAATCATTTATAATAGCCTTATATGTTAGCATTAGACAGGAACAAGGAAGACGGTTGTCTGCAGAATGACTTGACCTGGAAGCATTATCCTTCAGTCAAACAGGTTAACCAGAAGACCCTGAGCATTTACTTAAACTGGCAGAGAAAAAGTTATGTTTAATCCATGTTGCACTTTTCACATTGATTCAACCGACTGGACATGCCTCCTAAATGCTCTCTAGCACTGTAGCCCATGACATACCACACTTAACAAGGCTCTAACAGCATTTCCACTGTAACAGAACTAAAACACATGGCTTGTAACATAACTTTGACACTTACAGCACTCGTGAGCTTGGACATGGTGCAATGGGTAAGCAACATGTGGTAACCACTCATCATGAGCAAATGAGCAGAAAAGCCCCATCTTGACATGGCTTATTATGTCTAGAAGCTGTAAATGCAATTGTTAGGCAAAATTCAATCTATTATTATTATGTACTTTTTTAAACATAAGGTTATACCATGTGCTTCTCCCACTTTTTCTCTCGGGGTTGACCAGAGCAAGGTTAGATGATCTGGTCATGTATTAGCATCCAACAATAGTTCTATAGGTGGTAGCAGAACAACAGAAGGTGAGATAGAAAATGTGTGACTAATGCAGCAGGTATTCAAGTGGGTGCAGGGTTATAACTGTGTTACAAAACAACTTGATTACTGTGAAATGTAGCACACTTTTTTTGGCCAGGATTAACATTTTTGTAATCAGCTGTCCTAATTTTAGTTGTTTCTCGCTCACTGTCTCCTCTCATTTATAATACTCTTAGTACTGTAGTGTGCAAGACGTTTTACTCACAGAAATGCTAACTGAGCTGGGACCTGATCCTTCTCTGGCTAACATCACTGGGAAGAAGAAAACTCCAAAACCTGTCCTAACCCTGGGAACGCTGGGAATGTGAGAGTCCAAGTACCTGCTTCCCACTACCTGTAAAAATTCCCTGGTGGGAATGAACATTCCTATCCAAAAGGCTAATGTGTAGAGGTATTTAGCCCTCATAAAATCACCCACTTTCATACCCATTTTAATAAGTGGCTGTGATTTACATATGAAATGTATCTGTAATAAATCTCCACATAAATTTTTTCCAGCAGCATGCAAAACTTTTTAGTTCCACACTGTGTGCTCCTATCCTGATCCTCCACCTGGCTGTGGTCCTTTTTATGTGGGAACATTAAACTAATTTTACTTGGAATGTACGATGGTTTCTCAAGATGATGCACCTGATACTAAAAAGCAGTTCACAAGACTTCTTAGGAAGACAGATTGTTCCCCAGAGGCTCCTTCTGCTTTGTATTACAGCTCATAGTCTTGCTTTTAGCCCCAGCTCATCTTTGACAGCCTTCTGCTTCACATTTGGCATCCTTGTGACATCTACAAAATGACTTGGGGGTCAAGAAGTCAACTGGCTTCCTCATATGCTTCTGCCATTACTAGTGGCTGTGCTCAGACCATAAGGGAGGGGAGCTGAGGGGTGTGGGTCTGTGTGTGTGTGTGTGTCTGTGAGAGAGAGAAGCAGAGAGAGGGAGAGAGAGGGAGATGTGATGATGGCACAGGGAAAGACTGGTTTAAACTTTTCTTTCTACCCAGGTTTGTGATGATTTCCACCCAGACACAGCCCTCCTTTGTTTGAGCACAGCTTAGCATTGCTGCAGGTTGCTTGTTAGCCCATTCAATGCTTGTAACTTGATGATGTTCCCCACACTGGAAACATGTTGTTTCTTGGCACCAGTAGGTTGAAGCCTCATTCAGATACATAATATTATTGTGCAGCAGTGCAAGGCCAGTTCCTGGGGTGCAGCTACAGATGAAGTGCATTAAGGTATTTCGTTTGTTAGCCACCGAGTGCCTTTCTGTACAGAAGCTTGAAATGGGATGTCTGAAATGTGAGCCTGGAGGAAGCTTGGCATGAAACATTTTACTTAATGAAAAGGATTTAAAGAAATATGAAAGTATTATGTTTGCTGTTAAAATATAGGTAAAATACTGCTTTGCAGTGTTCTGCATGTAAGCTGTAACTCCAACTGGGTCCTGAACATTTAGGAACCAAACTGAATCTAAATCTCCAGCTTATGCTGTGCTGAGTATCTCAGATTAATGTAAATCCACGTTATCCTGCTTGCCATAGCCGGGATGATTCGGGTTATGAATACAGTCATACAAATGGGGTTTGAAAGAGATTTAAAACAAGCTGATGAATAGAGCAATCAGAAAGCCCTGTTATCAGATACAATCTGATTAGAAATTTATACACTGCTGACATACAGAAAACAGCATTTACTGTATGGCATAGCAGAGCCAACAAGTGCTGAGGTTCTTTTGGATGCAGCAAATCAAATATTATGTAAAGCTAAAAGTCATACAAGTTAGCGTGGGCTTCTGACAAATTCACACCATAAATGTTTGCCCTTACACTTCATATTATTTTTTCCTCTGTTTGTAGAAGTCCTGTTGCTCAGCCTGTGCACTCAAAGGGTGACCCTGCTGTGGGTGTAAGGTAACACAGGCATTCTACCGTAATTTAGTATGAATTAATGTTCTGTTGCAGAGCATGAAATTAAAGCAAAGCATTTTCTTATCTCATGTGACAGAAATAAATGCTGTGAACAAATGTGTTTATTGAACAATTTATTTTGGGGGATTTCTTTGGTTTTTCCTTCAGGCAGGCTTGACTTGAATCCCATGCACACTGGAAATTCAACAAAACTTGTATTACCCCTCAGTGTGTCTGTTACACCAGTACCAGATCTTTAATCAAAAAAGAGGTTAAATTTCACTGCATGTAGTAAAGATCACTAAAAAGACACTGTTCCTAGATCCAAGAACTTTTAAACTTCTGCAGGCTCTATTATTGAGTGATTGGGAGGTTCTTCCATGGCTGTGAAGATTTACAAACAAAACGTTTATACAAGTCCTACCTGCGTTTCAGACCCAAATTCAATACAAGCGTGCAAATAGAAAAAAGGCAGTCATCTAAAAAAGGAGAAGGTGATTGGGAAGTTAGCATAGATTTACCAATGGCAGAATCATGCCTAATCAACCACATTCTCTTCTAGGATAAATTGGCTGGATCTGTGGACAAAAAAAGAGCAATGGATGTCATTTACCTTGCTTACTTTAATAAAGGCTACAACACTGTCTTCCACAATGTTCTTGTGTCCAAATTGGGATATTACAGCTTGAATAGGAGGACAACTATATGGGTAAAAACCAACTGGATAGTCGGGCTCTGACGGTTGTGGCTAATGGGTGGTCCTCTCCCTGGAGGTGGGTAACAAGTGGAGTACCACAGGATCGATCCTGGGACAAATCCTGTTCAACATTGCTACCAGCAATGCTAAGGAGGGGATGAAGGGCATGCATGTCAAGTTTGCAGAGGATACCAAATTGAGTGTGTGTGTCGCGAAGACAGCTGGGAGGAAGGGCCTGATAGGACCCCATGAAATCCAGCATGGGCAGGTGCCAAGCCCTACCCTTGGAAGGCAGAGCCCTGCAGGGGTACAGGCTGGGGCTGGAGGGGCCAGGGAGCACCTCTGGGGGATGGCCTTGGGCACTGGCAGGCAGCGAGCTGAGCTGGGGCCAGCTGTGCTCCTGGGTAGCAATAAGGGCCAGCAGCATTTGGGGTGGTGGGAGCAGGACATGGCCCCAAGAGTCAGTTAAGGGCAAGAGCTGTCCCTTCTGCTCAGCGCGTCAGACCTCATCTGCGTAGTGCATTTGGTTTTGGGCCTCCATCAGAGGGAGGATGTCAATAAACATGGCCAAGTTCACCAAACAGCCAGCAAGACAGTCCTAGGCTGGAGCCCTTGCCCTTAAGGAAAGGCTGCGGGAGCAAGGCTGGTTCAGCTGGGAGCAGAGATGGCTTCAGGAGTACCCAGGAGCATCTCTGGCACTGATGGGAGGGGATGGAGAAGATGCAGTCGGGCTCTTCACAGTGGTGTGTGGTGGGAGGGTGAGAGGCAGCAGCACAAGCTGAAACATGAAAGGCTCAGACTGGAGGTAGGGACAAGCATTTTCCCCCATGAGGAGAGCCCAGCGGTGGAACTGGAGCCCAGGGATTTTGGGCTGTCTCCAAACTTGCATGTTTCAAGCCCCAACTGGGTGAAGCCCTGAGCAGCCCAGTCTGAGCCCAGAACTGGTTCTGCTCTGGCTGGCTATTAGACCTATCAGCATGTTCAAAGGCATCTCCTTGAAAAGGTTCCTTTCCCCTGAGTCCAATAGCTCATCCTTAAGGAGGAGGAGTCAGCCTCCTTGACTTTGCTACAGCCATTGGAAATGTCAAAGCCCTTACGATTTCTTAAGAGGCCACTTCACATTTTCTGGGTCATGTCCTGTAGTCCACACTGAAGGATGCTTTCAGCAGTTATTTGAACTTGTATGGCCCAACGCCTTCTCTCACAAAATGACCTGGCATGAAAAGAGAGTTAAAGGCCTGCTGTAACATTTCTCCCATCACACAGGCTTGTGCTACTGCTCTTCATGAAACCATCAGAGGCACAAGAATTGAGGAGCATGAATAAGAGACACGGATAGAGATATGGTACCCTCCTCTGCCTACCACAGCAATGGTGAACTGTGGATATCAGCAATTAGTTTATTATCAATGTAGAGTTTGGATGCCACCAAGGACAAATGGTCTTCAGTGCTGCTTTAAGTATGTTTGGCACTGGACAACAGGAAGACCATGAGTGGCCTGAGTTATGAGTTATTCTTCCAAGTAGAATAATAATCTGTGGATTAATGTTTATGCCACAACAGTATAGATTCACTTGTTGGCTGACTTCATGACATTGCTTACACCCACAGGAAAACATTCAAATTAAACTTGAGGCCATCAGGAGGGTAAAGTATGACGTGGGCCAAGAGCACTTACTTGCCCAGGACTGTTGCCAGTGAGCTAGCAAAGGATGGAGACACCGAAGTAGGTATTTCCAGAGTGTGACAGTCCAGTTAGAATACAAAACCTATAAAGGGAAATTATATCTCCAGGTGTGGATAAAAGCTAGGGCTGCTTAGGTCCAGAGTCTAGATTTTGTGCAAAATTAGTCCAAACCTGGTAGAGCCAGGTGACATGCAATGCTTCGCTACTTTACAGTGTTAAAAACACAGTAAGAATACTATTCTGGGACATAAAGAGAAACAAGTATAAGTAAAACTAAAATATATGAAAAATGATTGTGGAGAGAATGAACGATAACTGCATATTTCACAGAAAAATGCAAGGAAAGGTCTCAGTTGGAGATTGACTTTGTGGTTTACAGGCATACATTTCTTTTATTTTTTTTTTAATTTAAGGCAATAATGGGGTGGGTGGGGGGGGGATTTTGAGAATTTTTTTCCTGGTAAGGAGACCCAGACTTTTATTGAAACAGATGCTGTTCAAAGTCCAGTGCAGCTCTTACTAAAATAAGCAGAAATGGTCCCACTATGTCAGATTAGATCAAGAAAGGGCAGGAAAGTTGCTCCATTCAGGTGTAACAGAAATCTCCTGATCCTCAGAAAAAGAACCAGAGACTCAAGCACATTCTACATAAATAGTAAAAAGTAAGACTTTTTTAAAAAAATGACAATACATTAATATTCAGAGAAATTTGAGTGGATAATACTGA
This sequence comes from Phoenicopterus ruber ruber, assembly GCA_009819775.1. Classification (NCBI taxonomy): domain Eukaryota; kingdom Metazoa; phylum Chordata; class Aves; order Phoenicopteriformes; family Phoenicopteridae; genus Phoenicopterus; species Phoenicopterus ruber. Next base: position 30,297,145 of record CM020246.1, read on the forward strand.
CAACTGCTAAAACACAATGGGTTGTTCTTTTATTAGGGAGGGGGATTTACTGATCTTCACCATTAAACCCATAACTAGAAGTTTAATAGGGTAAGACAGACTTCAAAAATAAAAGGGCAGTTCTTGTTGGTGGCTCACTTGCACAACTGGTGGGAATTCTGTTTCTCATAATGAATTTGTTCACTGCCATCTGATGACAGATCTGACCACCATGTATAGACAATTTCAGAAGGAAAGCAGCAAGCCACAGCACTTCTGTAGTATCACAACTTGTGTGTGAGGGAAAATAAAAAATATAGTTGAATGTTGTAGCTCAGTGCAAATGTCCGAGTGTTGTAGAAATCAGAATTACTTTGTAAGAAAAAGTACTCATTGCAAAAGTTGAATTTGTGCAGTTATGACGGAAATGGCTGTGGGAAACATTTCACATAAAATCCATGCTGCTTGAGAATACAAACTTTACAAAAACTTTTTACACATCCAACCAAATGAGTCTTTAGTGGGTAAGTTCTGTGTAATGTAAATTGTATGTCAACAGGCAGATGGCTGAAGTAATGAAAACACTCTGGATACATGTGTTTTGTAGTTATAATAAATAAGAGTGATAAAGTTTTGTTATTACATGCCAAACCCCTATTCTAGTATAAGTTTCCAACAAAAAGTGTGTGGAAATAATCAAACCATAAGAACATTTAATTTTTACAATAACTTTAGTTCAATAAAACAGCTTACAAGTGGTCTCCACAAGAACAGATATTTGCTACATATTGGCGCTGAATAAGTATTTAATACAGATCTCCTCACACATTCATGAAAATGGCTTCCATCCTTGCTTAGTCCTTTTGTCATTATTTAATTAATACATGTTGCCTTGCAGTCTTTACAGGAAAACCACTTTGTTACTTTTTTAAAATTGTGTATCAGAGCAGATGGGTGGGACTGAGGTTTAGATTTGTGTTCCAGTAAAGTTTCCATTAGTTTTTATCACAGCCACATGTGGTTGTGATGGGAAAAACTGGAATCCTATTGTCCAGCCCTGGCTGTGCATCAGCACAAAGTGCAATCCTTACCTCAGCACCAAAGAAGAGGAGACAGAGGGCTGTCCAAGCCCTTGGCTCCTCCAAGAGATTGAACACATGGGCTGTGGGGGGAAAAGGGGTCATCCTAGACTCTGTATCATACAATTTTTGCCTTTTACCTCTCTAACTAATTGTAGAGGTTGGAGAATGACCTCGGGCTTTTTCATCCTCTTGGGCAACAGCCACATTATGGGCTCATCCCCCCAGTCATGACACAGCTGGCTCTGATTTCACAGAATCACAGAATCACAGAATGGTAGGGGTTGGAAGGGACCTCTGGAGATCATCTAGTCCAACCCCCCTGCCAGAGCAGGGTCACCTAGAGCAGGCTGCACAGGACTGCGTCCAGGCGGGTCTTGAATATCTCCAGAGAAGGAGACTCCACACCCTCCCTGGGCAGCCTGTGCCAGGGCTCCGTCACCCTCACAGTGAAGAAGTTTTTCCTCATATTCAGACGGAACTTCCTATGCTCCAGTTTGTGCCCGTTGCCCCTTGTCCTGTCACTGGGCACCACTGAGAAGAGTCTGGCCCCATCCTCTTGGCACCCGCCCTTGAGATATTTATAAGCATTGATGAGGTCCCCTCTCAGTCTTCTCTTCCTCAGGCTGAACAGCCCCAGCTCCCTCAGCCTTTCCCCATAGGAGAGATGCTCCAGTCCCTTAATCATCTTCGTAGCCCTCCACTGGACTCTCTCCAGTAGTTCCTCATCTTTCTTGAACTGGGAGGCCCAGAACTGGACACAGGACTCCAGATGGGGCCTCACTAGGGCAGAGTAGAGGAGGAGGAGAACCTCCCTCGACCTGCTGGCCACACCCTGCTTAATGCACCCCAGGCTGCCGTTGGCCTTCCTGGCCGCAAGGGCACATTGCTGGCTCATGGTGAATTTGTTGTCTGCCAGGACTCCCAGGTCCTTCTCCTCAGAGCTGCTTTCCAGGAGGTCAGCCCCCAACCAGTACCGGTGCATGGGGTTGCTCCTCCGCAGGTGCAGGACCCTGCACTTGCCCGCGTTGAACCTCATGAGGTTCCTCTCCACCCAACGCTCCAGCCTGTCCAGGTCTCGCTGAATGGCAGCACAGCCTTCTGGTGTGTCAGCCAGTCCTCCCAGTTTCGTGTGATCAGCAAACTTGCTGCGGGTGCACTCTGTCCCTTCATCCAGGTCATTGATGAATAAGTTGAACAAGACTGGCCCCAGTACCGACCCCTGTGGGACACCACTAGTTGCAGGCCTCCAACTAGACTCTGCGCTGCTGATCACCACCCTTTGAGCTCTGCCATTCAGCCATTTCAATTCTGAGAGAGCGCATAGCAACCACTCCTCACTGGAGATTCACCCCAGGAGTGGCATCATCCCCTTGGTCTGCAAGTATCACCCAGTCTTATAAATTAATTAGAATAATATCATAAAGCTGTTTCTTCCCATGCGGAATGACAGATTTCTTCCAAGATTTAAAATTGTTAAAAGAAATTATGACTAATGTCTTCATGTCAAAGCATTTATAATGACAGCACTTACGACACAATTCAAATCTTAAGTTCATCTTTATTTCAGTAATTTCCATGAGCAGGTATATCAGTCACAACAAATATTCACTATGCAATAAGTGGGATCTAAAAGGGAAGTAAAGCATGGGGCAGAAAAATAGTTCTGGGAGGGAACTACAGGTGTCACAAGCAGTCCTCATCACAAAAAGGACTCACGAGGGCTGTATTCTTGCAAAGGATGCTGAAACGCTGTAATGCTGCTAAAGTCTCTTCTGTATTTTGTAGAAAAGGAGACAGAGGCATGTTACAGAAAAAATAGATGTTGGGCTCCCTTTTGAAAACAGTTCCAGAAATGCCTCCCCCTCGTTCATGTGCAGTGTTGCCATCTCATCCATCGCCTCTCCGGGAAAGGCTGAAGAAGAGAGTGCAGCCAGTCCTCTCTTCTGAGGGTCAGCCGGTAAATAATGAAGTCAGATTTTGGCTTGGTAACTAACTGAATTGCCCCAAGGGGAAAGGTTTAGTTACATTTTAAAAAGAAAGCAAATATTTCTTTGGTGAGGCAGGTTTGGATCTCCTGACTCTTTAAAATTGCTTCCTCCCTGGACTGCCACATTTGTAACTCACTGTATCCCCTTCCATTCTTAATCTAAACATAATAACCCGTCTTTCAGCCACAAATAATAATCCAAAAAACACACCAGCCTCCCCTCACCCCTCAGCCTGGGATGGGAAGCAGCAAGCTAGTACAAGCAATGGTGACTTTCTTTTCTCCTACTCCTCCCATGCAGGTAAATTCTGACTATAATTATAAACTTCACACAATTCAAACCTTAGAGCTGTCAGATAAATGTCCAAATTAATAATCCCTCTGAAGTGTGTTCACTCTCCAAATCTCATGCGCAACCCAGTCTTCTTACTGGACTTAGAGCAAGACTTTAACCTACTCCCTGGGATATCATCTGATTGCCATTGTTGGGGGCTATAATTTCACAAGGATGTATCAAAATTTCAGCACAGTAACCCAAAACTCTTAACCTCAATTCAGCCTTGAACCTGATCCCCAACCTAAACCTAATCCAGAGCAGCAATTCGGCATAGCCTCTTTGACCTACCACTGATTACAGGCATTTCTGACGTGAGTCTCTCTGCTCTCTCTCCCCCTCTTTAACACATCCACAAGCGCACTCTCCCTCCCTCTCTCACCCTTTACCACTAACAAAAAAAGTTAAAGGCAGTCAGGGAAGGGATTCAGCTCTGTCAAAGTTCTTCTGAACCAGGATTAAAGAAGGGGATTTTATTCTTTCTCTGGAAAGAGAACACGTTATAGGGAAAAACATGTTGCAAGGAAAGAATATGTTACAGAGGGGGAAAAAAAAATGTTGGACTTCATTGGTTTTCTTCCATTTTTTGGAGTACTTTAAACTGCTGATTTTGGAATGTCTTTAAACTCTGTTTTTCCTGAATGCCTGCAGAAATGTCTCTTAGTCTATATACACCCCTGACTTTATCCTTCTGTACATTAACAAGATTGGAATAGCACCCTGAAAACAAATCAATAAATGAGGTCTTTTTCTTTTACAGAATTCCCAGAGGTTGCTAATGGGAGCTTAATGTATCAGACAGCTTCTGAACTTGACTGTGAATTATTTGTCAATTTAGATCTGGATCCTGAGAGTTACTTTGTACCTCAGTTCTGCTGAAGTTTAAATAGAGTGCATATAATAGTTTTGGAACCACATCCCAAAATGTGAGGTAAAATTTATGGAAGGGAATGAAAGCAGAAAGTACTTATTTTCTCTGTCTATCCTGTACTATCATTGAAAAAAAATCTGAATCTAATGAGGTGCTTACTGAATTTAAAGTCTTAATATCTAATTTCTGGAAAAAATCTTAATTTAAAAAAATGATGGCTTTTAAGAAAAATTATTTACATATGTAAATATAGACTGGTTTACTGTTTGAAGAATTACAATGACAATGCAAAGAAAGAAAATGCATTGAAAATACAGTAAGGTGATGCACTGGAATGAAAAAATTTCAAATCTGAAGGTATTAGATGTTTAGGTAAGACTGATAGAGTAGGTATAGCAATACCCCTTGTACATCAGCATGCAGCATTGGCTTGGCAGTTGGTGTTAGCTTAAGTAACCTGCCTCAAGGAAGATCAAAGTTGTTTCTTTACTGAATGTTTCTGTCAAAAATAAAACCAACTGAAACCCCTTCAGCCCCTGTTACAGATAGGAGAGGTACATCATTTAGGAAAGCAGGGAATCATCTATCCACACCCTTTTCCGGATAAGCCATCCTGAATTCTGGATAGGGCAGCTGCCTGCCTGATAGGGCACACATTTGTCAGCCTGCGGATCCGGCTGCCCCAGATCTGCTGTGAGTGCAGGCAATTCATATGATCTGGTTTTCAAAGATCAATGCTGCTGATCCCTTTTTAAAATCACACACACCTCTGTTTTAATCAAATAGAAATTAGCACTCGCAAATCCTAATTTCTGTGTGAATAAGCTTCCCCTCTTCAATAAGTCCTAGCTCTTTATGAAGTGCTGCATTTGGCTCCTCACTGCTGCTGTAAAGATACCTTGAGCTGAGGTTTAATTTAGTGCACAACGACTCTCACTAAAGGAAGCTGGCTCACACTTGGCGTTGCTGCAGTACAAGAACTCATAAACACAGCGCCAGTTGTACCTTGCAAATGGAGTTTTCTGCGTATCCCTGTTAGACTATTAAGTGCAGGGAATAGAATTTAGAGTTTTTGTTACAGTAAAAAAAGTTTAAGAATTAACTATTAGAAAAGAAGCTTAACTATTAGAAACAAGTTTAAAAAACATGTTAATCCTTTGGATATTGAATGGTCATTAACAGACTAAGCAGTAGGAGAGCTATGTGACCACATGCTCGCCATGTGATAAAATCTAAAATCTGTGCTACTGTATTTTGGGTGAGTAACTGTCACAGTTAAAATGATATTGGATAGTGTCCGCTGTGATGCGGAGAACTCTCCACTAGGAACTGGTGGAGAACTCCAGTCCCATCAGGTTGCCAAAGACTTATCAGATGGTAACAACTCTCAGCTTCACTAACTCAAAAACCTCATGGAAATCCACCAGTTTTGGTGGATTCCCCTAGAATCATGGTGAGGATGATGAGGAATGTAGTATTTAAGCTGTCCTAAGGGAAAAAACTAGACTCAGGTGGATTCCAACCATGTGAAGCCAATGCAAAACATCGCCTCAGCCGGTCCTGCTTTCCAAGCAGTTTAGCCCTGGGATCTAAGCCCGACATCACCGCGCAGAGTGAGGACAGGATCCTTGGCCCTTTGATTGCCGTCATGTTCCCTCTGGCTTGCTCTCCCCCATCTCCAGCCTCCTGCCTTCCCCTCTGCAGGGCAGCTGGGCTCCCCAAGGGAAGAGGTCTGGCGCAGGGATCCTGTAACCCTCCGGATCCCTCAAGAAGAGCCAGCTCAGCCACAGCACACCTATGCCCATGTGCTCTGAAGACTGGACCAGCAGCTACCACCACAGCTACATCTGGTTAAGGAAGAGGAATGTGACTTGGTCGCTGTCCTACCGGCGAGCTTTAGAGGTGCTCTGAGCCTGCCTGCCAGGTCAGGTCTCCCCCAAAGACAGTGGCCAGGTGCCACTCTGGCTCACCTAGGACACAGAGGGGCAAACAGGTGCTGAGCACACGCTGGCCAGGGGGAGCAGGTTTGCAGAGGCTAGTGTTCATTTTTCTGGAGGCTCTGCGGTCCAGAATGGAGACACTCAAGTGGAGGCGTTCTGTACCTGAAGGAGAAGGTGTGTTCTGTGTTGGTGTTTTGAACTCTAGTAGTTACTGCCACTTAATTACCTTTTTTTAGCACACCAACTCTCTGTGGATGTCAGCCTGATGGACATTTTGACATTTCTTCTCTTTTCTCGCTTTTTCTGCTTTGCTAGTGCATTTATACGTTTCCCTCCTTCCTTTTTTTATTTAAAATGTATACAGTTTGGCTAAAAATTAAGCCTGATGCTTACTCCTGCTGCAATAAGAGCACACAGAAGCCCTGAGAGTCATAAAATCCAAGGCACAGAAAAAAATAAAGTAAAATAAAAACACACAAGAGATGTTAAAAAAACCTAAGCTATTTCTGGACCTGGTGAGCTCTTGTGTTGAAGCCAGTTGCAGAACCATCAGAGCACAGGTGCACGCCACATGACCAGGTGATAATAAAACAACCCTAGAACGCGATCTTGAGGAGCCTGATGATGGTTTGTCTCTGTAATACATCCATCCCAAAGTGCACTTGTACATCTGTTTCATATTTAGTTTTTTTTTAATTTTTTTTTTATTTTTACTAGTAGCTTTAAAGAAAGTCAAGCAGATGAATATCTACATTTAGAAGACCATATGTTAACAAGGGGCTGTGAGGTGACATGACAAGGTTGGTGAAGCACACTCACCATACACAAAAGTACTGAGCAGCATAAGAGGTTTATAAACGGATGGGGACCCTTGAGCAGTTGCAAGAAGAAGAGCTCTCTTGCAGGTTACCCTATGGCCAGTGCTGAGGGCTTAAAAGACTGATTTGTGAGATAACTTTAACAGTCATGGAAGTACCTGAGTTAGGTAAAGTCAGTGTAACACTAGCAAAAACCAGCAACATATTTTTCACTGTGGAGGAGGGCACTGAGCAAAAGGGACATCTGCTTACTGCTGTCTTACTGCTCCCAACTGACAGAAGTCATGCTGGAAGGAAGAGGAATTGGGAGTGCAATAATTTCCCTTGCTAGGAAATATTTGTTATATCCAAAGTAAAAAGCCAAGTACTGGAGAAGAACTGAGCAGTTGGGCAGCCTCAGTTGTCAAATAAGTCAGAGACAGGAATGTCTGATTTCTCACGGAAACTAGATCTCTCCTGGGACCATTGGTTTGAACTCAACTCTGCAGTCTGCTACATGGTAGACCATCTGAAATGTGAAAACCCAAGCTATTTCCATAAGCTTTCCAGAATCCATGTGTTCCAAAAAGCAACTTCTGTCCTTGCTCTGAACAACAAAAATGTGCGTAACATCTTTCATTTGGCAGGCCATCTTGGTTTGACGTCAATTCCTTCTCCGTCAAGTTGATACGCACCCTGTTTCATGTTAAGTCTCGCTTGACTCATTGCGGGGTTGCCCAAATGCAAAACACTAACTTTGCTTAACGTTACATTGCAGATTAGGTTGTGCACAGCCTTTCGCAGAATAATCCTGGTAGTGTGATCTACTGCATGAAGAAGACAGTGGAGACATTTCCACAACAGTGACCTGTTAAATGAATAACTTCACTGACTAAGTTATTAGTCTGTTTAAGGTTTTTTGTTTCTACTTTATTTTCTTTTATTCTATTTTTTGCAGGTGGTGTGGAAAGGTTTTAAAGACAGCTCCGGTGTTATATTAGATGTATTATTGTTTGGCCAGGAAAATACTTGTTCCTTTTGCATATTAGTCAGATGACATATTTCTACAAATGATATCTCAGGTCTTCTGAAAGGCATGCAAGAGTTTCATACTGACCATTCATGAGTCTCCCAGTGGGACTCAGGAATTCTCAACCCTTCATCTTTGGCCCTGCAGTAAGGAAATCTGGGCTGCTGAGTTAAAAGATCCTTCAAGTTACAATGAAAATAATCCAGTTTGAAGCTTTGGCTATAATCTGATGCCAAAGAAAAATTTCAAGCATATTACAATAATAATGAAATTACATTTTTGATGGCACTAGAAATAAACAAGGAACTAACTAAGAACTGACCTGTTATAGATGGTTGAAGGAAGTAATTATGATTTGAGTCCTCTATAGAAAACATTGGAAGTATCAAAAATGAATCAGCTTTTTGAAAAAGAAAACCTCACAAACAACTGTACAGATGGCAAGACCTGTTCATTTCTTGCATTCCCTTTTCAGAAGGAAATGAAATAAAAATATCAAGCACAGAGGAAAATATATGAAACCTGTGTTAACTACATGCCCAACTGGGGTGAAATTGTTTCACCTAGCTATTGTGAAAGATGGATCAGCCTCACAACCCTGACTGAAATGCTTTGCAACCAATGTCTACCTCTGTACACCCAGATTCTAAACCATTTCTCCAGTAAACTTTGACTGAACAAATCCTGCTTTACATCTGAGCCTCTTATTGTGATTACGCAGTTGTGGACCACACAACGGTGATTCTGTAGGTAATTTTATAGCGGAAACATGAGAAGGGATTGGGAATTCTGAAGCAAAATAATTTGAAAAATTTTATGGTAAAAAACTGTGATTTTGAGCTGAGATTTTTCACTGGAATTTTTCAGTTTTTGATAAAACTTTTGTGATAAAGTGTTTCTTAGGCTCAAGAAAGAATCTCTAATGAAGACCCCCCAAGAAGAATGATCCATCCTAGAGTCTTACAAGAGTACAACAAGAGTCATTTTCCCTCCCATCCATGGACTGTGTTAACCACCAGGCTATTGGTTAATTTAGGATGAATATAAGGATGTGGATATGGAAAGGACCAACTAAAACATCAGCTCCAGTCCTCCGCAGCGATGCATAACTACACACTACAAGTCAAATTTAGAAAAACCAGGGTCTCATTCACAATGCCATTATCTACCTTGATCCACAATGCTCTTTTTAATATGTAGCAATAAAATGAGAAGTTGCACTAGCTGATGAAAGGCACAACTGCAAGGATCCACAGCAAGAAAGTAGGAAAGATCCCAAACTGCAGTCACGATTCTCTTGTTGGATCTGTTCCATTTTTCATAAATAAGTAAATATTCCTTGGGTCAAAGGAAACTTGGCCTCAGTTTTACATAAGCTTAGCATTCATATCTAGACATTTTGCACCCTTTCTCAAGGTTCAAAAGGAACTAGAGTATCAAATCCAGTACCAGTTATATTTAACATGGTTCTGTGCAACACTGTTAAGAAATACTTCATTTGTTGCTATGGGATATGGGGGCAAACATAGTGTCAGCTGACTTTGCATTTTCAAGCGTGCCCACATCAAAAAAGTGTCAATTTTTATGCTTTTTATCTGGGTGCATCTCTAATGCCTATCTCAAGGAAATGATTTTTTTTTTTAAAATAACTGAACTACTACTTTTCAAGGCAAAGAGCAAAATTTCCAGTTGGTGATAACACCTTGTCTGAAAAACTTACGTGGCAGCAGCAGCATACGATCACGCCCAATTTCTCTTTTTCTTTAGCCTTGGAGCTCAATGCCAAGCTCTGGGGCAAAATTTACAGAAGTGATTAAGCTAGTTATGATAATAGGGCTTCTAAGTCACTGTGGTGCATCTAAAAATGCCACCTTAACTCTAGCTCATTTTGATGCACCTTTTTTTATCAAATGCCTGTTTCAATATGAGACCATAAATCTGCCAAGTTGAGTCATAAGCACACTCAGTTTATTTCAAAGACTTTAAGAACCTTAGCAAACCTTTAGACAAAATTGGGCTGAGTTTTGATTTTGTAATGAAACTCAAAACCAGTCGAGTTTCTCTTGGTTTTGTGTTTCATTGCAAGAAACTCTAATTCTTAGATGATCACAGCCCAGAGTGCATACATTCATGATCAGCAGTAAAAGTGCAGAGAAAGAAACAGTAGAACAGACATCAGATTTTTCTCTGCAGTCAGCAATGCCTGGAAAGCCGCCCTGCTTCATTGCAATGCAGATTTGCAGTTTTTGGCCCAAAAAAGACCTGTTGGCGAAGTTTGATACTGAAAAGTAATCTTCTTCAGGAAATGAGTACCAAAGAATTGTTATACCATGTAATAAGAAAGAAACAATAAAGATCCCTGGCGAGAAAGTAGTCCTGGGTTGATGGACAACAGTCATTATAAACTGAGCTTTCAAATAAAAATACCTTCAACCTTTTAAAAGGGTTTCTGTATTTTAAATATGGACGTTCGCATTTCAGACTGGAGAGCTTCCAAGTGACCTCCTGACTTTAAAGGTTAAGCACTACGAGAGAACAATTGCAGACACTCGGAATGAGAAGGAAAATGTGATTTTATAGCTGGAACAGACTACAGAGTATCTCTTCTAACATTTCAAATTTGAATTAAAGAGGGAACAATTGGAAATGGTTCGAAACCAGCTGAGGCTGAAGAAATGAATGAATTTACTCTTTCTATTGCTGCACAGACACTACTGCCCCAGTCACTCCATTTAGGGACGATGAGTAAGAGCTTGTCTGCATTAAGTGCCTGAAGTCACCTGATGTTGGTGACAAAGCTGCAAATATATAAATGGGTGTGACAATAGCTCTGGCGGTGAAGTAATCAGTTACCCAGTCAGCTATGACAGGATATGTGGAAATTAATCAAAACAGAAAGGCAAAAATCCCAAGAAAAATAATCCATGCAGTCATTATTTCTCTCTCATAGGGCCACTGGATGCTGTCCCTCATTTAAACTTTGTCAGGGCCTTGACTTCTCCATCGCTGTTCTAAAATCATAGGCTTAAAGTAGGAAAGTACACTCTGTCCCTAGATTAGTGGTTGTCACATTTGCAAGAGATGTGTAGAAGAATCGTACAAATTCGTGCTGTGCTGCAAAGGGTCCGAACAGAGCTGAAAATGGTGATCTCCTACGGTTCATCAAAATTCAACAAAATACAGGAAAGAATAGGAGAGTGTTACTGTCTGGTCCTTTCTTGTCTCACAAATACATAAAAACATACCGCTTTTTGAATTCTGCTGACGTTACTAGGTGATCATCCGCACCGTGTGCAGCGCAGGCCTTTTTTCCTGATGGGCCCTTCTGCCTGAAACTTTTTGCACCTTTTTGGGTGGAAAGGTATTTTTCAGAAAGGTCTGCTGATGGGAACTGATATGGAAAGGAAACATTAGAAATCCATGACCACAAATAACTACAGTAATCGAAATATGAATGACTATATTCTTTTTCATTAGTTCACACACTGTGTTAAAATATTCAGTGTTACTAACTAAAAAAAAATGGACTGGGCTTAAAATTCATGGCGGAAATCCATCTCAGCACCACAGCTTCAGAAAAGAAAATAAACTGATCTCATTTGAAGTTCATGATGCAAGACTCTACCAATAACATAGGTGGACTGAAAGCAAACTATGAAGTCCCAGCATCCTAGCCGAGGCAGTTTTGAGCATCTGGGAATTGTCTGATTTTAAAACCCAAACTGAAGTAACAAAAGAGGGTTGCTTTACCCTAGGGAGTTTATGCTATAAACGCACATTGGGTAGCTTTGCCCCCTCAGACAGAGTTGGCACTCTGTGTGCTTGCACGTGTGTGTGCGTGCAATCAGTTTAGGGGGAAAAAGTAGTGCAACCTTCCCTGCATCCTGAGGAGCATCAACTCGGGGGGGTGGCGGGGGGCGGTTTAGTCTCTCACCTTGCAGAAAGCTGGAGGCAGCTGCTCTGGATGTAGGGCTGCTGGCTCCCTCAACGGCCAAACTTGCCCTCTTGGCGGAAGACCATGCCAGCTTCCTGCCTTGTCCCCGCTTTCACCCTTGCATCGCTCTTCAGGGGTGCCAAGGGGAAAAAGACCCACTAGCAATATCCCCTGCTTGAGCAGATACACATGACTCAGAACACTGCCTGGGAACACCTGAGAAATTACCTCTGTTTACCTTATATTGGCACATATTTCAATGCCGAGGATGTATTACAGGTTTAGAGGATACCTGGAGTCCTTGGTCCTTGCTTCTCTAAGAGGAACAGACCTTCAGGGCAGGCAGGTCCTGCTACATTGTGTGGAAAAATGACATGGGGCACAGTAAGATGAGTGAAAGGGAACAAGTTTGTTACAGGTTCTGCCTCCTCTCTAACCAGCTGAAATGCGCTGTCCTGCTGCTGTTTTGATCTGTGTCATGAGTTGTCTTCAGCTTTCTATAGCTTTTCTTAAAAAACAGAAATAGAGTGTAGTGAGTTCAAACTGGTATTTCTTACTGATGTCACAGTTCTTCGCTTAGCATGTATGGTTATTCTACATGCATTTTCCCATACAGAAAAAGGTCTTTCTGCAGAACAAATATCTCCTCAGCCAAACTCCTCTGTGCAAGTACTGTAAATAATAAATTTACATCTCATGAGTGACTGGGGAAAGAATGAAATAAAATCCTGTTGCCTTGACACAGAAGCATAGGACAGACAATTTCTTGTTCCTGTGCAGGCTTTTAGGCTTCAGATGAAGTACTTTTATTTAGAGCTGTGACTACGTTTATGTTACATTTTCTATTTCAATGCTTTTCATAAAAGTTGTGCTTGAAAGAGTACTATATTTTAGATTAATTTGAAATTTATTTGGAATTTACTTTAATCAGTGTGGTGGGTTGACCCTGGCTGGACACCAAGTGCCCACCAAGCCGCTCTATCACTCCCCTCCTCAGCAGGACAGGAGGGGGAGAACATAAGAAGGAAAAAAAATCGTGGGTCAAGATAAAGGCAGTTTAATAAACCAAAGGCAAAGGCCATGTGTGGAAGCAAAAGAAAACAAAAGATTTATTCTTTACTTCCCATCATCAGGTGATGTCCAGCCACTTCCCAGGAAGTAGGGCTTCAGTACACGTAGCAATTGCTGTGGAAGACAAATGTCATAATAACGAATGCCCCCCTCCCCTCCTCCTCTCTCTTAGCATTTATTGCTGAGCAGATGTCATATGGTATGGAATATCCCTTTGGTCAGTTTGGGTCAGCTGTCCTGGCTATGTCCCCTCCCCAGATCTTGCCCACCCCCAGCCTGCTGATGAGCGGAGAACGTTGGAGAGGCAGCCTCGATGCTGTGGGAGCACTGCTCAGCCAAAGCACTGGTGTGTCATCAACACGTTTCTAGCTACCAATACAAAGCACAGCACCATGAGGGCTGCTATGGGGAAAACTAACTCCATCTCAGCCAGACCCAATGCAATGTCCACTCCTTATTTCATACCATTTGCGTCATTCTCAGGTCCCACATAGTTTAATACATATCTATCTATTTACTTAGCGCCTAACCATCCCATTGTATTTAATTCTCATTACTGAAATCTCTTCTTACCAACACTTACAACTTAAACTACATACTTAAACCATCTTTATACCCAACATACAGATTTATACATTCTCATTAACTACTGTCCCCTGTCCTTTAACAAATAGATATTATTCTCCCATTCCATAGGCTTTCTCTGCTCCTCCAGATGTTTGTAAAAACAGGCTATGACTTGGGCCCCATCTGTCAAGATGGGTGCTCAGGACAGGAGAAGCAGTACGTTTGATTGTTGGGCACCAACACCAGCTTGGTTTGGGTCATGAGCTAGAGAAGCTCATTCTTCATTGGTTCAGGTCATTCCTGCTACATTACTTCCTACAACATACAACTCATGTCACAGATTATTTTTCCCCCAAGGTTAAATCTACTTGAGGTGCACACCGGGTCTCCCCATCCTTCCACATTACCCACCAAGTACACCCAGGCCCTTGAGCGAAGACAATCCCATGAATGGGTTTGTCTTTTCCCATGGGAGGAGCAATCCACATCGCCTTCCTCAGCCGCTTTCCTATGTGCACTATGGGGACCTTATCGTCTCCCACAGTATGTAGGGGTTTTGTTTGAGCAGGACCAGGACAGTTAGAAAATTTGCTGGTGTTAACCAGCCCAGTGGCTTCTGCTAAATTTGTATACCAGTGCTTCCATGCCCCATTTCCCAAGGTTTTCAACATAGTTTTTAACAGTCCATTATATTGCTCAATCTTTCCAGAGGCTTCTTGGTGATAGGGGATGTGATACACACACTCAATGCCATGTTTCTTTGCCCAGGAATTTATGAGGTTGTTTCAGAAATGACTTTTTGTCTGATTCAGTTCTTTCTGGGGTACCATATTGCCACAAAATTTGCCTTTCAAGGCCTAAGATGGTGTTTCGGTCAGTGGCATGGGTTACAGGATATGTTTCTAGCCAACCAGTAGTTGCTTCCACCATGGTGAGTATATAATGCTTGCCTTGGCGTGTTCATGGCAGTGGTCCAATACAGTCAATTTGCTAGGCCTTGCCATATCAAAACCCAGCCACCGCCTTCTGTTCCAGGGAGACTTTACTTGTGTGGCTTACTTGATTGCAGCACATATTTCATATTCATGAGTGACCTCTGTGATGGCCTCCATGGTCAGGTCCACCCCTCCATCACAAGCCCATCTGTATGTTGAATCTCTCCCTAGATGTTCTGATGTTTTGTGGGTCCATTGAGCCTCAAATAGCTCACCCTTATGCTCCCAGTCCAGGTCCACTTGAGCTACTTCAGTTTTGACAGCCTTGTCTACCTGCTCATTGTTTTGACGTTCTTCAGTGGCGTGGCTTTTGGGCATGTGAGCATCTATATGATGTACCTTTAGAGCCATGTTTTCTACTTGGGCAGCGATGTCCTGCCACAATGGATTTACCGCTCTGCTGCCAATTGGTCTTCTTCCATTGTTGTAGCCACCCCCACAGGGCATCAGCCACCATCCAGGAGTCAGTACAGAGACAGAGTGCTGGCCACTTTTCTCATTCAGCAATCTCTAGGGCTAGTTGGATGGCTTTCACTTCTGGAAACTGGCTTGATTCACCTTCTCCTTCAGTGGCTTCAATGATTTGTCATGTGGGACTCTACTCAGCAGCTTTCTGCTTCCAATGGTTTCCTCCCACACAACAGGATCCATCAGTAATAAAAGCATAAAGCCTTTCATCTTCTGATAATTCATTATATGGTAGCGCCTCTTGGGCACAAGCCCTCCTCAGGCAATGCTCTAAAATCTCTTCCTTCTGGCCAGTCCATGATCTCTTCCAGGATTTCTGGGTGGTTAGGTTTCCCCAGTTGAGCTCATTGTGTGAACAACACTACCCACTTACTCCACATAGCACTGGTTGTGTGATGTGTAAAGGGGATGTTTCCTTTAAACATCTGGTGTAGCACAGGCAATCGTGGTGCCAAGAGGAGACATGCTTCTGTACCAACAACTTCTGAAGTGACTTGAATCCCCTCATATGCTGCTAGTATCTCATTTTCAGTTGGAGTGTAGTGGGCTTCTGATCCTCGATACCCCCAGCTCCAAAACCCTAGTGGTCAACCTTAGGTTTCTCCTGATGTTTTCTGCCAGAGGGTCCAGGTGAGACCATGCTCCCTAGCTGCAGGATAGAGTACATTTTGCACAGCTGGTCCTGTCCAGAAAGGCCTAAGAGCTACCACATGAGCTATTTCCTATGTGATGTCCTCAAAGGCTTGTTGTTGCTCAAGGCCCAAATCAAAATAGTTCTTCTTTTGGGTTACTTAATAGAGAGGGCTCACAAGCTGACTCTAACCTGGAATATGCATTCTCCAGAATCCCACAAGGCCTAGCAAGGCTTGTGTTTCCTTCTTGTTAGCTGGTGGAGACATAGTTGCTATCTTGTTGACCACATCCATAGGCACATGATGATGTCCATCCTGCCATTTTATTCCCAAGAGCTGAATCTCCTGTGCAGGTCCCTTGACCTTGTTTTCTTTTATGGTGAAACCAGCTTTCAGAAGAATCTGAATTACTCTTTTTCCCTTCTCAAACACTTCTTCTGCCTTGTTGCCCCACACGATGATGTCACTCATGTGTTGTAGATGTTCAGGGCCACGACCCTTTTCCAGTGCAGTGTGAATTAGTCCATGACAAATGGTAGGACTATGCTTCCACCTCTGGGGCAGTCAATTCCAGATGTATTGGACATCCCTCCACATGAAAGCAAACTGTGGCCTGCACTCTGCTGCCAAAGACATTGAAAAAAACGTGTTGGCAATGTCAGTTGTAGCATACTACCTGGCTGCCTTTGACTCCAGTTCATATTGGACCTCTAACATGGTACAGCAGCACTCAGTGGTGGCGTCACTTTGTTCAGGTCACGATAGTCTACTGTTAACCTCCACCCTCTGTCAGACTTTTACACTGGACATATGGGACCATTAAAATGTGAGTGAGTGTTGCTGATGACTCCTTGGCTCTCCAGTTGATGAATCAGCTAATGGATGGGAGCCAGGGAGTCTTGATTTGTGCAGTATTGCCTCTGGTGCACCATCCGCAATTGGTAGCAATTGGCACCTGCTCTTCAACTCACAGCAATCCCACAACAAAGGGATCTTCCAAGAGGCCAGGCAGGGTAGATGATAGCTGTTTGATCTTCTCTATGTTCACAGCAGCTACACCAAAAGCCCATTGATACCCCTTTGGGTCCCTGAAGTACCCTCTCCTGAGGTAGTCTATGCCAAGGATACAAGGGACCTCTAGGCCAGTCACAATGGGGTGCTTTTCCCACTTGTCCTCTGTTAAGCTCACCTCAGCCTCCAATACAGACAATTCTTGGCATCCCCTTGTCACTCCCGAGATCCAGATGGGTTCTGTGCCCCTATACCCTGATTGCACCAGTGTCTACCAAAGCCTTGTACTTCTGTGGGTCTGATGTGCCAGGCCATTGTATCCACACAGTCCAGTATACACAGTCATCTCTTTCCTCCTCCTGGCCGAAGGCAGGGACCATCTATTGCTGTTCCTCATCAGAGTATTCACTGCCTGACCCTTGCAGTATCAGACCATAAGGCCCCCCACCAATATCAAGGGAGGTGACCTTGTTCTGTGTCTGGGAGATAGTTGATTGCCTTCTTGTGTCTCTACAGCAACTAAGCTGACAGCCTTCTTGGGTAGCCTCTTCTTAACAGCTGTCTTCCCTCAGTTCGCGTACACAGGCTTCCAGCTTAAAGGGGGGTTCACTGTTGCACTTTCTCATGTCCTCCCCCAGTCACACAGGAAGACCCAGAGTGCTCCACGTGGTGTGCACCTGGGGCTCCCTTTCCCTCCGACCGAGGCAGGAGGGGACTGATTTCTTGGAGCGACCCTAATAGCCAAGGCACTGGCCTGTAGGAATGAGGAGGTACAGAGACTTTCTTCAAAGTTTTGGAGCCAAGAAGACACTCTTTCCACCGTTGGTGTATCCATATCATCACTGCCAAGGTGTTAGAGTATGATGCTGGGGCACTTTGAATCACCTTCCTCCACATAGCCCGCGTGCACAGGACATCCTCTGGATCTTTGGAGACCTCATCATTGTCTAGATCACTGTAGATGACTTCCAGCACTGCTAAATCTCTCAGGTACTGGATGCCTTCATCGGCAGTGGTCCACTTTCCTGGGGATTTCACAAGATCTTCTTTGAACAGATATCTTGCCCTCACACTTGAGAGGAGCCATCTCCAGAGACTACAAATTGCTGCCTCTTTTCCAATTCCTCTCTCAATTCCCAGGTTTCTAGCAAGGGATCCCAGCTGTTGGGCTTCCTTACCTTCCAATTGCTGACTGTCGACCCCACTATCTCAGCATTGGAGCAGCCAGGTAGCAATCCGCTCAGCTGGCTGGCAGCTGTAATCTTTCCTCATGTCTCGGGGTTCTGATGAGGTCAGGGACCAGGTAGTTTCTGCTTCCTGTCGGAATTCTCTCACTCCTTCCTCCAACGTCTTTGTCGAAGGACCGGCTTCGTGATCAAACCTCTCCTCTTCTTCCTCCTCCCTTGCTAATCGATGATATGGACCCGTTGTTTTCCTTGTCCACTGTCTCTTTTTCGTTACTGGGGCAATTACTGGAGTTGTTGTTGTTTGGGTCCCTGCCTCAACCAGAGTCCTCTGAGAGTAATGAACTATGGCTCGATAGGCACAAGCCAGGCCTCAGTACAGCACTAGAAGCTGCTGGTTCTCATTGGGATAGGCAAGACACCCTTCTATCCGGTGGCACATCAGTTTGCCTGGGTTGCTTGCCTGTTCAGGTGTAAAGTCCCAGGTTATGGGAGGTGATAACTGCCCTAGGAACCTGCCCAAATCCTTCCACACACCCTGCCACCCTGGGACCGGCCGCCTCAGGGCACATTTCAGTATCACCTCATGCAAAAGTTGTCACCAACACCAGATTCCACGAACCCCATGGTATGCCAACGTTATAAATTAGTAATACTAAATAGCTCACATAAGGGCGAACAAGGACCTCAGGAACCTGCGTAATAAAACAATCCACGTCAATCCCAGCTAGGAAGAGGGAGACGTATTCCCTCATCTTCTCCACAAAATAGCTCCCCCAGCACAGCAAGGCCATCAGTGCCAGGGCAAAGCACATAGCCATTGCTTGTACTAGCATGTTCCCAGGTTCCCTCATCCTCCCCACCAGATAGCTCCCCCAGCACAGTAAGGCCATCAATGCCAGGGCAAAGCATATAGCTGTTATATGTGTTAACGTGTTCCCAAGCTCAGCAAAATAAAGAGACAAGCAGTGCAGTCAACAAACTCCGTGACCCGCACAGGAGCCTGCCACTTAATAATACTATAACATGCTTGATACAAAACTGCCATTGTCTTGTGCCCCATGTTGGGTGCCAAAAAAGGACTGTGGTGGGTTGACCTTGGCTGGATGGCAGGTGCCCACCAAGCCTCTCTATTGCTCCCCTCCTTAGCAGGACAGGAAGGGGAGAACATAAGGAAAAAAAATTGTGGATCAAGATAAAGGCAGTTTAATAAAGCAAAGGCAAAGGCCATGTGTGGAAGTAAAGGAAAACAAAGGATTTATTTTCTGCTTCCCATCAGCAGGCAATGTCCAGCCACTTCCCGGGAAGCAGGGCTTCAGTACACGTAACGATTGCTGCGGAAGACAAACGTCGTAATAACAAATGCCCCCTTCCCTCCTCTTCTCTCTTAGTGTTTATTGCTGAGCAAATGTCATATGGTATGGAATGTCCCTTTGGTCAGTTTGGGTCAGCTGTCCTGGCTGTGTCCCCTCCCCAGATCTTGCCCACCCCCAGCCTGCTGGTGAGGGGGGAATGTTGGAGAGGCAGCCTCGATGCTGTGGGAGCACTGCTCAGCAGTAGCCAAAGCACTGGTGTGTCCTCAACACCTTTCTAGCTACCAATACAAAGCACAGCACCATGAGGGCTGCTATGGGGAAAACTAACTCCATCTCAGCCAGACCCAATACAATCAGCAAAGAGATGGTATCTTTTACAAGGTGATGCACTACACTGAGCTCCCACTGAAGAATCACGGTCTCAATTTGCTAGAATTGGTTCTGAATTACAAAACAAACCTTGTTACCACTGCTACCTGTATGAAAAACACAACTATTGTAACAAAGATACTAGACCTCAAGGGGGAATGAATACATCAGATCTCTATGGTGTGAAGTGGTGCCTTGCATTGGTGGAAGTGCATAAGTCAGAAGTTGGGATTCTCAGGTAAGACTCATAGTAGCAGTCACAGTTTTCCTTTGCTTTTTTCCAGTGTATTTTTCTTTAAAGTGAAATTCAGACCCGTCAGCTGATGGCTCTGTGAGTCAAAGCAGCCTAAAAACTAATCTTCTAATGGTCTCTGATGGCTAGAAAAAGAAGTGACTGGACACGATTACATTAAAATGGTAGAAAAGACCATATCATTTTATAGCACAAATACACACATTTTCCACTGTACTTGCCAGATATCTTTTTCATCATGTGAGAAACATGGTCCTAAGTGGTCATCCTTGCCACAGCATAATTAAAGTGTTTATAAAACTCATATAATTTGTTGGTAAGTATTAATCATCATGTAACTAGAGCTGAAATCTATCCAGATATATTACAGATTACTTAAGTTTTGCAAGAATTTTTCAAATAAAGGCTCAACATTTTGTTCCTTATGGTATGGGAGGAGTGAAAAGGATCCATATCACATAAAGATTAGAAACATAATTGAGTGTTTATAGAATGGACACAAATACTGTAACTCAGAAAATGTGTTAGTAAGCGCCTTTTTATACATGTGTTGTGCTAAAAACGGCTCAGTCACTAAAGCAGTTGAACCACACCTGGCATATGAGATTATCCACTGAATAACAAACATTTGAAGAGAAATATTTAGACCTGCCGCTTGCTGTTTTAGGAGAGGTGAACAAACTACAAAGAAGGACACAACCTAAGTGTCTGTCCCAGGGAGCCCAACCTCCCTCTTGAGTGTCTGTTCTCTTGTGGACAACAGAATTCTGTAAGGTCTGACAGAGAAGTACACAGAAGTAGGGGCATGTTAGTCATGTAATATACTCACAGTTTCTGTCTTTCCTTTGCCTGATCCATCTGAAATGACCAAAGGATATAAACCCGTTTACTGAGTGTAACTTGAACTCAAGTCTCCAAAAAAGGCTTTCATTTGGATATGTTCAGGCGTTATCTACACCTCTTACATGTCGTACACCTCTGCTAAACACTTAGTTTCTGTGGTTAGTGACATATAGTGCAAGAGAAGTAAAGAAAGATTTTTTCTAGAAAGTGTCAGTCGATCAGGACTGTTACTTTAACTGATTAGAGAAACTGACATTATAAAAATATGATCCTTGGAAACATTTAATTATTCATTAATTCTTGGTAACATGAGAGAAACTGTTCAGCACTAAATGGAGTGGAAGTACAGCAGTTTCAGAAACAGTTCCACTGTCGTGCGGGCAGAACGGTGTCAGTGATGAACGGTTTGGTTAGTATCGTTGGCAGCGCTCTCAGCCCTGGCTCAACTGAAGGTCAGTTGCACAAGGCAATGCACATAGTGTGAAGCAACACTGATGAGAAAGAGCAAGAAGCAGAGCACTTTGAGCAAGAAGACCACAACGTCTGTGAAAGCTGTTCTGAAGAGCAAACTGCGTGCACTATATCCTCATTTTCCCCATCCACCTAGATCACGTCTCTAACTAACAGGCAGTACGGTTTTGTGACACAGAGGACAGATCTGGTAGCTTGTGCGGAGCAGAACACGTCAGTGCCCAAGAGCACACTAAACGGACATTCTTTCAGTTCATACCCAGCTAGCAGGACCTCATGAACGCTGGTGCTCACACGTTATTTCTGCTCATCGGCAGAGCTCTAAAGCAATGACAGCAAAACTTAGTGGACTAAGTAAGACTAAGCAAGCAGAAGAAAACTTCAGCCCTGAACTCTGACGTGTGAAAACCATTACTTCCTGAATACCGTGCCCACCATACTTTGAATACAGCCAGGAAAACATTACATACACATCTGCCAAAGGTATGAATGAAGCTTGCTAAAACACCCGAGATGACAGCTTTCAATTAGCCAGTCTAGGTACTGATCTCCCATCGGACCAGCTTGTATCTCGGTGCAAACTGTAAAAATTACAGAGAGGCCTGGATTGGCTGGTCTATTTTCAACATTGTCGTAACAACGCTGTCTTGAGCTAATTTAAAAACATCCCTGAACTAGCTCTGGTTGCCATGTATTTGACAACAAAGAGGTAAGCAGAAGGACAGCAGGTCTTACTCCGTCATTCACATGAAAAAATGAAAAATTTTATAAGAAACAGAAAGATTTTCTCAGTTCTGTTAGCTGAACCCTACTTTCTGCCTGGCGTGGTGGGGGATGGCAGGAGACTGTTGGAGGAAATGTGCAGATGGCATAAGAAACGCATATTTAAAATTCTGTCCAGCTGCACAGCATTGTCTGGTTATCAAGGGAATTGGGAAGAAATAAGAGAATACGAGGGAATTCGAAGTGTAGCTTGTTCTTGGTTGCAAAGCATGAACTGCTGCAAACATCCAAATGTAAATAAACCACAACTTTTAGGCATGGATAAGAAATTAAATATTTCTGGAGGTGTAAAGAAGTGGCTCAGCATGTTCCAAGGCCCGCTGCTGGACAGCTGCAGTGCAATTAGCTGCAAGATCATCCGAAGTTTGAGCTGGGTCTTATGGGTTTTGTTGTTTCTCCTCCATCTGCCAAGTAATTCTTCAGTAAGCTGACATCACACATATCATCTTTCCTTGCAAGAACACATTGTATGTTCTGGGTCTTGCAGATATTTTTCTCAACTGTTCTGTTAAAATAGGAAACGTGGTCCTTGACAGGTAGTTTTTCTGATTAAGCTGGTATTTTTGAGAAAGGAATGTCACATCAGGCTCTGTAACAAGGTTTCTGGATGTGACATGATGATCTAAAATACACAGTAACAAGTAAAAACCTGTTATTTATACAACTTCGTCAAGTCTCTGATTATAAAATACAACAACTTGACCACCCTTGCTATTTGCTGAATTCTCTCTGACACTGTTATCTGTAAGAGTTTTGCCATTTATATGAACTACACTAGGATTTATACTCTTACACTTCTAACTTTTTATTCAATTATTACAATTGCATTCAGTAGAGTACCTCTTGTATCTGATGGCATCCAGGAAATGCATCCCACTGTACAAAGGCAGAACAAAAAGGCACCTTAGAAGTGTACAGGGAGGTAGTGCAAAGACCTTCACTTTGTTTTGCATCCCGTGACTCCTTTCATAAAGTGTACCCCTTGAAACGAGTAAAGTACGTAGTGATGTTTAAAGCTGAAAAAAAGCAATCCTCATGTCCTACTCACTTAGCAGCGTACTGCAGCCATTGTCCTTCTCCACTCGCTTCATATAAACTCAGAGAAGATATAGATAAAGATATAGATATAGACATTAGAATCTTTTTTTTTTTTTGCTAAAAAAGGCATTCTGAGACTGACTGAAGGTAACAATTTACATGCTGGAGAGGAATTATAATGAGAATTGGATAGGCTGCGGCACACCCCAAAATGTTTGTGATTATTTCAGCCTCATAAAAGTTGCCAAAGTCTATGAAAACGGCCTTTGTTGTCCTGGTATGGTGTGGTGGAGAGGTCCCAGATTTCCTATGAATCTGAGTGATTGGAGCAATGCAGCTGACTGTGTTAGGTGACACATACCAGGACTTTGAACTACTTATAAAAAATAGGTCTCATTTAGCATGTAGTATTAGGCATTTGGCATGCAAAGACGCAAGGCTTCCCCTTGCCTTCAGTCGGTCACTGGGAACAAGCAGAGCTCTCCTGCACCGAGGGGAGGGCCGGGGAGCAGACGTGCTGTGGGCTGGAGGGAAGGCTGGGAGCGAGGCACCAACACACTGGAGGGAGAGCTGCAGCCCACTTAAACCTCTGCCATAAATCTGTCGTGGGAGGGGGGATCAAACAGTGCAGCACGAACAAATGTGTGGTATGATGATTATAGACTCGGGAGCCTGAGGCTCAGCCCCGAGACAGTGACCGTCTAAAGACAGAAAGTTTTTCTTTTCCCTGCAGGACAGGTTCCTTCTGGAAATTGTCCCTAATCCCATGTTTTAATGACTCCCTAGAATTAGCCACCTTTGGACAGTGCCCTCCAGGACCATCCTAACACAAGATTTGTGGCTTTAAGGAATCCACGTTGGGCCACTGTCCTGCAACAGATGTGCAGTGTGCACTTTTCTCCCTTTGTAATACATTGCAACATTGTGAGACATTCATCCTTTGATCGTCAGCCTTCTAGAGCTCTTCCGACATTTCTCTAAGTAGCTTTTGGGGCCAATCACTAATTTTACTTCAGAAGAGCTCTGCGATGTATGTTTCTTAGCTGCAATTGATAAACAGCAGAAAGGAAAAGGCCAAACCCTCTTCTGTGTAAATGAACTGTATTCCCTTTGCCAGCTTTTCATTTATGCATGGGTTTTGGCCTAGATTCCTCCTTCTTAGCCCTTCACTGGCAGGTTTTATGGGATAAGGAGGCTTGAGAAAGGCTTTCAGTAACTGTCCTTCCTTAGATAACTTTGAAGTAAAAAAATGCAGTGCCAGCCATTCAGAAATGTTTAAAACCTTTTGGATGCAGACACAGATTCTCCATATTGTACATGGCTTTTTGGCTGACATTTTCTCATAAACTAACAGCTTAGTGTTAGCTAGGATACCAGCCTGAAAATATGTCATCAGCATCCCCCATGTGAAGCCATGTCCTAATTCTACCTTGCTGATGATCCTCAATCTGCAGTCATTTCAGGAATGTGACGAGGCTCTTACTGAAGTTTTTCTCCCATCCCTCAATGGAATAAAGTCTGTTCCCCACTGTAGTCATGTTGGCAAAAGGGGTCCCGAACCCCTATGCTTGTTTGCAAAACAGTGACCCAGGAAACATTGTTAAATTTTCTTGCAAAAGCACAGGTTGAACATTTTCCATTTTTCTTGGAGGCTTTTAGACATAGGAAGAACGTAGCAGCTTTCTGGCTGCTGCAGACTGTACCTCAGCCACACCTCTCATGTTCCCTCACAGGTGTGACATGTATTTTTGCAACTCTACAGGCGAGGGGAGCGAGATACGTTCATACAGTACATCTGCATTCTTGTGAGTATTGTCGGCCATTTTTTTGAAAACATCATTTCTGAAGGTCACTGAAATTTAACTTGAGGACCACATATGTGGGAAGTGGGACATTTCTACTCTAGTAAGTAGCTGTCAACATCATTAAGATCTTATCTCCACTGTTTTTAGAACTGGTTTTCTGTTTAGTGTTTATGAACAAGTTACAAGAGACAACTGAAGTTGTACATTTCAAGAATGGTACAACAGTGAGTCAGTATTTAGAGGCGTTTGAGCAGTAAGACTGGGAGAAGAAATTGTGCCCTACAAAACCAGTTTAAGATGTGTCCTTTGTAGTTCTGTCCAGTTACGGTTTAGAAATAAGTGTGTATAGTAAACAGTGCATACCTTCCGTACAGGCTGATATCTGATGTACTGGAAGAAAACTTTGCCTTCTGTAGTGGGAAACTGGTTGCATTTGTGAGGAATGACATACTCATCCCTTTTGCTGGAAGTGTTGCCCTTCTGCTCCAGACAAAGAGGATGCTTTTCAGTGGTTCACCACTCTCTGTAAAATCACTCTAAATAGAACAATTTCTACTCCCTTGCAAGTACTATCATTTGCATGTGAGTAACGCAAATTGAAGAAAAGATAGCATTCTGAAACACGGGTGCTAGTTGGCCACAGACCGACTCTGAAACAATTATACAGATAACAGTGCTACATTGACTAACCTCTCCCGCTATTTCTGGCAAGCTAGAAGAGCTATCCTGTCCCAGTTCTCCTGGTGGGGCTAGTATTACTTTTACCACAATTTGTTAAAAGAATCTACCTTTTTATATCTTATCTATAAATGTAAATATATAAATATAATATACACAAAAGATATTTATATATTTTATAAAACCACACACATCTTGGAACTTCAGTCTCATCAGCACTCTTCTCCTCTGTCTGAAAATGCAAGTAGTTAGCATGGGGAAGAGTGCTTAGCCAGGGAGATAAGACAGAATTACAACAGCAACACCAGCTTTGCTTGGTCATTCTTGAAAGGAGAATGGTACAAGTTTTCTTGGGTAGACCTGCTCCTACCTGGCACTGTCCAACCTCATCAGCATCCAGCATAATAGTGACTTTTGAAATTCCTCAGCAACCAACTAAATACACAGGGAATACCACAGGGATCTGGAATTGAGTGCCTTCCTACTCTTACCTGGTCTGTATATAGGCCTACCCCTATCTACTCATTATGATCTTACTAGCACTGTTTTTTTGCAAATGTGCTTTATTGGACTCTCCAGTGAGGCACAGAGCGGGTGCATGCACAGCAGGATCTTGAGCTGTCCAGAGTCAGACGGTGGAAGCACCTGTACCTTGTCTTTGGAGTCAGCATGTG
Source organism: Phoenicopterus ruber ruber (assembly GCA_009819775.1). Classification (NCBI taxonomy): domain Eukaryota; kingdom Metazoa; phylum Chordata; class Aves; order Phoenicopteriformes; family Phoenicopteridae; genus Phoenicopterus; species Phoenicopterus ruber. The sequence goes on from CM020246.1 coordinate 30,323,257, forward strand.
GAAAATCTCAAAAGAGCTCATTTCCTGTGTGAATTATTGCCAGAACACAAACTAGAGCAACTAACATTTTAAAACCCAAATTACAGCACCCTTCCTTTTAAAATAGATCAGCTTTGATCTCCTAGACAGAACACAAGTTTTTATGAACAACTTTCTCCCTACTATGTCCTTGCAGAGGCAGGTCCTTTTCCAGAGACTGTCCCTCAACCCGCGTTTTTAATGACTCCCTGCAATCTAACCACCTCTGCAATGTGCCCTCCAGGTCCATCAGAAACAGTTCTCTCCTCCCATTGACTTTGAAGCTCATCTCTGTGTCTGCTCTTGGGGCTCTGCTAGTCTCTGCTTGCCCTCCAGACAGTGTTTCTCCCACTGTGTCTTGTACCGTGCTGGGCTCTGAGGCTTGTTGCAGCTATAAAGTTGCATTTGTACTTGGGGCAAAAGCCAATCTCCCACTTTCTCCTCTGACCTATTCCATGTTATCCGGAGTGCACACTTCAGGAGAAGGCAGCTATGACCAGGCAGCTTTCCTCCCTCTGCCCTGCCTCACCCCTTCCTAACAAGCCAGGCGTTACCGCACTTACGACATAAACTGTGAATAAACCAATTAAATTGTACAGTCTGCCACATGGAACTCCAGTACCTCCATTTCTCCTTGGCAGGTCTCGGAGAGCTTGCAGCACAGTGCAATCCACGTGTGGGAAAGGACTTGGTGCTGACTGTGCCTCCGGCTGGTCTTTCTGCAAGCTGCCCCTCTCCAGTCTCTCAGCCTTTTCCAGTGGGCTTAGGTGACACACACTTTTGCAATCAAAACAAACAAACAAGGGCATTTGGTTTGAGCCTTCTACCCAGCACATGGCTTGCTGAGGAAAAACATCCGTTTCATAGGTTGGGACTGTGCTATCTATGCAGACTGGTACATGCTTGGCATTTTGCATTCAAGTACGTTAGCCATGCAAAATGGTAGTGAGGCTGATCTATGCGGCTAAATGGAACAAGCAACACACTAGTAGCTATGAAAATTTATTGGTGTTCTTTTTCCCAGATGTTGCTGTCTGTTTGCATGTGTTACTAAGAAGCTTACTAAATCTATCTGTTGGTTTCTGCACTTGGACACCTGAATGTGAAGATGCAGTGCTTGTAAGTCAGGCAGTGGGTGAGCTCAGAGACATCTGTAGAAATAGTTCTGAAAGGTGAATAATGAGCACAGCTCACCCTGTGTTTTCTGAAATAAAAGAATATACCAGCTCCCAGCACCTGCTAAATGAAATTAACCTTTATACACAGGGTCCCTGCGTTGTCAATTCTGTTCAGCAGCAGCATGAAATTTCCTTGTTACTAGCTGGACAAGGTTTTGAATATAATAATAATAACAAAAAAGAAACTGATAAAGAAGAATCTGCTTATATCCACTTTGAATCCTCCCACAAAATCCCTCTTCTCAGCCCACAGACTTCAGTAAATCACCCCTCTTTTATCTCCCTCCACTGCCTCCCCTTCCTCTATGGTGTTTAACATAAAATACTTTATTTTATTTTCAGAGCCCTTCACAGCCTCTGCACACCAGTTTTTCATCTCTTGTTCTCTTATATGTCAGCTCTCCCCTCCACATCCATCACCCACTTGTTAGATTTTCAAATGTCTTTGTGCTCTTTTTCATGCTACCTCTTACAACTGAGAGTTGCACCTTGCCAGTATTAAGACATTAAGAACACATTATCCTTTTTCAAATCTCTCCTTTTCTCCAAAAGACCTTGCCCATATGCTGGCCTATCATACTGTTGTGGGCTAACCCCGATAGGCAGCTAAGCACCACACAGCCTCTCTCTCACTTCCCCCCCTCACCTCAGAGGGATGGGGAAAGAGGAAAGGAAGAGTAAAAGCAAGAAAACTTGAGGGTCAAGATAAAATTTGCTTACTAAGTGAAGAAGTGGAAGAAGAGAACAAGAAAAGAAAGCAAAACAAGTGGAGCAAAGGCAATCCCTCAGCACCTCCCATTGGTAGACAGATGCCCTGAGAGCTTCCGAGCAAAAGATGACTAACTCTCCTAAACCCCCCCTCTTTTCCCTTCGTATTGCTGAGCATGATGCTGTATGGCGTGGAGTACGCCTTTGGTTAGTTCAGGCCATCTGCCTGGTTGTGCTCCCTCCCAACCTCTTGTGCACTCCCAAACTATTCTGGAGGGGCAGAGTGAGAAACAGAGAAAGCTTTGACGCTGTGCAAATGCTGTTCAGCAACGTCTAAAACATCAGTGTGCCACCAGCATTGTCTTGGTCACAAATCTAAACCACAGCACCACATGAGCTGCTATGAAAAAAATTAACTCCATCCCAGCCAGACCCAGTATACATCTGACTATTGCTATCTACTTCTGCCTTCAAGTTACCCATCTGTTGTAGTTTACTTTATACTTAGCAATAGACTCCTTCAATCTACAACCTGGCAGAGTGGTATCCTGATCCTCAGGGCTCATTGATAGAAGTATGGATAATCATCATAAAAACACAAACATGACTAGCAGATACTAATATTACACGAAGAAACTAATTTCTGTAAGCTTACAAACCCACCTCTGAAAAGAACAACCTTCAAAACTGTAAAATGGCAAAAGTAGGCTCAAGACATCCGTTTATAATAGTGATAATAACAGATCTTTTCTTCCAGTTATGCTGATAGCTTTTGACCACCATTTCTTAAACATCTGCTTCTTCCTTACATCTTCTGGCCAAGATCTACCAACTATCCTCCTGTCTGATTCTCCTTTTCCCTGAGGGACCTATTTAGCTTCTTCCTGCTCCTCAGTTGGGTACCTGACCACAGTAGCCAGTGGGAAAACCTCTATCTGGCTAGCTCAAAGGCATCAAAGACAGCACCAAGCAAGTATTTTGTGACCCGGTTGGATTAAGGGTCTGTGGGTTATTTGGTTCTAGCAAGCACCATGAACCCCAGGAGACTGTACTAATTCAGCCTGTGGTCTAGATTTTCTGCTCCCCGAGTGTCCTCATGGCACAGAGGGATTCGACAGCCCTACCAATAGGTTAAGGACCTCTAATTTCCCACTTCTTTCTTATGGTCATATTCTCCTTACTCTTCCATTCACAGTCATAGTTTTCCCAGCCAGTCTTCCCGCAGGGCGTGGTCTTCTCATTTTCCTAGATTTTCTTTGCTGAGAAGGAAACATTGACAAACACATGAATTGCTCTCCTATGGCTGGACGACACACGAAAGAACCTTATAAGGAGGTGTAAAGAGAAGTCCTTTGCATGTGGCAGCAAACACTTGGTGGCCAGGCTGCCTAGTTCCCTGCAGAGAGTCCCCGGATGACTGCTTCCAGGGAACCAATACCAGCCACCCCACTTATCCTTAATCTCTGCCTTCAGCTGTAGCTTTCTTCCATGTCAAGAACTTAACTGCTTCTTCGGTGTTCAGGTGCTCTGTGGACCACACAATCTTGTTCTTCCTGGGTTTCTTTGCTTCTAAATCCAGAAGAAACTCAACTTTTCCTTCTTTTCTTTTTAAACTTTTTTTTTTTTTTTTTTTTCCTCGCAGGAGTGAGAAGTAGCGTACAGCACAGAAAAATTCGATGCTGGCACTGACGATATGTAAGGAGTTAATTTTTCACTAGCTTTAAGCAAAATTATAGGCAGCAAAACTAAAATTTAGAAAGAAATCACTATCTTAACAAAGTTTCAGAAAGGGTTTAGAAAGTGTATCTGTTTTTTACCTACAAGCTTTTGGCATATCATCTTTGAAAGAAGTACTATGTCACACAGCAGGGTCTGAAAAAAATCACTGAAGAAACGAATAAGGTTATATATATTTTCCTCCTGAGAAACAACCTCCTCTGAAAGGTGGATCTTGTATATCGAGTCATTAGGAGAAATTAAGCTAATTATTAGGCTGGAAAATAACTTGTCAAAGGCACCTGAAGGAACATAGTCATTTATGACCATGTGGTCAGTTTGTTGTTCTAGACCCCACCTGGAGAGGTCTGAGAAACCAGATTTAAGGTAAAAGAAGCTGTTTTAAAGCCTGTATTTCCTTCTACTGGCTTATTGCATACTTATGCATGTGAGACTAACACCCCATTGAGGCTTATAGGTGTAGAAGTCAGCGCTTAGACTCTGTCCAGTGCTGTCTGTAGCCTGCTCTTTGTTAAAAATTCTCCCTTGTGGTTTTGTTGTAACTTGAATGTTAGAAGAGCTTTAGTTACCTTTTGTTGTAGTGGTTTTCTGCTGGAAAAGCTGGCAAAGCAGGTATTTTTAATGTGTCATTTAATTTGAAACTTTTAAAACCATTCAGTGAACTAAACTGTAAAGCCGTCGCCCATTTCTTTTCATTAAATTCCATTTAATTTAAGTTTATCAAGCCTTAATTTCCTGGCAAAAGGGATATTCTGCGTATTGTATTTGCACAGTAAAATAGAAACACAGTTTATGAAAACGCATATGCTACTGATATGTTTTAAAAACTTATTTCAGGGTCTCTAGTCTAGAAAGAGAAGAGCATAAAAAAATCTAACAACCTCAAGCACCACAGAAATATAAAAGTAGCTATAAATACCCATATTACTTTACCTCATACCAGTTCTACCTAAATTGCATAGATGGCATACAAAACCACTATTTTGGCTTTAGTCAGTCTTCAAACAATGTTCCTATCATTTTATGAACAAAAAATAGCTAAAACAATTCTGGACCAGGCGTTGTACTGTGGCACTAAAAGGGGTACATCAGTGTGTCCTTAAGCATTCACTACCATGGTACCTAACTGCACTGAGAGAGGGGTAGTTCTTATTTTTCCAACTGAACATCCTCCATCACAAACAATTCTAACTAGAAATAGACAAAACTAAGAATTTAAGTTAAAGACAGACCCAAACTTCACATTGAAATTCAAATGGAAAAAAACTTCATTGTAAGTTTATAAAAATTTGGTAAAATGTGCTTCTGTATAGCCTGATTTTTTTAGCATTTCTTTATTTTGACCAAGAACACCAATACCACAAAAAGGGTGGCCCAGTGCACTTCTGTTCAGCTCAATATAAAATAATGATGGTGACAGTATAAAAATATTACAGATTAAATTTTTACTGTTATCTCTAGGTAGAAGACAACCAATAAAGTCTATTTCCAAACTGTGAGCTGCTGAAACTTAGGGGACATTTGCCTTTGTCAACAGATGGAATGACCTTGTAGCATGTGCTAGTTTCAAGCACACCAAACAGATAAAAAGGTCTGAACAGACTCTTCTTTCATGTATTAGATAGAAGAAATCTAGACCAGAAAGACCTATACTAAGAGTTAAAATTGTAAGTTTATTTAGCTTTCCATTTAGCTTTTCATTTCTCTCTAGAAGGAAATCAAGTTTCATCAGATTGTGTGTTAACAACACTGACAAAGAAATAAAAACATTGTCAGCTAGTGCCTGTACAGAGTTTAAATTCTTTACTCTACTAGGCATAAACGTTGGTGTATAGTCTTGTATCTGTATACCCATACAAACATACACACACTTTTGGGAATAGCTGATTATTCAATAATAAGTGAAAGAATGTCTGTTTTCAGACATCCTTCTACAAAGGACAGATGAAATTTAAAAAGCACACAACACAAACATTTTCTTACCAGGACATGCAGTCCAATAACAACTTACAGAATAAATAGTTTTCCTGTAAGTAAGATGCTTTTCATACTATAAAAACCTCACATGCTTACCCTTCTTTCTCCTTCCTTTATTCACCTCTCCTTTGGTTGTTCTTGCTGCTTGTTAAAGAAATATATGTTCAAATGTATTTTCAACTCTTAGTGCTCCCTTTAGAGCTGAATTTGTGACACCTTTCATTTCAGTGGCAAGAGAATATGATATCAAGATGAGTACACAACTGCAAATTCATTGCAACGATAAACCTATCAAAAAGCTCAGCTTAAACTAAACTGTGAGACTGAATAACCTTGGTCAGAGGAAGAAAGAGAAGAGAAGGGAGGCCTGGAGGCTGGTAATTTCTATATAAACCCAGAACCTGTGGCTCAAACACATCTTTGGAAAAGAAGCTGAGTGGCAAGAAAGAAATAGCAGATTTGAATAGCAGTGGGGATATATCTTTTTCCATATTGCAGGCTTTCAGTACTTAAAGAGGGCTTATAAGAAAGACGGGGAAAAACTTTTTAGTAGGGCTTGTAGTGACAGGACAAAGGATAATGGTTTTAAACTAAAGGAGGGGAGATTTAGACTAGATATAGAGAAGACATTTTTTACAATGGGGGTGGTGAAGCACTGGCACAGGTTGCCCAGAGAGGTGGTAGATGCCCCATCCCTGGAAACATTCAAGGTCAGGCTGGACGGGGCTCTGGGCAACCTGATCTAGTTGAAGATGTCCCTGCTCATTGCAGGGGGGTTGGACTAGACGAACTTTAAAGGTCCCTTCCAACCCAAATCATTTTATGGTTCTATGATTCCAACCCAAATCATTCTATGGTTCTATGATTCCAACGCAAATCATTCTATGGTTCTATGAGACAGGTTTTCTCTCTCAGAGCTATGTCTCAGTGTGAAAATACAGCTCTCAATAACATTTCATTTTCATAATTGTCTTTTGCTGTAAATGTTCTGTACTTAGATAAGGAAGAGAGCTTGTGGATTTTTTCCTCTCTCTCATTTAAATAGGTCATTGTCTACAAACCTGGCTGAGACTATTCTTACTCGAGGATGCAGGTGGCACCATCTGTCCCTAGGAGCTATGTGCCAGACGATTCTGGCTTTGCTTTGTATGTGAATTTTTCTCCTGCATAAAATTGCCATATGCAGACCATGTGAAACTGACTGCCCAAAATGCAGAGCTGCAAACGCACAAAGTATACAAAATAACAAAGACTATAAGGATTTATTTTATTTCAACAGCATATAAAATGCAAATTTCTATTTGATGTTTTCCCTTGAGGTATCTCAATTAGAGTTAAAAATGACTTCCTAAATCCCTAAGGTAATATGTGGGCTGTTTTAGAGGAGTTTTGTTTTCCTGAAGAACGCAGACATTGTCTGCCTTGTATCTCTTTCTAGGTAGCCTGAGAATAAAACCTCTCTCCTGTGGCCATGAGGCTGGTGAGACACAACAACATGGAGCTCACCTTCTGTACCTGCACTGCCAGCTCTCAATGATGAGCCTCCTACTTGCCCCAGACATCCAGTCCAGGGCCATTCCAGAGCAGGAGGCTTATCCTCCAATAATAAATCAGCTTGGTTTGGGTGCTGAACATGATGAATCTACTGTCCCACAGAAAGCCGATCTGGCCACTGCCTTGGACGGGAAGGGCCCTGATGGCCTCTGAGGTCCTGTTCCCAGATATCTTTCCCATTAGCTGTAGCTCCTGAGCTGGTCTTCTCTGCAGGACCTGTGCCTCCACTTGGAGCGGAGGATTCACAGAACTCTGCCTTTTCACAAGAAAATAACAGAAGCCTCAGTGTAACTTTTGCCTTAAAATCAGCTCACCAAGCTGGAGATGTCTAGGAGCAATGCTCTTTATTTGTCAGAATACCCGTTTTTAGGGGAAACTTTCCAGGCAGGGCACCAGACTGGTAAAAGGATTTACTATTAAAGGTGCTTATGGATAAATAGAGTGGGTCTGATCTCATTATGTCCTGTGACTCCACTGAAGTCCACTGAACTTAGTCACTGGGCAACGCAGCAGGGCTTCACTGGGATTAAACTCTCAGTTACATGCATGCAACCCCAGTGGATTCAGTGGAGATGCAAAGACATATATGATGGCAAAACTTGGCTTGTTGCTGTATATCAAGAGGCAGGTGGCACCATATGCAATGGGTTTCCAGTCACTTGGCAGATGTTCACAGCTGTCTGAGACCAGAGAAAAAACTCGCATAGTTAATTCACATTTGGGCAGCGGTCTGTTTGAGAAAAAATTACATTTGTTTGCTTTTTCAGTTTGCTGATGTTACTTGTTACTTTGAAGTTTGCTGCTATTGCTGGAGAGAAAAAAAGGGGGAGAAAAGACCCCTATATGATTCATGTAGTTATTGATTCCAGGACAAAAATGAAGGGACTGACATTTACCCAGATTTTATATAGTATATACAAACATCTTCAATGTACAGGTTGGGTAAATGTTACTTACTGTCTATTTTTCCACTCAACACCATTGTTTTTGTTCCAAGAATCCTTTAATCTAATCTATTTATCTATGCAGGTTTAAAAGCTTGCACTCAGCACGTATTTTGGAAAGTCAGAAATGTATATCATTGTTTCATAGGAAACCTAAATAACTTTGTTGTGATAAAGGACATGGGAGAGAGAAGTGCTTAAATGTAAACAATTGTGATTTTATCCTTTGGAAAATCGGAGGGAAGCTATGTTTGTTGACAGAAAAGTTTATTACTCTGAATAGCGTGAGCGATTTTCTGATCTCCACTGATCTGCTCAGTTGCTTTTCTTTTTTCCCTCCCTTGCTCTGTCTTTCCCCACCAGGCGTATGTTCAGGCAGCTATAGATAGTAAATGACCACCATCTCTGCAACATAGTCCCATTTGAAGCGTAGCTTTTGCAACTATATTGCCACAGTTAGACATTGCAGATTTGAACTAATTTTTCGGCAGATCTTGCTCATTCTGACCAGCCTACAAACTATTCCCAGTTGTACAGATTATGTTACAGCATTTGCAGAGAGGACTGAAAAGCACAGCCAGTCCTCCACTAAGTAGCTCCCGGAAAGCCAAATCTGAGCACCTCAAGCAGGGCTTCAGGAGAAACGGGACTGTTACGCCGTTGCCCACAACCACCACCAAGGCTCAGAGGAAATTTTGGTGTTTCTCTCTTGCAAACAGTGAAGGCTCACTGCCACCTGTGGGCAGCGGCTAGCACGGCACTAGTGCGATCCTGCAAAAAGCCAGAGCCGGGAGAAGGTCACTGACTGCGATGGCTCTGCTGATTAAGGACCCCCTGTCGCTAAAGGAGCTGCAGAGCCACCCACCTGCAAATACCAGTGGGCTGCAGTGCCTGACCTCCAGGTCGCTGCCTTCAAACCAAGCCACCGGGAGCTCTCTCTGGCTTCCAACGAGCTGGTCTCCTGGGGACTGGGTTATGCTAAGGCCGGGCAAGAGCTCTGCTCCATAGTCTCTTTTGGTGGATGACGCCTCTGTCCGTTTTGCGTCCTCTAGCACCCCATAAGGGATCACCACAGGTGTCCCTTCTCTCTGCCTGGATGCTGTTTTCTCCAGACTTGGAAAAACTTGGTGATACTAGAGACTTTATCTTCTCTGATAGACTGGATTGAAATTGTTAATGATTGGAATGTTATTAGTGGTGAACAGGATGGACAAATAGAAACAGACAGCAGTTCTAGTCTCACAAGCCTTGTTTTCTTAAGAAACCTGGGCTAAAACCTCTGGATTCAATCCAGAATTTGATTGATAGACAACAAATTTCCTTTTGAATCATATGTTTCTGGAATGGCAACTCTGTTGATCTAATTTCCTATGATGTTTTGTAGGGGAAAAATCAGTCTATATGATTTTCATAGAATCATAGAATATCTCAGGTTGGAAGGGACCCATAAGGATCATCGATTCCACCTCCCCTGCTCTTCGCAGGACTACCTAAAACTAAACCATATGACTAAATGCTCTAAGGAAGCAATTCTGCTGAATTACAAATTATTGGCTTGACCCTAACTCATTTTTAATGTAAAGTGCCATCAGGGAAATGTAAACAAAATTAAAACTATTTAAAAAGAAAGCATGCAGGTAAGCAATAGCCTGTATTTTTAAAATTTGTAAAATTTTTACAACATAAGAAATAGGTAAGGTAAACAAGAGTAAGCATATATACCTGAGTTTAGATTGGTTCTGTATGTACTATTTTATAACTACATCCTGTAAGAATGTATATATCTACACATGCACATTTGCATACAGTTGTCTTTAAGTTGTGAAGGTTAGTGTCGTACTGCATGCATTCGTTTGCATTCATGAACTCATCTGTAAATTTCTCTACCCCTGAACTGGTAAAAACAGAGCAGAGTATCCGAGCAGAATCCAACCACACGCAAACAGACGCGCCGAGGTCTGTATCTGCACAACGGAGCGTAATTCTCTCCACTGTGCCTCCACCAAGCGAAAATTTGCCTGGAAGGAGACTCTTTACACTTAAAATACTCATTAGTAGCTCACTGCATGAGGGGCTGAATGGGTTTCCGTTTGCCGAATCCCATTTCGTACCCCTGCTCCGCCGCAGCCGGGCAAGAGCGCAGGGGCTGGCGCCTGCGCCTTTGGAAAGCCCTTGAGTGATCCGCGCTGCGCGGAGGGGCGCGTTGCGCAACGCTGATCAGTTAAGAGCTTAGGCACCGACTGCAGCGGAGTTCGGCCAGACTTCTTGGCTCTGAGTGAGTTGCCAAACACCACAATAGGTATGTGATCTTATCTTCTTAATAGTGTGTAAAAAACTTAGCACAATTTGGACACGGTATAAATATTGTTGACGGTGTTCCTCAACAAAATTATTCATAGCAGCTTAGTTTCAGCTGTACAGCTCCTGCTGTGTCTCTTTCTTAATAATACTCCTGTAACAAATATTTACAATGCAGTACCTGTTTTCCCAAAAGGTACAAAGGTTTGTTTATGAATTCTCCTTTCAAAAAAAATAGCATTTTTTTTTTGTATTTCCAAACTTATCATTATTTATTATGGTTTTGGCAATATGTGAGATGGCTGTACATAAAAGGATTTAGGACATCTGTTAATCCTAGAATATTTAATTAAATATTACTATATAAACATAACCGCTTACTAAATATTTACATGTTGAGTAACATGGAAATATGAAATTTCATTTTATACCTATTCTTGTGAAGACTGATATTTTCATCAGTGTTCATGAAACTGAGCCAGAGTAAAATACATTTCAGCTTTTCCAACAGCAAATACAGGATGAGCCATAAAAATAGCAGACTCCTCTAATTTAGAGAAAAGTACACATGTGTATGCTTGTGTGCCATATGCATGCCTGTTTAAAAGGAGTTAGATAAGTTAATGGAAGAAGACTTATCAAGGATTATCTAACATGAAGATGCTACCTCTGGCTCTGAAGCCTGTGAGCTGCGGATATCTGGAAGCTGGAAGATCATGCTGGATGTTATCACTGTATGACTGTGTTTTTTCTTTTTTACTCTTCCCTAGGCCTCCAACGCTGATCTCCACGAGACAGAAAACATGGCTAAATTGACCTTTTTCCTGCCATACTACAACCATTCTTATCTTAAGCTTGTAGAAGAGAGAGTGATGTGACCTGTCTGAAATTTATTCTTTTTATGGGGTAACAGTTTCCTCTGGCTTCCTATCTCCGCCACTTCCCAGGCTGGGAAAGGGCTTGGGCAGCAGCAGCACTGTGGACAGGCACACAGTTTTGAAGCAGAAAAAATCGTTGGAAGTGGAGCAGATGGACCACATCCCTCTATTCTGCTCATGCAGTCGCAGCCTGATCCTACCTAATCTTATTGCTGCTTCCTTGTTGGTGTAACTGTTATATATGTCTTTCAGCAACTGATGGAGAGAACCATTGGTAGGAAAGCAAGCTGAATCCCTTCAGCCAGTCCCAACTCAGCCTGCATTTGCTGTCTGCTGCCTAGAGATCCAGCTGCTCACTTTTTCTTGCAGCTGGAAAAAGCATTTTTCCTCATTAGAAAACGATAGTTAATGAGCCATCTTAAGAAGTGGGTTCTGTGTTCAAAGCTTGCTCCATGGTCATTCCCAGTACAAGGGCAAATATTTCTGTTCTGCCTACATGTGCTCTTACACACCTCTGAACACCAAAGTATGTGAAGGAAAGCTGTGTCATACCACTTATGCCAAAGAAAGAGCACAGCGGGGGAAGCAAAAGAAAGAAGAGAGGTCCCTACAGTGCACCTCTGAAGAGAAATTTCCTCTAGCCTATTGTCAGTTCCCAAACAAATACAGAAGTTGTGCAGCTGCATTTCATGCCATTTCCATCGCGTGCCAATTTCCATTTCTCCTCCTCCCTGAATATTTTGCAAACACATATCTGCATTTACGTATTTGCCTTTCCTCTAGTACTGTTGTGTATGTGGCCTAGGAAGATAAAAAATGCAAATATAAGCCTCATAGCAGCTGCTTCCTCCTCGTGCACCTGCAAAGAGGGACAGCACTACCCCATTTTAAAGATGCAAGGTCCTCACACTGCTTCTGCTGGAAGCAAAGGGATATTCCAGTATCACCATCATTTCATCTAACTTTAGACTTCAGGGCTTTTAGAGACACATCACTGCGTGGGTACAGAGTAGCTCTACTTATACTCCTGGTAGATTTCCTTTGCCTTCTTCATTTTGGAGCAAGTGTACTCTGAAATGCCTGGAATGGCTCTTTGTCCTCCTGAAAAGCAATATGTAGAAAGTACATTCAGGAACTGGGATCTAAGTTTAATAACTGTTGGATACCAAAGATCATGAACCAAAGGGAGACATTGGTATGTGTTTTCCCCAGACATGATGCATTATCTGATTTAGGACTGAAGGTGAAGGTATAAAGCAGATAATGAGAGAGATAAGGAAGAGAGCTATGGGGAAACAGGAAGTCTTTTGTCTATCTTGTATGCATTCCTTTATGATTAAAGCCATCAAAAGGAGTACCTTATCTAAGGCCTCTGCTGGGAAACACAGATACAAAGAAAGAGTGGCCCTGATACAAAGACAGCTGATGAAGAGCTCCGTTGCTCTGCTTCACAGTAGGTTTGGTATCATGGTGAGACCTGGTGATGACGAGGGTGGACAGCTCAGGCAGTGGGAAAAAACATCTCAGTACAAGTAGTTTGCACAGGCAACATCATCTTTACTGTGCCTCTGGAGGTGCTTCCTGTAAGAGGTTAATGCAGACTGCATGTAATGTATTTCAAAATGAATGAATTTGTCTCCCAGATGTTGCCAGTCACAGGTTCCCCAGCCTTGGCTTGACTCAGTGAAGCACATGTACTTTTCCTACTCATGTTGCTCCTCAACAGGAAAGAAAGATGTCTCAAAATTCTCATGGCCATAAACACCTCTACTGTAATTCTGCTGACTACTACCAAGTTACCTCAGGAAAACATTCTGCCCGTGGTGATTACCCACCTCTGAGATATAAAGGAGCCTCAGATGATGCACCTTCCAACTGGAACAATGCTGTCCCTGGGTCACCTATAGGTCCAAACTTCTTTTGCTCTTAGTCAGCCTAGGGTGCCCCTCCCATTGCCAATGTAAGCTGGTCTCCTCTGTTCTTTAGGCTTCTGTTTTTCTGCCAGGAAAATGTAATAAAACATAGAAAATGTCAGGAAAAAAGTCCCATAAATATATGTGGATGCCCTTACACTTTCCATTCAATATTACCCACTTCTGCATTTTTGATTTATCTTACTCTTTCTTTTACTGAACTTTAATCTTCCCTTTCTTTTCTGTATTCTTCTCCGTCAATAACTGACCGCACTTTTGCATTCAGAAAAGAATAACATTTTGGATGTCCTGGCAGTAATTTAGTTTCAAGTGATCATATACCAGCTTTTTAAATTAACTGACAAGTCAGTTAACTCCACCAATGCTGAAATTTAACGATCAGATTGAACAACTATTTCAGCTACTAAACAGCAAAAGTGAAAACAAAACAAACCAACCCACAGAAAAGCCTCCTTCGTTAACTTGTGTTTGGAGTTTCCTTCCAAAATCCAGTTGCCACTGCTCTCCAGTGCTGTCCCATCCTCACAATCAGTCCGTGCTGTCCTGCTGCCCACATCACAATGTGGACCTGATCTCTTTCAAACCTCCCAGCCCTGTCTTCCCTATATTGCTGCTTTGCTATAGGTAGAGGCCTGTTCTGATGTTCCCTTTTGCCACATATTTGCCTCAGGGTCTAATTCCTGTCTGAATTTTAATGGGAGAGTGGCAAGACATGCAAGATATTCTAGTGCCAAGCAGTGCAGGAATGCCATCCAGTTCTATGATGTTTTGAGCCTTTCAGTCTAGGGTCAGACTTGCTGTAGAAGTGTCTCTACTTCTATCTTTATTTTTCTTAAAAATAAAATGTATTTTATAACATGCTAAACATTACCACCTGTGTTCACATTCACTGTATGTGTGATTTATTCAATCATCTTTAACTTTGTTTATTTCCACTTTTTTTTTTTTTTCTAAAAAAAAAAAGAACTTTTGCATGAGAGTGTGTGGTGGAGGAAAGACATTGCTGGAACGTGTGTGTGGTGGGTCTTTTTCAGTGTTTACTCTGGCCATGAGATTGCAGAGATGAACCTGGCCAGGATTTGTCAGACATGATGAGTAGTTTTATTTTGCTGTGTTTTTTCAGGAGATGGCAGGAATTGTGGTGGAGCCTGACCTGAAGGACCCTAAAAAGGACCTTGATTTTCAGGAAGTAACAATATTTTTTCCCTTTGAAAATAGGTGTCTAGACTGGGCAGACATCCAATTGTCCCACTCCTGCTACTGCTGTCCAGAGGTATATGGGCAAAGCCAGCTAAGCAGCAAGAGGGCAGAAGGTCACTGAGAGGGTGGCTGCTTTTTCTTGTCCTCCAGGTCCCCTTTGCTCCTACAGAATGGCCCAGCATCCAGAAACGTTAGTCTCATCAGAGACAATAAAGTTGTTCCTCCTGGAAATGCTGGGGTCAGAGGTCTCCACTGATGGGAATAGTCTACTACCTCACAGCAAGGGAAACACAGACATCTGGAAGGACAGAGGCATTAGCTTGATCCCGAGACATGGCCTGCAGCAGTGAGACGGCAAGGTATTACAATTTCCAGTTAAAGAGGACAGCCTGACCCCAGAGGGGATGAATAGGCCTCCATCATGCCAAGGATGTGAGTTACTAGAAAACTTCTCCTTGTTTTCGTTTAACAATGCTGTAGGCGTGGATATTTGCTGTCATTGCTCGTGCTTGCTCCCTTTGCCTGGGGAAGACCTGATCCTGGTTGGAATAGCTACTCCTTCTGGCAGGAGAAGTACAACTCAGAGCACTCAGCTGCACCCCAGAATTAGCTCTGCTTTTTTTCTTGTGATATGTGAGTTGTTTTTTTCCCATTTCTAGCTTTTGCAGGAGAGTTTAGTGTGAATTTCCGCTCCTCTGTCTTTAAGTACTTTGTTGAGGACTGGGCCCTAAAGACGTCTAAAATGTTTTGCTGCAGAAAGACGAGTACAGAGAGAGCTTGCATGGATTGAATCCCAGTCTGTTACTGGAAGGGAAGCTTAACAGTCAGCTTATACTGTCAATTTCCCTTCAGCGCAGGTATTGCCAATGTTATCCTGAGAGTTCCTGTGGTTCCATGCAAAACCTACTGCCCATCCATCAGCAGAATACAGGCCTTTTAATTTAGCCATGGTGATATATGTGTAACTGAGCCCAACAAAAAAACACAAGGAAAAATGCAGTTCCCCAATCCCAACCTCCTCCCCAGCCCCCCGACCTCCCTCCTTCACTCTGCAGTCGGAAAGTGAAAACAGAACTTTAGCTCTGTTTTCTCTCTCCTGGTAATCCTCTGTCAAGAGGCCGTCTGTCACTCTTTCCACCTCAATGAAAACATCATCAGCTTTTTCATTTTAAGTGTTGACTTGAGAGACAAACCAGCCCTCATTTGTACCTTAATGTTCGTCTAGAAAGTGTTTTAAGATTTCAGGTTACACTCAGCAAGCCAATGCCCAGTGGGTCTAAGGGCTTAGATGAAGCTGGCCTCTCGGCTAGGAATTTATTGATTTGATACAGTTTCTTTTGTTACTTCTGAAACACAAGGCATGGGATGGGGAAGGGGGGAAGACCTCTATTAATAAAAGCATGAAATAAAATGCATATGTAAAGGGAGGTAAACAGCAAGCCGGGAGTAGAAAACACGTAGGAATTGAGTTTGCAAAGAAAATGCAGTCTCCTGTTGTTGGAAAATAAAGATTTAAAAAAAAAAAAAAATCCAAGCTTTTAATTCCATGCTTGTTATGGTCCCAAGCAAGGCTGTGTGTGCCAATCGTTCTCAGAAGGTCTGTCCCATGCTGCAACTGTGGCTTGATCAGGACAGTCTACAGGTCTCCCTGTGTCCGTTTACCACCCTGCACTGGAGTTTACTACACAAGCAGGAGTAACAGTTTACAAATTTAAATTGAAGAGAAAATTGATGGAGCTAGTTAAACTGGTTTACCACAGGCTATATACAAGTCATTATTTACCAGCTGTTGCCATTTAGCCGTGTCCGACACACTGCGCGTAGGAGAATGAGTGGTGTTTTCGATAATACTGGGTGGATAGCTGCTGGTTAGTGCGAACCCTTCTAAACAGGCTGTGCTCGTGGTAATCCTTCCTTTCTGTCACAAACATCCGTGATTCTACTCCTGAAACACAAGCAGCAGAAACCATTTTCTTTCCATACTTAGAGGCTTGGTGGCTCGTAAATAGAGGAGCCCAGAGACGATGTATATGCTGGCTTGCTGGAAAGGGTACCCGGGTGCACCCTTCACGAGCCTGTAAGGCCAAGCAAGATGGCAGACAATTTGATTTAAACCACAGACTGAGCGTATCCCCGCGAGGTGATTATGGTGGTAATGATTATCAATAGAACAACTCACACCCCCATGAACAGATCCAGGCAGAAGAGGGGGCTTAAAAGGTTATTTAGAAGAAAGTCGGACCCTACAGACATTTTCTATGCTGTAGTGTCACACCACCTGTACCTTTATTGACTTATTCTGGATTTGCACTAGAGTAGACAAGGGTAGGATGACTTTCATGGTCTAATGCAGTGGCTACTAAATGACACTAAGCACCCAAAAATGCTTCTGAAAAAATTAGAAATTATAAAAATGATTAAAAAACAGAGGATGGGAACAAAAAGCTGAGTGCTGAATAATTTATGAAGCTGGAGTAATCATTCTCATGGGACTACTTAAAAGCTGCAAAAAGTTGGAAGTGTTTAAGTAACGATTGTTGAATTGGAGCAGCACTGCTGACAAAGACTGACATTAAATGTAATAATTGGATACAAAGGCTGCTTTTGCTACCACATTATTTATTAGTTTCATTAATGTTAGATCTGTGGGGGAGTTGAATAATTTGAGGTTTAGGTTTTTGTATTTTTATACCTACTTTATAAATCTGTATCAATTTTTAAGGAGAATGATATAACAAACTCACTTTAGTAGTTATGTAGGAAAAGACTGCAAAGAGTCTGATCCACAGGCATAGGGGAGTTTAGTCTTTCTCAGAGTAAGAGAAGAGGGGTTTAAAAGTGTGTAATTTCCATTATATGAATCCTTTGTATCAACAAAATGAAGCTTCTTAAAGGAAAGAGTAATGCTTCCCCCTGTCTTGTTTGTAACAGTGAAATGATAGGCTTGATTCACCGTTGCTCTTTTCCCATGAATGAAACCTCATGGAAAGTATATTCACTTTTTTTACTAAGGGTACATTTATAAATGAGTTTAACACATGATTGATATTTTAATCCATGGTTAATCTACGTCTCTAGATCCTTAATGAGTCCAACAACTCAATAGATAGTTTATAACCATCTAGAATACATTAATCTCCATAACATGGCTATAACATCTGTTAATCATTTGTTACCCCCTTGTACACCATTTATAAATGCAACCTTTACATAAAGTTTGAGTGAAATATTTTGTGTTTGTACAACACGTTCCTTTCAAGGAATGCAAAGTACTTTGTAAGCATCATTTAGTTGAGGTTTATTACTCCCACATGTTATAGGTAAGCTGTATCCTCTTTTACCAATAGACAGGCTAAGCAATAGAGTTACATCCATACTGGAGGAAGAAAGTGGCACTTGTGAGCTACATCAAATCAACAGACTCCTGTATCCCACAGACTTCCTGCATGAATTCCTGCCTGTAACTACTACCACACAGTGTCCATATTGTGCTTCTGAAGCCTCATGCTTAGGCATGAGACTTAGGCTATTGCAATCCCTTCCTAAAGTGAATATGAATAGATACAAGCCTTCCAAGGAATGGTCAGCAATCCCGTGGGAAGATCTGCTTGGAACCCAGGTCTGTATAGGCTTGTGTCTCCCTGTACTTAGTGCTCTCAACCTGCAGGCAGAGGTGAAGCTGGCTTTGCCCATGGGCATTCTTTAAAGTTTGAGTGAGCTCTGAAGCTTGGGTTAAAGCCTTGTCTCAGCAGCAACTTGTATGTTCAAGCATGGATGTTTACACGTGTGGTGGATGGTGGGCGTCCTTGGTCCTTGGAATAAGCTTGGATGCATGCTCAGCTTTCATTTCTGTAATACCCAAGTCTCACTGCTTTCATGACACAGTGTAGGAGGGCGTGCTATGACCAAAAACAGAGGTCAGACTTTCTTGCTCCGTCTCAATCACAAGTCAGTCCTCTCTCCCTGAACAGCCATCAGGTTGTACAAATAGGATTATGCCATGAGTTCCTGCACTCCTGTTTCTTCAGAGCCAAAGCCATCCCTGTGCCATTTTCTGGGCTGAGTGAGGCAGTGCTATATTTGTAATATGTATCTTTGTAATATTTTTGTTTTGATGAGTCTGTTCCATCCATCACCCTTCATCTTCCCCCCTCTTGGACACCATGCATTTCTGCTCTTATCGTTCACCCTACAGTATTCAGTAACCCCAAAATATCCACTTATGGATGACTTCTGTTTGCTCCTGAGTAAGCCCAGTCAGCAAGCCAGTGGCAGAAGATGTGTTAAAGTTCAAAATACAGCACAAGAGCGGAGCTATTCAGGAGGCGAGGAATTCAAATATGAGTGATTGTACTGATTGCCAAGCTCTACTCAGCTCATTTCCAGTTCCTTGGATGTATTCATATATCTGCTTTCTCACTTGTGACAGGATATTTTACTGACTGTCTTACACATAAGCCTCCTATTCTTCTGAAACCAGGACATTTTTTCATACCGTTTTCTGCCTAAAAAAATAATAACCAATGCTTTCTTTGGATCTCTTTTTTGCATTTAGAATGAGTCAAAAGGCTATACCAGAATAAATTTAGAGAGAGTGAATTTGATAAATACACCTGGCCTGAAAGGCTCCCCCAGCCGTGGAAACAGTTGCAGCAATGTGAAGCCTGCTCCAAAGTATCATGAGTATCTTGTGGTCGTTACTTTACCTCGGTGACCTCTTAATGAGGCAGGATTTGCAATTTGCAGAGTTGGAAGGAGAAGCTGTTCAAGTGGGAGATCCAGGGAACACACAGCCTCCCTCCGTGAGATCCTCCACCAGATCCTTGGAGGAAATAGCCCTGTGGGTACCTACTAGTGCTTGGCCACCCCGCAGCAGTGCTGCTCTTTGCTCCCACCATGAAGCTTCCTGTAGCAGCTGCTGCTCGGGAACGCTCGGCTCCAGGGAGTGAAACAAATACCAGTCTCACCTGTCACTGCCCCGTGCACTTATCCACAGCACAGTGTCACTCCCTGACCCAGGTCCAGTGGGACTGTGTCGGGTGGCCCAAAGTTCGCTCACTGAAATGAACCTGTGATGTATCTGCCCTGCAGACTGCTGCGTGTTATGGGCAGATCTGGGCAAGCTGTAACCAAAGCTAGATGGAATTCTGAAAACAATCTAGCCGTGATAGCAGAGCACTTAGCAACACTCCAAATTAGAGGCCAACTCATGCCATTTCTTCCGCAGCTTTAAGCCTTTTCCCCATTTTTTCTTGTGTTGGGGCAAAGATTTGCTGATGGCTTCCCTCATACTCTGGTACCTGATATATCATACTGCTACTCCGTCGTACAGTGATGGCCTCTCAGACTGTGGTGCACCTTACACATGACCACTCTCCCAGCTGCCTGACTTTGTGATGCCAAGTTTCCACCTTACTTCAGCAGCATGATCTCTTTCTGCAGAAAAGAGATACAGGCCTCCACTTTTGACCTTATTTACCATTTCTTTTCATATCAGACCAAAGCATCACTTCTGTAGACCTTTCATATCAATGCAGATACTACCCACCTTATCATCAAAACCCTTTGGTTACTGAGGGCTACCCAAATGGTGGTCTGAGTAAACACTGTTTCCCAAATAAGTGGTTGAACAAGCACTGATGGACATGTGCCTAACTGAAAAAAAACCCCAAACTGGTGTCTGCCTTCTCTCCTAGCATTTCTCCTTTAATGGGAAATATAATATTTGTTCATCTCCTCTGATTCTTCTAATGTAACTACCAGGCTACAGGAGGATAACTTGTATCTCTCCCTTCTTGTTGTTTCCCTGTAAGAAAGTCAGAAATCTCCTAAGGCAATAAATGATATGACAGTTGGACTTCTTCAGCACAGGTCCGTACCGCATTGAGAGCTATGTTATCTTCTGCCCAGGTCTTAGAGTCCTCTTCTCCTCCATAGAGACTCCATGACTTAACAACTTGTAAATATAATTGTGGGTACTTTGTTCCTGCACTCTAACAAATGTCACAGTCTTTCAGTTGTTGTTAACAGGTATATCCAGTTCAGACACTCCATGAACAGCAAACACATCGTTGTAGAACCTAAAATTTCCTGTTTACTTTACACTGTCTGTAACTTGTTTCAGAGCAAACATCAGTGTTTCTGGTGCCCATAGGCTTGCCCACCAGTGCCCGAGTTTAACTTAATAAATGGCTCATCCTATTTCAGGCTGACAGTCCATTCTTTCCCTGTGCGATGTTCCCTGTTTCTCCAGTGAGGAACTCCCCTGGGGTAATGGCGCTCTTACACAGTCATAGAAGGTGGTTTTGCAAGGGATCAAAAAGCCATCTACTCCATCCTTCTGCCTCAGGGATAGTTAACTGCATTAGGCCATTGCTGAGTTGTCTTCATTGATTGCTGGCATTGGCAACATCTTGCAAAGAGCTGTGATCCACTGAAGTTTGTGCACCTTTCTCCTACTGATAGTTGTTGCTGGAGATTGCCAGTGTGAGTGTAGCCCTAAGGATGCTTTCTGAGGACTTTGTGCACTGCCCACCTTGATAAACCTGCAGTCCAGCCTGAGCAGCTTTCCCTGTGCTTTTGCTTTGTCAGTGGCCAGTTCTGGGCCTTGCATTAATTTCTTCATGAGTATTTTACCCCACACCTGTGTGACCCTCTGGTTGTGTTGTCAGGAGCTCTCCAGAACGAGAGGGTTGGCGTTTCAGCCCTGAATTATTCATATATATTGGACCTTTCTGCTCCTTTCTGAACTCCTTGTCTGAAAACAGATTATCTCATTTTCCTGGGGAATGTAGCTCTCTCCAAATGTCTATACTACCATATCATATTTAGCATCCTTTGTCCAGGTCACTTGAAACCATTTAAAAGATGAAGTTCCTTAGGGATGGCTATTGTGAGAAAGAAAGCTTCCATCAGGTGTCTTCTTTTTTACTTGTAGATACGTACAGGATGATCAGCTGCATAAACCTTTTCCACTTTCCACACTTCTGTCTACACTCAGGTGTGGTGATGACATTCATTGCTCCATGCTGCTACAGTGGATATTTTTCAGCCCCTTCAACTCTTGGTAGTCCAGGTCGCCAAGGAGTCTGGCAGAGATGCCCTTCCTGCAGTACTGGAGGCTGTGGTGGCTGGCAGCGCATAACGCGAGTCCTGGAACAACATGAGCTGTTCCAAATGTGACTCACAAGGTTCATCATTTAAAAGTTACAGTTCCCCACATTATCCTCTTTGAGAGATGAAAATCACTTGTCCCTTTATGACTGGCTGAGAGTCACTTAAATCTCCATGCTTCAGATATATGGCCCTGCCCGATATCTGAGCAGGCTGTAGAGAATACCAGGATAACAATAGGACCACCAGCCCCTCCCTTGCTTTGATACCCGGACTGTCATGGACTGGGCATTCAGCTTTGCGTTGCAGCTGACACAGCTAAGGAGAGCAAGGGACTCTGTGCTTGCTGGTGCACAGAAATGTCTCTGACTATCTTGAAGAAACCAAGGAGTTGCATGGAGACAGTAGGTTCCCAGGTTCCTCACCTGAAAGAAATATTGTTTCTCTGTTGTAACTATCCAGCTGCCTTGTAGTGCCTCCTTTCAGGTGTGGCTTCCTTGACACAGCCCACCTGGTAAGCTTGGCAAGCTCCTTGTCCACCTGGCAGAGCCCAGGATCCTAAATCTGCCCGGCGTGGAGCACTGCGCGGCCCGCTCTCCCTCGGGGGAAGTAAGGTAGCTCAGCAGTTTGAAGGGTTTTTTCCTCTAAAGGAGTTCTGCACAACTCAAAGGGAGAAACTCATTCCAGGGAACATATGAGAGCACCTTGGTCTGAAAGCCCTTTCTGAATGACGTGCAAAATACTGAACAGATGCAGCATGCACTTGGCCTTCTTGCAATGCCTATTATTACCAATTATTGCTGAACAAAACCAGGGAAAGACCTCTGGAGGGCAGCCATACAGTTTCAGCTTGTTCTTGAAGGTCTTGCAGTATTTTGGCTCCTCTTTGATCTTTATGGAGCCCGGAAGAGCCAAGTGTGCAGAAGTTATGTATTCAATATGTAGATGAACTGCAGGCTCTATAAAGAACACTACAAATTCTTACTTTTGGAAAGAGGTCTTTGCCCTCAGTCTCCTTGACTTTTTAAAATCACCTTATTTGTGCATTTTGTTCTGTTTTGCCCTTCTTGTTGTCCATCTCACACTGAAATCAGTGTGCAATAAATGCTGGTTGATCCTACTGTGGACCCAGTTGCACGTACTGAAGACCCAGTTGCACGTACCTCCTGTAGGTTCTTAACCTCCCTTAATTTACTGCATATGCCTCTGACAGCTCCTTTCTATCAGTTAAAGTCACTTGGAAATTTGTTTAATAAAAAATATTAATAACATAAATCCTAACAGCTTCTAAAGTTTTACTGGCCACAGGGTATCTTTTCATAATGTGTTTCAGGCACGTCTTTTTCTGACAATCAACTTTGTGTTTCTCATACCAGTACGTACCAGTGGAAGCAGAGTCCTGAGTTTTTGGAGCTAGCTTTCCAGCAGAAGAGAAATCAGTGACATGACTGAAGTAAGGGAGACTTCAATGCTCGGAACCCATGGTGTACAACTCCAGTAGGACAATGCGGAGTAAACAGCTTTTCCACAAGACAAAATTGTCTTCAATGCTAGGACAAAGTACATGGAAGTCTTTATCTTAAAGACATTGCATTAGGTATGGCATTAACATGCCTGAGGAACATACAAGATAGCAAGAAGACTTCTAGTTGCTGTTCAAGGTAGTGTTTAGCATCAAGTGATACAGGTGAGTCAGCTGGCTTTAAAGAGAAAAGAGATAGCTGAAGATATGTCACGGCCAGTAAAAATATAGTTGAACCCTTTCTCTAAAATTAGTTTTCCAGTCACTGCAGGCCACATCTTCCCACAGTCACCTCACTTCAGAGATCAAACTGCCTCTGTTGTTCAGTACTTAGATGCATGGCAGACTGTCCTGACAAGCTGCCAGTAGAACTTCAGGAAAGAACTATTTGGAAAATCAAGGACTAGCTTCAGTTTAGGGAGCTGATTTTGTTAAATGCAAAAGTAAACTGAAGTGTCCGATTTGCATATATAATATGTATAATATATTTTGCATAATAGGAACAGCAACAGCAACTGGAAACCAGCTACAAAATTAAAATGTTCTATAAAATCTTTTTAAAAAATATAAATATTAGCAAAGTTATTGCCTCTTATTCATGATGCTATGAGTGTCATGTCACCAGCATCTCATGCACTATATGTCCAGCTAAAACATATAGAAAACTGTCTGGACTGTCATTGCTGATACGATTATCCTATCTTATACCTTCCCAATAATTACATAGACGGTGATCTGTGTTTAAAATATACTTCATGGGATACACAAATAATGAAGTCACCTGACTGACAACTTTCTAAGGTACTTTATGACATGAAGAAAACATTGTCTTAACACCATGGTGAAGTTTCATGCTTGCAGTTTGATTTCTAGCAGGGCACGTTCCACTTTGAGTTAGTTTTCAACCACTTGCCAAGAAAGAAAAATAAGCTGCTGCATTTGGATATGGAGTGTGAAATCACCCGGATGGGAGTAATCTGAGTGCACATAATTGTACACCTGTTAGTTATTTCTGAGAAGCTAACCTGTTCATGCTACAATTAGGTACAGTGTAAATCACGGAGACAGAAAACACATTCAATCAGTTGGACATGGTGACGGAAAAAAAAATCAGATTTCATGGCTTGATAGAAAAATCACATTAGGGTCTAAATGAATTATTTCTACGACTCAAATAAATTATCATCCAGGCTTACGTTGGTATTAACAAGCCGAACATTTTGGGGAGAGAGACTTATATACTCGAGGGGAAGGTGGGTGTAAATCACTGCAGTCAAGGATACAGGGGTTTAGCTAGGGTATGCAGTGAGAGTTGCTCTTAGGCAGGGAAACGTACTTCTAGGGGGGAGGCCAATGAGAAATTTCCTTCATGTCAGTGGTACCATATCTGGTGCGTTTTCCAGACATGAGCCCACAAAACTTCCATTTGCAGTGTCAAAAGATGATTTGCTGGCATCATATCAGCGACCCCGTGCTTTGAAGACAAATGTAAGCCAAGGCTGTGGCAGCAGCCTTCAACACCATGTCACTAACACAGAAGGAATTTGTACTGCAGTGTTTTGGTGCAATAGAGAAATGAGTGAGCTTTAAGCATTGCCATGGAGTTTAAAACTTGACCGTTCATTACTGGCAACCCCAAACACCAGTGGCCTGGTGCCACTCTGATGCTGGCAGCTTGGTGTGGTGCCATTCCCTTTCTCGGTGACTGCTGTCTCACAGAATTCACTGGTGTGATGTTGTGTGATGGATTGTGTGTCAGGACGAGCACCTGCTTCCAAAATATGCAGTACCTCTACGAGAAGTTGCCTCACTCGCTCAACGCTTTTACTCAAATAAGAATACGTACAGTATGGCAAGCAACTGGTTTTGCAGGATGCTGCAGCCTTGAAAAAAAAAATCACATTTTACCCACATACTTTTAAAACTAACAAAAAGAAATCTCCTATGGAGCCTCAAAATTTTTTCATGAGAGTAGTAAAAAAGCTTGTATATGTGAATACATAGCCGTTACGTGAAATACTCATTCTGTATTGCTGCGTGTCCTGAAACAATGACATGCATCAACAACTGCATCAACATCATATTGCTGTATGTCCTAAAGTAATGACCTGCATCAACAACAAGCGTTGTGTTACAACCAACATTACTAGATAATATTTTTACATACAACCTTTAACCCAGCAAGTGCTGGGCTTTATTTTGACCACACAGCCCTCTGAAGTGGGCTTCAAAGCCCTCTGAAGGCAGTAGGAGTCCTTCATTGTCTGCAATAGGCCTTGGGTGGAGCACATAATGTTCTGAGCATGCTTACAATCTCCTTTCTGTAATAGTTAGTCAGGTGCAAGGCCAATGAAGTCCATGGTAGCGCAGCTATGCAAAATGAGTAGGAGATGAGCAGAAGAGTAAGGACACGCAGCAGCTCTTGTGAAATCATCAATCATCTAATTCGTTCAAACATATTTAAATTTACTTTGATTTGGAACTGTTCCAAGCCAAAAGACAATGGCGCACAGCCAACAACTTCAATATCTCTTAAGGCCATAAATATGATCCTCGGTCTCTGCATATATCCACTATTAGTGTCAATTCCACTTAGACATGCCTTCTGAAGAAGCAGTAGATGGTCCAGATAAATATTCTCCTCTATTACATCTTCAAACTTACAGCATTTGGACTTCTATGGAAAAAGGTCTTTCTTTGACACAGTAAGTCCATATTTATGTATCAGCAAGGGTCAGCTTTAACACTTATAAATCTTGCATAATCACTTCCTGATCCAGATGGCATTGAGTGGCATCTTTGTCATGATAAATGAGAATAAAACAGTGAATGCAAAAGAGATTATCACAGCAGAACTGGTGGCTGGGTGACTTTGGAGATTTATTATGTCATGCTTACTACGCAGTTCTAAATAATCAAGGTATGAAGCAAGTTAGATTTAATGATGCTTTATCAGAATATTAAAAATTAATTAACTTATTTATTAAATCAAGGCTTTTAAAATGACATCTTAATGTGCAGTAAGTAAGGCAGAGGATGGTCAGCATTAATTCTACTACAGCTAAGAAGGAAAGGTAAGGGCGAGTCAGACCAGACCATCTCTGGAGCGTGTGCTGCTAGTCCTCTAACACGAGGAGCTGCCTCTCTTCAGAAGGAAAAAAGTGGAATGGTGGACTAGGATGGCTGTGCTGGGGTTTATAGAGTTTATCTAAAACAAAAACTAACAGGGCCAGTGAGTCTGCTTAAAAAGAGAATGTGTACGCCCTGTGTACACCAGGGCTAGCTTTGGGATAATGGTCTCTCTCTATCAGTGGAGTCTGTCCCAGCCCTGGCCACCAGTGGGATCTGGGAGGCAGCAGGGTGCTGGCCACCTCAGCACAGCTGGGGCTGTGCCTTTTTCTGTGTCTCTAAAGTAACTACCGTGCTTTGAGCAGCCTGCTACAATAATAAACACTGAGGTGGATGGTGGGAGTGGTGAAGCAATCAGCTGCGCTTTCTGCTAAGTTCATTTTGAGACACATTGCAGACAACTGAATATTTTTGATTTCGTCTTAATGCTGAAACCACAACTCTAGCAAAGTCAGCCTGGGAATTGTAAGCCAGATGAAATAAGTGTTAATTTGGTAAATTCTTGTACAAGATCCTCTTTCATGATTAGTAACTGAGGTGCGGACACTGGGCCTGCTTGAAGGGGTCCGTCTGTCACCATTAACAAGATTAGAGCACACAGGCTTTGAAACAGAGGAAAGCTGATCTCCTAGTGTAGCTTGATGCCTTCAACACAATTTCCAGGGAATCAGCACATCTGTAAGCAAAACAGAGCAAGGACATGGCAGCTGAAACAGTGTGCGAAAGAGCAGGAGAACAGACAAGGCTCAAAGTGTCTTTCCACCCTGCAGCAATGATCCCCTGGTTGGCGGGGAGGAACGGAGCAGAGGGAAGAATAAGCAGATGAGGCTTTCCCACAGGGAGAAGAAACCTTATGCCCTAGAGGGAAATGAGCAGCCCAGAGCCTGGAAAAGAAAAGAGGGACTTGCCTTCGGAAACTGCAATGGTCATTGCACAATCTGTTGGACAAAACCACACAGCTCAGGTAATTGTGTAAGGTGCAGTGCTCACACCTTCCCCTTTGTTCCCAGGAAAAAGATAGAGCAGGAGATTGCGTGCTGGAAAAAAAGGCTCCTAGTAACAGAAACTACCAATAAATTCAGCTCCAAAATGTTAAAAAAAGGGTAGTTATTCCCCAGAAAATCTGAAGGAAATAGGGTTGCATTTCACCTTCTATGGGAGAGACTGCTGTGCAGCTTGGCAAACCCAGATGGAGACATAGGTGCAGGCCTTGTTGACAGAGACAGCAGAGACAGTGAAGATGTGCTGGTATGCTGGTACTGAGAACCTGCAGAGACCCTTTTGGCTATGCCTGGTTTGGATCGGGGCAGCCACTTCCATCTGAATAGGGAGTCTGCAAGTTGTTCTTACACTGTCAGTGTCTGTGGTAAATATAAGATGTCAAAAGCCAAAAAAAAAAAAAAAAGAGAGAGAGAGAATCTTTTAAAACTTTTCATTTAAAATATATTTCAACTTGAATTAAATTGTACATGATGGAAGCAGAAAAAACTGAATGCAGGAGGATGAAAAGTGGACACCTATGAGATGTTCTGAATGATTCAGTCCTGAAAGAGCAAAGTGATTTATAATGCTTACTCTTTTTTTTTTTTTTTTTTTTTAATGCTTTTCTCTCTAAATCTATTTATTGTCCAAGTCCAGCAGGTTCTCAATGTCAGACTGACATAATGATAGCTTTGCTCTGTCAAGAGAGATAAAACAGTTTGCTACATGCTTGCCTGACACTCCTCATTATCATCTGTGCAAAACGAGCACTGAAAGAGAAAGAAGAAATAAGAAAAACTAACTCCCTCTTCCTGGAGTCATTCGTCAAGAGCTTTAGTAGCAAATGTTCCCAAACTTGCAACACAACCTCTTGAAACAAGAGCTGACTTCTTGCTAAATTCCAATATTAGTCACAGTTCTGCGGTCACAGCTCTTTGTTTTTAAATAGAAACCTTTCTCATGGCTGTGACAAGTTACTTTGTGGAGGTAAGAAAGGAAGGTAGGCGAGCTTAGGCTGCTGTTTGCTGTCCTCCGTCACAAGTGACCACAGAGGGCAGTGCCGCGGGGGGAGGAACAAAACAAGCTCTCCAGAGGCTGACAGGCGCAGTGCTTTCTGGAGGGTGAACAATGCAGGCAGTGTTACCCCCAAATGGGACCTTTCAACACCCTTGGAAAGGAGAAAACTTAAAAAAAATTAAACACTCTACAGCAGGTTCCTAGTGGCTTACACTCACCGCCAGCTATAGCCAAACAAGCCTGCTTGTATAAGCTTGTTAATGGGGAGAAATACATCTGATCGGTATGGCATTTGAAGATGATTAATGAGAGGGCTTCTGACAGGATAAACTTTCTTTCCTTTTATGTGTCCTTGGCTTTAGGCAGCACCTGCTTACTTGCAGCGACGCGCTATCGGGAGATCTGTCACTGGAGCTGGCCGCGTGCGTCAGCAGGACTTAAAGGGTTCCCGCATCAGGCGATGCAGAAGGATGCATTACTGTCCGCAATGGTAGCAGAAAGAGTTGGGGGTGCCGGGGATTAGGGCAAAGGTCCCACCAGACGTGCACCCTGGCTCCCTGTGACCACGTGGAATAGTCATATAAAGGCTCATGGGAAACGTGCGATCTCAGCCCTGCTCCTCGTGGTCTGTATTCACACCCACCCGCCTCTCCTGATCACAGCAGCAAAGCTGCTGACTCCTAGGGGCTGGAGACCAAACTGCCCTGTCAGTTATTCTGTCCTGGAGACCCCTGGGGAGGAGGCCTGTTCTGCTGCTGCTAGGGCCCCTGCCACCCCTGGTGTCAAATATGTGCAAGCCCTCAACATTTTGACTCTGGTCTCTACCGTGCCCCTGACAACCCACCCATCCACGAGTGAATTTCTCTCCCTCCCTGTGAAGGAGGAGGAGACAGGACTCAGTCACATCCAGGGATACCAGGGTCTGAAAGGGCTCCTCTGTCTCACGACAAACCAGGGAAAGATGGGACCAGGAGAAGCGTAGCCATATAACAGGCTGTGATCTAAATCCAAACTTCCAGAAAATTTTGATCAGAGCTCAACAAGCCTGATATCAGTTATCCAAAGCTACACCCAGACCCATGCAAAAATCTCTGTCAGCTATGCAACATAAACATCCCATCTGAGCAAATGTGGCCCACAGAGCAGCCAGGAGAGTACATGTCCTAGACTCCTTTGCTCTGATCCCAGGGGATAGTGTATTCTCCTTTGCCTGCTCATCAACAGGAGAAACCAAAGGCCTCTTTCCATCCCCACCTTCCTCCTGGAGGGAATGGCATCCTCTCAGACCTCTCACAGTGCCCTTCCAGGAGCTCTGGCTGCTGCTAGAAGAGTTACACTGGCAACAACCTGCACTACTAGTACGGTCTTTCCTGCTAACACGAACACCGTCATCAGCTTGGACCACACCAGCACTGTCTTCTTTTCAAAGCACTTCCATAACACAAGAGAAAATAGGAGGAAAGCTAACTCAGTAAAAACTGAGTATTTCTGGGCTCAAAGGTCTTATCTTCTTTAACCTAGGAACTTTTAACCAAGGAATTTCAGTAGGTAGCACAATCCCCGATTTTATTGTCCTTTTCTGCCTTGCCTGCACTGCTGGGAGAACTATATATGAACAGACCTACCAGGGTGTCATAGAGCTGAGGCAAGAGCCCGGGGCTTAGTACAAAAATTCACAGGGTTTGCAGCTGTGTTAAGCATGGTGTTCCCCACCCACTGTGGAGGAATACTGGCAGAAAAATCAGCAAAAGAGTGTGAATGAGCATTTGCTAGCACCAACCCTCATCCCTTATCATTCTTGAAGTTAGCAAGAGGGGCACCATCAACTCAGGCATTACCGTTTTCAGTTTATGGGAATTCACTGCTCCATTGTAAAAACAAGTGGTTTGTATCTCACTATGTTATTCTAATTGTTCCCAGAATGTGTATGCATTTTAACGTGCATCCACTAGAAGTTGAGCCAAACTTGAATGAGGAATGATGAATACTACTCGATTCAAAAGGACAGGATGGAAACTTTCACCAAGGAAAACAGAGAGGCATATAACCACAAACATACTTTATAAGAAGCTGAATCTTTGTTTATCTACAGTGGGACAATTAGCAGTGACATCTATATTTAACTTCAAGGCTCTAAAATTAACGAGCCTGCAGTCAAGTCATGAAGAACAAAAAAACTTTGTTTGTAGTTCGAAAACTGAAAAAAAGAAGTGACGGAAAGAGACAGTCAGATCATGGCACAAGGATTTTCAAACACAATTGCTGGCTTTGCAAAAAGAAAGCTAACAGAAGTAGCACATACCTGTATAATAACTGCACAGGTACAACACTTTGAAGACATCTTAACCTGCAAACCATCAGCTCTGAATTTATAGCACTCTATATTCCAACCACTGGTACGTCTGGACTTTGGAATATAGTCTGCGAGCTAATTAAAGACTGTGGAAAATCTTCTGAACATTGTGGATCATG
The DNA here is from genome assembly GCA_009819775.1 of Phoenicopterus ruber ruber. Lineage (NCBI taxonomy): Eukaryota > Metazoa > Chordata > Aves > Phoenicopteriformes > Phoenicopteridae > Phoenicopterus > Phoenicopterus ruber. Next base: position 30,353,917 of record CM020246.1, read on the forward strand.
CAGTTTCATGGTGTGATGAGGCAAATTCAAGAAAATTGGGAAAGATAGTTGTCTTCGTGCTCCAGACAATCTGCCAAGGGCAGCCTTTCTCTTAGAGAGGCTAGGTAGACCTGGAAAATGCCAGAGATGGGGATGGTGGCATAACATGTTGTGAACCAGTTTTCCAAATTCACAAGTTTGCCAAAAGATTACTTCTCTAAGACTACTCACAAAGGAACTCTACCATAACTTCTCAACTTCAGGAGGATTATCTTTGAAGTCTGCTAAATAACAGATCCTGTGACCTTTCTTGTTGTAGAGAGCCTGTGATTCATAGTTTGCTTGCCTGATGCTGCTATGAGTAGCAGAAGCAGTAGCAATTCGGTATGTGTTTTCAAGTTTTAAGCAATAGAATGTTTAAGTTTGTATAAATATAATTTAGACTGACTTTCATTTGAAGTCATGCTAAATTCCTTGAAAAGGTTTTTTAATTTTAAGAATAGCTTTCCCTTGTACACGTAACACTTGAAACATATAGTGGTACAGCTATTAAATATGCAGCATTTGTTAACTATGCTAAAGGTGAAAGCAATATTTTAGGTAAAAGGAATATCTAGAGAGTCTGCTGTGCTAATTTTTGTTTTGTTTTAGACAGAAATCTACCATTTCGCAATAATGGAATTATCACTACATTTGTCTTTGATGGTGATTTTAGAACAGAAAAAAATTTTTTTGTTGTTTATGGGAGTGGGAGAATGAATACCAAACAGAAAAACTGAGGGAACTGATGTCAGGAATACTTTCTATCACGTGTTATTTGGTTGCTTCCAAGGGGATGTGGACAAAGATAGGTATTATGGGAATTTAAATTGGGCCTTTCCACAAGACTAAAATGACTATGTTGACTCTGTAAATATCACTACGGTTAGGTCTTGGAGGCAAAGAAAGTTTCTGTAACATTTTCACAACTACTTACCAGCCTGCGTGCCAGAGAGGCCACTGCCACTAACACGGCCCAGCTGAAGTCAAGTCAATCCATGCTGCGCCCCTCATGGTGCACGCAGGCTGGGGTCCTGGCTGGCCGGCATCGCACTGTCCAGCGCGTGCTGGACGTGCTTGGCAGTCTTTGTGTCTTTCCGAATGGGAAAATGGGTGGACTGGGACCAATAAAGCTGGTAAGGAGTGTGTGTTTGAGAAAGACAGCTCTTCACGCTGCTCTTCTCTGCATGACTAGATCAGAGCTCTGCCTGGATTTGGATATTCAAGAATAAAACTGTAAATGATAGGGAAGGCATGGAGCACAAGTGATGAAGTTTTCCTACGCCTGAGCTTGCTCTGCACAAGGTCAGCCTGGGCTTTTGTGTTGTGCTCTGGTGACTGTACTTTGAAAAGCCGGCTGAAGTGAGGAGGCTGGGTCAAAAGACAGTGGTAGCCCTGAGACTGGGGGTAGGAAGTGAGAGCTGAAATATTGACATTCATTTTAAAAAAGCCAGGAAGCCTCTGTACTCTGTAATGTATCTTCTCTGCCGCAGCATCTCACTTGTGCTAGTAGTTGCTGGGGTATTATAAAATAGTACTCTGATCATTGAGCTGCAGCAATGGATTTTCCTTGCCCAAGAGGAGTTCCAGTAATTGTAGGTGCAAAGGATTAAGTGCAACGGATCAGGCTTAACATATGGCCATGCAACAACCTGGTTCAAAGCAGAAAATCTGTTACAGACAATGGAAAGTTAGAAAGAATCATTTCCAGATACAGTATTCCTACAATAGTCCTGGTTCCCCAGTTCAAGTTCTGCAGCTTTCACATGGCAACACAGACACACAGGTAATGCAAAGTTCTGGAAAAAAAAAATCTGGCTCCCGTGAATAGTTCTTTAGAAGTTAAGTAGATATGTACGTTATCCCAATTATTGCTGAAACATACATATAACAAAAAGATCTGTAAGTTGTCAATATCTGATAACAGTATTTTCTTCTAGATGAGAGTGAGGGAGCACTGTAAGTTTCATAGGCTGTGAATGCATAATCTATGGCATTGTTACAATGGTAAAGTGCAAAAATCAGGGAAACAGTTGAGGAAATGCCTGTCTGAAAGAGGAACTGAATAATTGTTGAGTGTGGGAATCTTACAATGTTTCTGGCATAAAATGTAGTAAATAACACCTTTGTAAAACAGCTCTAGGAGTTGTCTGTGCCTCTTCTTCATGTTAATTTCTACCTCCTACCAAGCCAGCCTGCAGAATGAAGACCTCCATAAAATGCGGTACCTTCATTCTTATCACTGTGTAACTTTCAGTTCTAGACTTTTTTAAGTTTCCAGTGCCAACTCCAAGCAAGCAAAAATCCATTTTTTTTCACATAAACAATAAGCCTGGAAAAACGCCTAAATTTGCTTTATGTACTAAGTAATGTGCACAAAACAATTCCACACCAGCAAAGATAAAAGCTGTAGCAAGATAGTGAGGGCAAAATATTTAGGGAAAAAGGAGTCTATTAGACTCGTTTTTAATAAACATTAGGACATTAACTTAGAACAAAATGACCTGAAGAAATCCTACATACTTTCAAAAAGAAGTGCTGATTACTTCAGCGTAGACTCTGTGATTTCTTGTGTTCATTTAAGTGTTTAACATTTAATATTGCCATTCTACTCATGAAAGGAACTTTACATTTTAGACCTCTGGGATGAGGTGCTAGTATGTTTCCAACTCCATTTCACTGCAAAGGTTTGTGTTGCATATCACAAAGGGTATGGTAGTAGTTACCTTGAAAAGTGCTAATGCTGCCAGCAAGAGGTCTTTTATGCAAAGGCAATTGTGACCTTCCTTAAACACCACCCACTTGCCTTCAAGGTACTACAGAAGGAGCAAAGTAGAAAAAAACCAGCCCTGGAGACAGCTGTAGAGTCAGCCACACGGAGACCGGAGCTAAATGCTCTGAATGAAGCAGTCTCCCCGAGTGCACACATGAGGATGTAGGATGCTGATCCCGTCGCTGTCGTGTGGGCTCTCTGCAAGCTCCTGACGAGGGTTGCTATGCCCATGGCAGGGACTGCTCAGCTGGGTGTGGGTCACCTGGGAGGAATTTTACAGGCAGGCTGATTAATGCAGGCACATTTCTTAGCTGGTTTACAGCCAGTGCTTTAACTGCCCATAAGAGGCATGCCAGCATATGAAATCAGCCTAAGCAGAATACGCTAGCAGAAACTGAAAAACAAGCCATACTTTTTACCTTGATCATCCTCTTGGTTCCTGACCCCACCCTCAGCATCTGTGAAGGAGATCCAGACACAATTTTTCTTAGCGCAGCATAGTCTCTGGTGTACTGATAAACATTAAAAAACATGAGAGGATTACACGAAGATCAGAACAGAGTGTCAAAGACCTATTGTCCCAAGACTGCAAAGACTCTCCTTATTCCCAGATAACAGGAAACTTTCTGGGTTTTCCTGTATATTTGCTTAAAATGAAGACACCAACTGTACTTTAGGTGTCCACATAACAAAAACAAACCCATACAGTTAGTGAAGAGAATTGTGATCTTCCATATTCAAAGAATAAAACCAAATATACCTCTTGTCAAATCTGACAAGGACTTTGCTAAAGTGTAATTTCTCAGCAGCAGCAACGATATCCTGCTCTGAAAGACTGAGATTTGTGTCAGAAAGAGCCCTGCCAGTCTAACAAAGAAAATGAAAGGTAGGATCTGATTTCTGTACCTAAGCCCTTTCTCCTGTAACTAGAGCTGGGACGTTGCTGTGAGCTTCCTGGAAATGATTGAAAATGTGTGAAATGGAACTAGACCAGCCTAGTTTCCATGAATGGTCAGAAATGTCCATCTGTGTCAGCTGCACGCAGGCATCGCATTGCAAATGAACTAAGGAGCAGTGGCTCTGTGGTGACAGGCTAGTTTTAGTGTGGAAAGATCTAGTCATCCTATGGATTATCATGAGGGACTGCTGCAGTCCCTTGTGTTCCTTTTGAGGATAAAGCTTGAAATTTGGTGATTTACAGACTCATGACATCAGTTCAGTAGGAGACATTTTACAGAGGCCTCCAAATTAATGAACCCGATGTATATTTAATTCCTACCTTAGAAACAAATTGCAGGCTATCAAATTAGGGGAAAAGCTCCAACCAGATGACAATGACAAACTGTGTCAGTTTTCTGTTGATACCTGTTGCGTGAAGGCTTGTAGCTGTCCTAACTCCTGTGCATTTGCAGCTGGACAGACACATGGGAATAGCAATCTCTGATCAAATCAAAATATCCACCTATCACAGCATCTGATAGTAACCAAATGCAGATTCTGGGAAAGGAATGACTTACAAAAACAAGCGTGTAGTGATATTTCCCCAGAATAATTATTCAACGTCCAATTCAGGTAATTTCTGAGTCAGAGGTGGTACCTTTGTATTTTACATACCTTGACGGATTTCTCATCCACATGTTTGTCCAGTTGTTTTTCGAACTTGTTTGTTTTTAGCACCCGTATTGTCTCATAGCAACCTGTTTCACAGAGTATTTCCAGTATGCATGGAAATCAACTTCTCCCTTTTTGGTTGGAACTTGCCATATGTTAGTTTGATTTGATACCCATAGCTCTTGTGTACAGACAGTATTATTTCATAGCTGTTAGAAAGTTATGAAAGAAAACTGCTTTACACTTAACAACAAATACCTCTAACTACTTGAAGTTGACTTTAGACTATGTTAGATTTTTTTTTTGAGCTCTCAATTTAATAGTTTTCTGAGCTATTATCACTGAATGATAATCTCCACGTAACAGCAGTGAAGAAGAAAGGGTAACAAAAGGAATGTGTACTGTGTTTTAAAAACTGAAGCTGCAAGAGAGCAAGCCTTAAAATATAATCCATTAACAGAACTCCAGTTCTGCAGAAACAAAGGTATTACTTTCTTCTTGCCCTATTCCAGAAGATGGCATCCTGTGAAATTAATGGGGAGTGAGATGAAGACACATAGAAGGCAGAAACATAACCATACATAGCAGACTATCAGCCTGTGAAGTTCACCATTCCATGAAATCGAGAAGGTAGCTTGTTTTTATGGGGTGGATAACTTTATGAGCAAAATAGCACATACTGCAATAGTAACCATGACAGCAAAATTCTGAGAAGATAGAGATTGCTCCCAAGAAACAAAAGGGAAAACTCTCTTGCATGTCACAGTTATCATTATCTTGTTCTCCTTTTCCCTATGTGTCTTTCTATCATCATGAGAAAACGGCAGCTTCTGTGAAGTTGTTTTTGGGATCAGAATGTCCACGCTGAAACCATGAAAACAGTTGCAGTTCAGGAAAACAAGATTTTTACAGAAATCCCTGGAAATATGCCAGAGGGAGAAGCAGAAGATGCTAGTTGAAGTGGAGCACAAGCAATTCTTAAACATTCAGATATTCCCCATAGTTTATAAGCACCAGTGAGGCAAAAGCACTCAAACCCCACTGGACAGGTATTAGAAGAAAACCTTCTGGAAGCTAATGCTAATTAGGAAATGCATACTTTCTATACTGATCAACTAGGGCAGACTACTGTAAATGTCACCAATGCTGGCACAGCCTGAATACTGAGATCATGCTTTAAAAAGTGCCAAAACTGAACAGCAAGCTCTTAGACCAAAAGGTTTCTTCCTCACAGGTTGCCTGTGATTTACTGGCACACATACTCCCCAGACTCCTTAAAACCAGGTCATGCCTAAGCCCCCATGCAGCAGAAATCTCTCTTCCATACCCTCAACATGCAGCAAAGCTCTGAAATAGTTAAACAGGCCAAGTGACACATGGATATTTGCCTCTGTCTTGAAGTTTAAAGGAAGGGAAAAAACCCCCTCCATCCCTTGCAAATCCTATGCAAGTTCCTGCAGGCACAGCATAAGGGTGAAAAAGCCCTTCCACATCTGTGTTTATTATGACAAATACCATTTAATCTCCCAGCTTGCATTGCAACTGCTGGTTATTTTTAACAATATGACAACAAAGGGGGAAAAATGGAAGGTGTGTCCCACCCTCCACCCCTATGCCATTATCTGAAGAACTACTTTGAGCAAATTACTGTGCTGGGTTATCTGTCAGCTCTCCACTGTCAATGTCAAACTAAAAAGAAAGACGGAAGACTAGCCCTGTGTTCTTTACATCTGAATAAGTAAATGCTTTCCCAGCAATGTCAGCACAGGGATGAGAGAAGTCAACTGTTAATAGACAAATGCACTCATAGAGAAAGAACAAAGTAACAAACAAGCAGGTTAACTTAAGCCTTAATTAAGTGATTCCATCTGTTGAATGTCCTTGCCTCAGAAATACAGAACAGGAGAGAAAACTCAAGTGGAAAAGGGAGACTCAAAAATTCTCCACTTTTCTCTGAGTCCTCCTGCATCAGCTATGCATACAACAAGCAGGCAGCTGTAGCCTAAAGAATCAGGTGGCATAGACAGACACGGTATTAAACCTTTGCATAGGCGGAATGGCTATCTACTGGGATGGTTTAAGTGGTAATTTGGACAAAAAGAACTACTGTGTGAAAACCTTTGCTTTCCATGCTATATTGTGCTGTATTATTTCTATAGAATCTTCCATGTATGGACCAGGTAGTTTTCTCCATCCCATTGTAAATATCGGAATAACTGTTGCTTGAGTATCACTACAAGTCTGCACTCCTGCCTATTCCATGGGTGTCTGCTCCAGTCGATCTCAAAAGACTCACTCTAAGACAAATATTGGTGTCCCTAAGACAAGGGGAGATCAACGGGACATACCTGCACTTCTTGATGCTTGGACTGAAGAGGCTTCAGCACAGACCTGGCATTCTACATACTGGTCACTGGCTGACTCAGAAGCTTTGCAAAGCTATATTTTAAAATATTTAAAATGTCTTTATTTAATAGATGTATTCAAGGCACTAGCAAAATGCTGTACAAGATGCTTTGGGAATTTTAGGACTCTGAGCTTACAACAGGTCTGAGAAGGCCAACACTAATCCTTACTGCATGAAGAACCTTCTCAGCTTCCATATAATTCGGCCTATAAAGCCTGGATTTTGCATGGTTACTCCTGGACATAGAAGCTTTTATGTAAATTGTACTTCCCAGCATTTATTTATTCCCAGTATTTATTCTCAATCTATCCTTGTAACAAATAATAGAAAAAAAACCCACAAAATTGCTCAGTGAAGTTATCCTCTTCAACACATACCAAACCATTTTTCTTTTAAACTCTGAATTTCATATTTTGGTTCACCTGTGAAAATTACATACCCCTCCAGGAATTTTGGCTCATGATAACCTCATCAACAACACATACGACCTAGGTATTAACCTTGAAGGCATCTGCCCTGTCTCTCCCAGTCACAACTCCACGGGTGGTGTCAGCCACTCGTGGGTGCATCACTGCAGAAAGCGCGGGAATGCCTCAGCCCCACCACCCAGCACAGCCTTTCCCCTCCCCTTACGCCAGCGGCTAGAAGAAGTGTCACAGGAATTTCCTAATAGAAAGTAAACCGTAAAGAAAATGCAGTGGAGCATTTTCTTGTCATATGCATAAATTTCTTTTCATAAACCTGAACTGTGCCATCTAATATCTTTGACAGAGTCGTGATGCACAAAGGTAGTCCCAAGAGAGACTAGGCTCTGTATTAGCCATGAAGCAGCAACTCCCTGTCTGACACAAAACAGTGTCTTTCCATCCCTCAAGGAACCTTTGAGTTAGAAATAATGAGATTATGTCATGCCTCCTTTCAGAAAGGAAACTAGTCCTATTGCTCTTGAAGGGCTATCAAAAAACTCTCAAAAATATGGTACCTTCATAGGCTGATATTTCTCTCCATACCTGTGATTGTTCTTTCAATAGAGTCACTAGACAAATTAGATAATTGCTTTCTTCCTTGCCATTTGGAGAATTATTACATTTGTTTATATTTTTAGCTTCAGTGGCTATCTAGAGCTCCTTGCTTTATTTGAGAGCAGCAGTATTTACAAATTAAAGCTTCCCCTGCCCGTAACAATGTCCAATTTGCTTGGAAAAAAGAATGTAAAAGTTTTCTTTTCAAATTCCTAATGAAATTACTTCGTATTTAAAAGTTTTCTGGTGGTTTAGTGGGAGCATGTTTAGGCATTCATACCAGGCTGATCTATCACCAATTTTGTGGAAGAACACTGAACTGGAAAGAAATTAAAATAGAATATCTTTTTCACACTAAACCACTGAAAACTTAGGCCTTTCAGTAATTGTTTTTCACAGGTTCTAGGTACACTGGTAACTTCAGACAGTAAACTATGTAAATTACATGACAGAAAAGTCTTTTTTTTTTCTACTCTTGAGTTTAGGCAAACAGCACTGAATGTTTCTTCAGTTTCTACAAGAGAGAAAATATTTTCCCTTTTGCTTTCCCTTTCCTTTTCCCTTTCCCTTTCCCTTTCCCTTTCCCTTTCCCTTTCCCTTTCCCTTTCCCTTTCCCTTTCCCTTTCCTTTTTCTTTTTCTTTTTTTTCTTTTTCTTCTTCTTTTTATTTTTCTTTTTCTTTTTCTTCTTCTTTTTCTTTTTCTTTTTTCTTTTTCTTCTTTTTATTTTTCTTTTTCTTTTTCTTTTTCTTTTTTTCTTTTTCTTCTTCTTTTTCTTTTTCTTCTTCTTTTTCTTTTTCTTTTTCTTTTTCTTCTTCTTCTTCTTTTTCTTCTTCTTTTTCTTCTTCTTTTTCTTCTTCTTTTTCTTTTCTTCTTCTTCTTCTTCTTTTTTTTTCTTTCCAGTCTTATGATTCAATGGCATTTGCTGCATTAAGCAAAAAGCAAGGCTGTTCTAAGATGACATATATGAAATACTTCATCAAAAGAGAAAGTGACATTCTTTAAACATGAAGTAAGCTGGACTTCTAAACGCTCAGACTGACACAGGCGTAGAGCAAAGCACGACCGACGAGCAGAGTGAAGCAGCAAAAGGGCACAGGGCAGAGTAGATGGTAGAACTGAAAGGTGTTTTGAGCTCTTAGAGGGAGCTGGGCTTTCTCCTTTTTATAACACCTTTGCAAAAGCCTTCTCTGAAAGTGGAGTATCTTTACTTTAAGTGGTGTGGGTTCTTGTGCTAATGTGGTTTACAAAGGTAAAACTATTTGATCCCTAAAATGATTAATATCACCAGCCTGTATTAGCCTAAGCACGGCTGAGTGGCTGTCTAGACCACTAAATCAAGTGCCTGACCATAATGAAATTACTAGAACAAGTCTCACTGACTTCTTCAAGGCTCATGCTTTATCAACAGGTTTTTGGTTTAAAGGTTTTGCCAGATCAAAAGGGAGAAAAGTGACAGTAACCTTTGGGAAAACCTGATGAATACCCCATGCCTTCTCGTGATGTACAAGTGTCAGTAACAAGCAAATCTTTATGAAAAAGAAAATCTAAGGCTTTTTTCTTTTCCTGGACCTTGTTATGTGTCTCTGGCTTAGAAAGTTATGTGAATATCAGTGCATAAAAGTACCTAAATACTATTACAGGCATGTATGGTGGAGAGAAACACTCTGAAGGCTGCTTTCTGAGTCAGCATAGTGAGAGGACACTGGGACAATCCTCCTTCTGGTAGAGTTCCTGCCAAACATGTTTACTTACACATAGAAGCAAACTACTGAAGAGAAACCTTGCTGACTAGCCACTTTCACTGCTGCATTTTTCTATTGGCATATTTCACTGTTAAAACCCAGTTAAAGGAGTGTCGCAGACATGGTAAGCAGGTGGGACTTTCCCTAAATGCACACGGACATACCTGAAGACCTGCTCAGTTAAGAAATAATGGACTTTGGCCAGAGTTTTTGTTTTGCTAAAGAAACACTGTTTAATTAATGTTAGCTGTTGGTACGAAACTAATTAAAACTCTTGCTGTGACAATATTTTCTACTGCTGTAGATGAGTTCCAGTCTTAAAAAATGTAGAAAGCTACTTCCATATGTAATAATACTGCAACATGGGCTTTTCGGCAAGAGACTGGTATCAGGGTCCTGGCTCCCATTTGGAAGAGTATTTCAACTCTTCTCTACCGCTTCTCCCTGACTTTCTCATCTGTAGCACTATTAAACCCTCCAGAACAAGACAACGATGAGGTTTATTGTAAGCCATGTGGGCTCTGGGGGAGAAGAATTGTGCACGCCGAGTGTTTTGCTAAGCCCCTGAGAGAAGAACAATGAAACAGGGGTCTTGTAAAGGATTTATGATGCCTGGGATTAAGGAAATGTGTGAATGCTCTTGCTTAACTGGTCTGAGGTAAGAGAAACATGTGGAACACTTCAGTGCAGCATTACTAATGTTTCAGTGCAGGTGCTAAATAAAACAAATACTTTTATCAAAGCTCTTGTTCCAGACATCAAATAAACAAACAGAGTGAAACATGTAGTTCAGAAGTGAACTTAGAAAACTATTCCAGTGACTATAAACACAACGGCACTTCCTAGGCTGTTATGGGGATATAAGCTGCGTTCCCATTCACGACCGTACCTGGCTTCACTTGCAGCCACAGGAATCCAACCCCAGCAGTCTTTGGGCTGCAGTCTTCATCAAAGGGTGAAGGACTGGAGGTGTCTATCACTGAACAGCTAACCAGAAGGTGGATCCCCCTGTTAACCTCTTTGCTCTGAATCTGCTATGTTTAAATTCTTACTATATCTTAAGCTTTCTGGAAGACCTTGCAAAGGTTATTTTATGTTTGTGCTCTGCCTCCCAAGCCATAAAATGACCATAATAACACTCCATGGAGTAGTATCTTTTTGAGTAGGAAGGCACCAATAGACCATTTGGCTTGATATCAGGAATGACAAGGACCACAGAAGATTTCCCTGTGCTTCTTGCACCATCTCACCATTGAAGCAATATTTTTGGACTATACATAAAATTGTTCTCTTAATTGCAGAGACCTAGAGATTCGACAGTATGACACAAATATGGAGATGTCTGTGGCACTTGTAAAGCTATTTGGTCTATCAGCAGCTCCTTGCTCATCCTCAGGTCTGCAGTCATCAACCAGAACTTGCAGGTTTCTGTTACCAGATTCTTATTATTTTGTCTTCTGCAGGTGCTGAACTATAACAACAGCTTTGTCACTGCTGTATCAACCAGTCTCTCATCATTACTAGTAATTACTTATTTCTGATGTTATTGTTTTGTACCCTTGCTTTTGAGCCAAAAGATACGCCGCTCTGCTGAAGGTGTGGCAGAGCTAAATCAGTGCCTGCAGTCAGGTCACAACTGCTGGAAATGTCACTTTTCTCGAGTGTGATTAAAAGACAGCTAAGACATCTGTAACTGGAATTTACAAATGCAACTCCCTGCTGACAAAGATGAGGGCATTTCGACAGCCTGAGGTTACGCAGCTTCCTGCACCTCCACTCTGGCTCCTTCCTAGCCACTACCTCTTTGTAAGCCTTCTCCTTCCCATACACAGAAGCTGTGCTGCACCACTCGTAAGAGATGGAGGTATGAACCTTTGTAGGCCTGAAATAAATGATGCTGCTAAGCTGATAAAAAGCTGGCCTGATGCATCTTTATTAGGCAACAGACTTAGTCGTAGTTTCAGAAGTTATGGTTTCTATACTACTGGAGAAAACATGTGTAGCATATTACAGTATCCTCGCCACTATCAGTGTCTCTAATATGCTGTGCATAATGCAATATGTATAAATGTACATGCCTTTTCAGAGTAAATCAATTTACATACAGTTAATTATGAAATTGTCCTTCTAAGTAACGTTAAAAAGGACCCTTTCAAAGGAGGGGATGTATGGGATAATATAAGAGGTACCATCTGCTCAGGTTCTGTCCTGAAAAACAGACGTGATAGTCCTGATCAAAACGCTACTCATAAACCTTTCCACCATCTGGCTGTAGTAACTGTTGTTGAACACAAGTGGTCTACAGAGCCATGAACATCTTGCTTGATAAAAGCAACAAGATGTCGCAAAAGCAATAAAACTGACATTTCTACAAACGCAGCTGCACTAAGATGGGGCACATACCTGAGAAAGAAACAGCTAAAGTTCCTTCACATTCCTAGTCCTTGAAGTTAGAAAACGTGTTATCATCTTGTGACAAAAAGAAGTGTTATAGCAGACCCCTCTTTTCAGTTCTTGCAGTGATTTTATGGCATTGAAGGAACTAGGTAGTATTTGATTTTTTTGATACCATGGGAGCCCATCCCTTTGAAAGCTAATCACCTAGTTTTATTTAGTGAGTGTAGAATAATGGCTTTCTGGGCAAAACTGACAAGTTTTGTTTCTGGCTGTTCATTTGATACTCCCCTCTTTTAAACTGAAAAGTGATACGTGATTTCAACTTGCTAACAATGGCTCCTGCAATAATGATGTGATGTGTCTGACACGGTGTCTGATGCATAGCATTTTAGGATTTGTTTTGTAAGGCAGTATCCTGAATCAAAAAAATACCTTGTAGTCTTTGGATTTTTACAAGTAATTTGTACTCGAGAGACAGTATTTTGCTTGCCTTCCCCTCATCTTCCTCGCATGCTTATTAGATGTTATTACCAAAAAAAGAGGCATGAAAAATATCAGAAAAGCTGTGCTCCAAGTGAATTCTGAGAAAGTATCAAACAAAACTATAAAATAAAATCTTGATTTGAGATGGATACACTGGGTTGTGACTCCGTCTGGGAAGCCTGGAAAAAGAACTATTTGCTGGTCTAGGCTCAGGGAGATTGAGAGCTGCTTCTCCCAGGGAATAAAATACTTATCGTTACAAAGCCTCCTTAGCTGTTATTATAAATAATTCCTAGCTGCATTATGGTACCACACAGAAATGCCAGACAAAGATCTGGGCTCTGGACAGACATTGTCTGATCTCCCTCTTGCCTTGCATAAGGTGTCATATTCAGAAAGACATTTAACCTTTTCTTGTAATGGCAAATGTTTAAAACATCAGATTTTGCTGTTTTACGTCCTTTCTGGGTACTGGAGCTTCTGATGTTGCAGTTGCAAAGGGCTGGGGGAGGGGGAGTGTGTCTTTCTGTTCCCCCTAAAGCAGATCCTGTTAATTAAGTGTGAAGGCTGCTTTCAGCCTAGAGTCCCCTCTTTCTGGTCTCCTGTTTCCTCTCCCTTATGTCCCTGTCTTTTCTCCCTTGCATTCTTTTGAATCCCTGATACTCTCACCTGTCCTTCCTGGGCAAGCAGCCCATTTCCCAAAGCACTTTGGATCCCCAATGTTAATGTGCATCTCTTTTGTTCCTGCTGCTGAACAGGGGTAGCTCATATATCTATATATCTATATCTATGTATGTTTATATTTTTATAGAAACATAAATATCTAAATATATAATAGGGCCACGTTAGATGGCTAGTCCCAAAGTGATGAGGAACAAAGAGACAGAGGTGGGAAAAGAAGGTTAGACATCTTCAATGTTTCACATATTTTGCAGGCTCTCCCGCTACTCATTTCCACTCATGTGGCACTGAGTTTTTGAATAGACACTGTCTTTGAAATGAAGAATCTTCTAGTGTTCCATTCCCATCAAAGGAAATGGATTAAGCTATCTTCAGTCACAAACTTCAAAGGTAAAATCAACAGATTACTTCTCAACTAGGATATTGATGACAGTGGGTCTACTGGGACTAATGGCTGCTACTGTTTGGAGGAAGGCGTACAGACAGTGGTCTCTGAGAGATAATGAAGAAGAAAAATGCCATACAGAAATAAAGTACAGAGGGATCTTCTTGAGACTAACATGGAGATATTCTCTATGTTGAGAACAAAGACTACAGGACTGGATCTACAACAGGACACAGCACCAGTCCCACAAAATGGTAAGTTCTCTGCCACTCACGCACCTCTAACCAACATTTCATCACTTCCTAAACTTAGACATGCCAAGTTCTCTACATATGTAGTAGTCTGCTTCCAGCAGCACCTTCAGTAGTGTCAACCAGCTAAGAAGCTACTCAAAACCCTGCTCCACCTCAAAATTACAAATTGATGCAAGGAGGGACTTGAAGTCAAGCTTCTTGTAGCCAGTGAGATTGCACTAAGTAATACATAAAAATGGGCGCAGTCAAGTTCCTCTGTTGCCTCTGGAACAAAATGTGCACTCAAGTGACCATGGCTTTGCCCACCAGAGCTGACACGTCCTTGGCTTTGGCCTCTGGATCTGCCGCCTCTTGGTTCTGGAAGGTGAAAATTTTTGTGGTCCTGTCCCCAGTGAAGTGTTTGGCATGTTTAGAGCAATAATGTTGCCTTGTATTGTTTCTCCAACATTGAAAGATTATATTCTCCCTGCAGCGAGGGGGACTTACTTAGTGAAAAGGTCAGCTCTAGGCCACAGTACGCTAAAAGCCAGATGACTCTACCTTCACTTCTCATTCTCATAGCATCTTTGGGAAACAAATTTTCCTTGTTTGACTTTCCTAGACCACTTTCCTGACAGGCAGTACTCTAATTGTACAATAATCCTCTAAATTAGAAGCTGAGTGAGCTGATGAAGCAACTTTGCATCTGACAGTTTTATTTGGGCTCCTAAACATTTATCTTTTTTTCCATAAAGTACACATGACAATTGTACCTAAGAACTACTTTTTTGTCTTGATCTTTTTATTAACCTGTCCAATGTATTTCCTGAGGAAGTATTTATGTCAAAAGAGATTTTAATTGTTTCTCTCCTCAAATGCTTTAAGGAGATTTCTTTTCTTAATCACTCTGCTTTAATGAAAGATAAATTGTAATCCCAATTAACTACAAGAGAAAGTGACCTTGACAGAGCATGTTCTTAAGTACTTGGCTGAATTGGGGCCAAATAATCAATAGTTTCTGTGGGAATCTCTCAAAAATGAATCACTCTGTTCCCAGATCATTTATGTTAGTTAATTTGTACTGAAAGTTTCATCGGCAATGTCTAGATTATGGCAATACAACATACCACAGAAATGGCTGTTTATGCTTATCTGTATGAATAAAAAAAAAGAAGCAAGACATATAAGCAGGTTCAATCCTCACATTTCGATAATTACTAAAAGTAGAGAGGGAAAAAACCCCAGCACTAAAAGAAAGCAACGAAAAACTACTCGCAGTAAACAAACAGTGCCTACAGCTGTCGTATACCTAAGACTCAGGTGAAGGATAGAGTACATGCTCACAGGAATAGGTTCAGAATACAGTACTGCTTAAAACCTTTTTAGGAGCAAAAGGGATTAATCTGAACTCGATGTGATGCCTCTGCTCTTTATTACCTGTGGTCAATGCATATGTTTTTTTTCAAAAGTAATTCTGATTTTTTTGGTGATAAAAATGAATTTCTGTTGTGTAGCTTTTGTATGGTGTATCAAGTGGTTGCCAAAGACCAAAAACTGTTCAGTGAGGAAGTGTTATTTAGTATTGCTTTTTGCTAAAGGGAAGTTCTCATCCTTTCTCTGTCATATGTAACCCTCAAAATGTAAATTAATCATCTGAGCGCTGCCAAACGATACAGGTGTTTTTGCCACCCGAAGCCTAGTAAGAATGAATGTGAACTTCTCAGGCCAGCTAGGAGTGTTATTTGAGTCCCTGTGGCTCAAGGAGGACTCTAAATTCCTTTCTGAAGACATTATTGGGTTGATGATCTTGCTTGAATGGGGTCTGGCATTTCTCTGATCTTCCTCCATGTGGTCTATCTGCAGTCTTACTAATTTAATTCCTTTACTAGGCCAGAGCGTCTGTATTGTGAGACTTTCTCATGCATTAAGTACTTTTCTAACATGAATCTAGAAATAATTTTACCAGATCCAATACATTTGGTAAGAGAATATTTCTCCTGCATGGGAACAGAGCTCTGGCGAGTCATTTATTAGCATAGTATGTCATAAGGCATTTCTCAGGATAATATAATTATAGATTTGTGTCAATAATAATTTCATTATCATTTATGGTTTCTTCCTTTAAGAATTTCTTATTAATAATTTCTATTTGATGTGCTCTCAAACCGTCTTAATACAGAAAAGATACTACTTCTGGTGCAGACTGTATGGCCTCTAAACTGTGTTAATTTGGATTATTCTTTAATTTCACTAGTAGTTTGTATTTAATTTATCCTTTTTCATGACCAAGTTGAAAAGGTATCAAACAGAAGTAGCAACAGTAACAAATAAAAGTACATCAAGATCTACGCAGATTATCTTTATACTGGGTTAGGAAGGCGAAAGAACATCCTTTTCTATTAGCTTTACATATTGCAGTTGCTACCAAGTGGAGAAAAATCAGAGCTCCCACACTGGACAGATGGCTCCCAGAAGTATGCAGTGCCCATGGAAAAAATGACTAGTCTTAGGAATGGCTCATACACCAAATATTTGTGTACTCAGCTTCCTTTCATTCTGTACTCCCAGAACACCAGTTGGTCTAAAAAGCCACCCTCTTTTTTCTCCTGCTGAGGTTACTTTGTAATGGAATTCATCACCATGTGTTGAATTCAGAGTGTGCAAAAAAGGTACTTCCTCGGTTAGTGTGAGAAAGGGAGAAAAAAGATAAGTCAGTGGATCAAACCATTGATCAGATGGACAAAGCTTCTTTTCACTTAAAGAAGCAGGAGGTTTGTCAACCTGAATGGTACCTACCCGTGCTCAGCAGAGCAGGAGTGGGAACCGTCCTTAGCAAGATCACCGGGCCGCCGGTTCAGCGTGTCTGCGCGCGTTGCTCCGGGCTGGTTGGCTGGGACGGGCTGGCGTACAGAGCTGCAAGACAGTACGTCTGTGTGACTGCAACTGTAGCAGTGATTTCAGTAGGGGACATAACCCATAAACTACCGCTGCGTCCAGATGCTTGTGTTCCAAAGTAGCTCTAAGGTGCTTCTGTGTGGGAACGGGTGATACAAACTACCTTCGCTCCTCAAGTTGCCTTGCTTCCTTTCGTATAGCTGCAGGGAAAAAAGGAAAAAGTGTTGGATTTAAGGCACAGGTTTTACTTCGTGGCACTTTAAGTTTGAACCACATCATCTGTAACGAAAATGGAGCAAGAATTTTCAACAACAGTGACAAAAAAAAAAAGATCCCAGCTCTGCCAGAGACATGGTCTGAAACTGTGCCAAAGATTTCAGGCTGGCAAATCAGCAAAGGAGCCAGATAAATCAGAATGAGTGTAACAGATCTCATCTATTTCAGCACAGCTTAGCCTCTTTACTATGTCATTGTCATCAATACCCAAAAATACTTAGTTGCAGGAATAAAAGTGTCTGGCTAATAAAGCAGAACCATTAAGGCACAAAAAAAAAAAGTAAAGAAAAGGAAAGTGAGAAGTGTGGCCATAACTGTGTAATAATATGACCGAACTATTTAGAGGAAAGGAAAAAGGTTTTGTATACTGAAAGCAGAAAAAGATTTGTTCCTATTGTATAAAGTAATTCAGTTTCCTGGTTTTGATTTACATTTACTGGTAACAGCTGCTTACAGGTCAGGTAACATTAGCATTCAAAAAGCAGCCCTAATGAAAGCAACCATGCAGCTAATATTGGTGTTAATTCTATTTCATGCTCTTGGAATCAACTGCATAGGGAATTGTTTAAAATGGAAATGCCTTGAAAACACACTCTACAAAATGCACAAATACTCACAATCTGCCATCAAAGCAAAACCCTGAAATATATTTCTTCTCACAAAAAATGTACAGTATGTACAGTATATAAACCTCCATCAAAGGCAAGCCTAGCCCTTACTGCTGCAGAAAGCCTGGGCACAGCTGAGACTTCATATCTCAGCGTTGTGGGAAATGTGCCATACAGAACACCCTTGTGCAGAATCTGCGAACATCTGCCGATTCCGCTGCGCAGGGCGAGAGCTGCGTGACTCAGGGGAAATGATGTAGGCTGAGACTACGGTCAAGAAGCCTGCGTATCAGTTGGCCCACACACTGTGTAGAGAGGGCAACAGCCTTTTATTCCTCCTCTACGGTCCGGTGCTCAACATGTGATTGCGCATCCTACAGAGCAGGGCTGTGAGTCCTGCTTTTAGCCTTCACCCAAATGCGTGCCCGTGTCTCCTCATCACCCGACCTCTGTACTCGTGAATATCAGAACGAAAAGTTTAAAACAAAACACCCTCTGGAAAGTGACCTGCTTGGTGTAAGACGTGTGGAAACTAACAGCATATGTGATTTCAGAAAGTGATTGAACAAATTAATGGAAAACAACGCTAATGGAGGGCTGGAATAAAAAGACACAACCCGAGGTCAGGATGGCACAGGGATCGAATGAGTACAGACTGGAAAAATACTATCGTATTATGTTCTTGCCTTGCTCTTACACTATTCCTTGGGTACCTGCTGTTGGATATTGCCCAAGACAGATGACAGCATCAGGCTGACCTTCTGGCTGGCCCACAACAGGCAGTTTATCCTCTTATGTTCAGCCATTGGGCTTTAAAGACAGGGCAAAATCACCTTTTGCAGGATATGACATAACATTTTAGGCAGCTTTCAGATAACACACCGATTTTGTGTGTGTTATCTGAAGTAAAGTAACAGAGTAAGAGACAAAGTAAGGTCTCACCAGTCTGTTCAATGTAGCAATTACTATATCCTTTAATCGCGTATCCAGGCTGTGGATTGCTGATGACACTATCATCTGCTGGAAGGCTGTTGGCTACAGTTTCTGTCTGAGGAACACCACCAACACTATCGTTTTGTGCATGAGGGGAAGGCACTGGGGCCAGTGGGGAGGCAAGAAGTCTTGACGGGCTCGTAAGACTTGTTCTGACAGCTTGGATGCACAAGGCTGCCCCTTAATCCCAGCGCCACACTGTCCTATAAGGAGTAGCTTGATTCCCATGCTTCATGAGATTCCAGTGCTCTGGCTCCTCTATCACAGCTGGGCAAACTGGGCAGACAACAGCAGGAGACAAAAATGGACTATGAAAAATCAACATTGAGGGAACAAAACTCAGTTCAGTTGAATATCCATCAGAATGCTCTGTTCAAGGTAAAAATATGTGCTAGTTGCCATAGTAATGTTGTGAGCAAGCTAATGAGGGGAATGAAATTGAATTAAGATGTGGTCAACACCATCAAAAACAGGAAACCCAATTAGTTAATATAAATTTCTCCCAAGTAAGGATTGTTTTTCTATAGGTAAACACTGTCAATAAGTCAGTGCTGCACTTTTTTTAACAAGATACACTTCCCAAAACATCAGCTGTTTTGACAGATGACTGTACCACTGGACAGTGTTTAGAAAATAAGTATTATTTCCCTTGCTTTTATCTAAGTCAGTAGTGGCCCCTTATATGCTGCGATCTTTGCAGCTACAGCGGAGCCAGTGAACATTAAATTGGCTTAAGCTGTGTTTACACAGATATTGTATACTTTAGCAGTAGTTTTCCACTTGGTGCAGTTACATCACCTCTCTGGACTACACGAGTTAAGCTAACAGTGCCCCCCTGCTCAGACTAGCTGGGTCTGCCCAAAGGTGTGTGCCAGGGTAGAGTGTGAATTTTCACATGCATCTCTTCTCCTTCATCTCCACAAAAATGAGAACAAGCAACCAATCTACAAGCTGAAACAAGGTACCCTCCTAGAAACCTATTTGAAAGATTTTGAGGCACTTGGAAAAACAGGTAACTGAAAACACCAAGTAACTGAGGGCACGTCTCCATTGCACATTAGAGCATGGTGTCAGCAGCAACAGTGCGATACAGCTCAGGTCTAGGAGCTGGAAGCCCAGGACACCTGGACTGAGAAGCGATGGAGCCACTGCAGGGTGGTGCTCCAGCCACCTCTTGAACCGGTAGACTGGGATTTGATCTTTCTGTTAAAAATGCTCCATTTGGCTTTCAAGAAGCAAGTCTAATCTGAACTGAACTTTCTGCAGCCATAAAAGGAATATTTCAGTAAGGAAGGGCGTTAATGGAGTTTAAGATTACTTTATTAGCAGTTTCCCAGTAAACATGGACAGAAATAATTGTAGTGTGCAGTAAGAATGTGTAAGGTGCAATGAATAACGCTGTCTTACAAAACCAGGGTTGTTGTGCTAAGAAGACTGCTGGTCATCAGGAAGCTAAATAGGTTTGATGGGGCACTTAATGAAGAGGAAACCGTCAGCTCCTGGTAGAAATCAGTGCATATGTGTAATATTTGGGAGCTTTATTTTCCTGCTATGAGGTTAAACTCATTTATGTTGATTTTAACTGCATTCTTACAGCTGCAGGTGGGGACAGAGGCCCCATCTACCTCTCACAGAGATGATAACTCAAGTGCCCCACTAGAAGGTGTGGCCTTTCAAGCATTTTTCTTTATGTGACAGTGCTAGAGTTTAACTAATGGCTTCACATAACAGAAAAGTCATTGCAATGCAGCAAATTCAGGCCCTTTTTTGTTATTATTGGCATCCAGCAATGACTGCACTTCCAAAGTGAGGCTGCTTATTTTTCACCTGAGCTCATCAATATCTTAAAAATCCTTTCATGACTGTCTTGCAAGACAGACTATCTGGAGCTCAGTTTTGATCTAACACTTAGTTTGCACTAGCACAATCACAGTGACATTGGCAGAATTAAGCCTGCTTTACACCTATAGAGATGAAAGGAGAATTAGGGCCTCACTTGCCTTTGCTGATGGAATGGGAAGATGACAGGATAATTTCTATGTAGAAGAGCATACTTGTTCACATGAAGTTCCTTTGCCTTTTTCTGTCTCAGTGATTTTCAGCTTATGATCTGTAACCTGTGGTAGGAGCTCATGGACAACTTCTCGGAGGACTACAGCGGTAGAAGAAGCAAGCCTATTGCCAGTGGACTTGTATCTGCTGACATAAGTTCATTGGAAAACATTAAAACTGATAAAAGAAAAATGCTCTCCTTACAGCAACGTCCTGTATCTTACTGGACTCAGGGAGGAAAATAGACTGAACCTCAATTTCCCGTCCTAAATCATAACAGCAGAGGCGGCGTTATGACACCCAGCTGGACAGCACGTATATGTGCAATTAATAAAGTAGCAAATATTTGTAGCGAAAAAATAAACCAACCTTTCTGCGGTAGCCTCAGCCGCGGCTGTCGGAGGCACAGAAAGTAGCGTAGCGCGCATTGCCATCTTGTGGCTCCGGGGGAGATCGTCCCGGGCAGCCCAGGAAAGGTCCTCTCTCCGGGCACCAACCTGCACCTGCCCCGCGGGACTGCGCTCTGCTGCCTTCTGTTCCCTGCTCCGACATTATGTCACTTGGGTAGCAGAAGCTATTCTTATCGTATGCCTCAGAAAACACGTCCAGCATCAACAGGCAGTGAGGAACGTTTTGGACAAAATGTTCAGCAAAGTTGGAATACCTGCAGGCTAAATTAAACAACGCTTTTCTCTACCGACACTTACAGAGTCTTTTGGCGAGAAAACCTTCTTATGTTCTTTCGTGGGTTTGCAAGTTGAACTGTTTCTGCAAAAGCTTGTTGGTGTTACTAATAGCTACAAAAGCAAGGATCAGAATAGCGGGTGTGGAGCATAAAGTTTTTCAAACTATCTTCCAGGTGAAACTAGATCTAGTATTTGGAAGATGATTGGTTTATTAAGGAAAACTTGCATGAGAAAACACGTACTTTTACATTCACAAACACCCTGCTTTCTGATCCCCATTTTCATCCTGTTCATGTGAAACAAATCCATTCATGAGAGCTCAGACAGAAAAGAGCACATTAGTTTGAACAGAACAATAAAAGGCCCAAACCTGCACCCCACATTTGAATTTGGCATTTTCTGAGTCTTTGTAAGGTTTGAGTACTTTGGTGCTGGCATATATATTTACTTCCCTTTTCTTTGGTGTCATGCAAACTGCAAGAATTTACATGGCTAAAAAAAAATATTCTTTGATATTTCCACATGGTCCACGTGAAGTGGACCTGAAAGGAGGTTGTAGAGAGATGGGGGTTGGTCTCTTCTCCCTAGTAACAGATGACAGAACAAGAGGAAATGGCCTCAAGTTGCGCCAGGGGAAGTTTAGATTGGACATTCGTAAAAATTTCTTCACCGAAAGGGTTGTCGGGCATTGGAACAGGCTGCCCAGGGAGGTGGTGGAGTCCCCATCTCTGGAGGTATTCAAAAGACGTTTAGACGAGGCCCTAAGGGATATGATTTAGTGGGGGACTTGGTAGTGATAGGTTAATGGTTGGACCCGATGATCTTGGAGGTCTCTTCCAACCAGAACAATTCTATGATTCTATGATTCTAAGTAGACTGGTATCTCCCATCAAAACTCAGTGTTTTAATGCTTCTGATTTGCTGCTTCAAACAATGGCAAGCTTATTAGCTTTGCTTGGTGTACTTTACTTTGCAGTTTTTTGTGCAAGTATAGACTACCATCTGCAGGAACAGAACTTACACCAACTCTTGAACCTGGGTCCAAGCCTGATTGGTATCTTTGGCATGGTTATGATGCAACTACTAAACAAGTAAACATGGCAATAAGTCAATTTATAGAAAATTCTGGAAGTCAGGCTTATGGTGTTGGTTTTTTTTTTTTTTTTTTTTTTTTTTTTTTTTTTTTTTTTTTTTTTTTTCCCCACTAAATAGACTGGGAAAGAAATCTTCAAGACCTGTAAGTTAGTTGCCCAAGGACACAAAGTGGAACTCCCTGGTGGAGCTCAGAGGTTAACATTATTCTCCTGAACTGAGTTGCAGCAGAACAGCCTTGTAGATAATTAAATGTGAATGCATAAGTTGCACATTTCAAGGACACAGTTTCTTCAAAGTACTGGAGACGACAGCAAGTTTCTTTACCTTGGAGCTTATCTGAAGTCACCCTGACACTTCTCTGTCTATTTTTCTGGGAACACAGAAGTAGTGAAGTACTTTTGAATAAAAACAGAAAGTTATCCCTTCAGTACCAGTGAAGCATTTGGAGTAGACTTGTTTTCTTTCTTTCTTTTTTTTTTTTTTTAATCTTTTCAGACTGCACTCAGCTTGTTGTTTATCAGTCCAACAGCTTGTTCCGTGTTTTAAAAAAAATCAGAACGGCAAGCCTTGCATCAGGGATTCAAGCCAAGAACAGCTTAGAAAGTATCACTCCCAAGTACACTCCGCTTCTCTTGTTTCAATTATCTAGAAATCAGAGACATGCAACAAAGAACAGGAAAAGAAACCTTTTATCTGTGAGAGAGACCCAAGTGACACACAACTCCAAATTAATAGAGAACACAGATTTACAGACAATTTGCTAGAACCATGCAGTGAGCTGATTTGAAACATATTTTTGCTTCCTTTTCATTCAAAGTATTTGTCCTAGGGAACAGACATAAATATTGAGCTTGGTCTTTGCAGCAATGATTTCATCATTCTGGTTTAATTCTTCAAAGAGCTTAAGAATCATTGTGCTAGAAAGTGAGTGTTTAACTTAAATTGTGGGTAGCCTCCCCCTCTCCTTTGTCTATAAATTTTGATATTTGCCATAGATACCAACTGATCTTGTTATTAGCTTTCTTTTATTGGTTTTATCTGAAGGTAAATGTAGCGAACTTGTCTTATAGGCTGTTATGAAGACATAAAATGCCATATGAAGCCTAGACATTTCAAAACCAATGGAAGATTGAGTTGGCTCGTCTCTGTCTCTGTATAATCTCGGTGCTTGGTGTTCATTACTGTATCCAAGAGGCTATTTGATGTGGGAAATACAGTGTGCGTTGCCTGAACTGTGCTGCCTCGAAGGAAACAACAGGCTCAGGCTGTGAAATTGTTCACGTAGTACCTCTCGGTGCCACGTAGGAGGTAAGCGCTGAAATACAGCTGAGGATCTAGGTCTAACTGATGAAAGCTGCAACCTCAGTTACCATTGCAAGGATGAATAATGAGATGTGGATCCAGTCACAGAAGTGACTTTGTCATGTATTTTTCAGTGTATTGCAATGTAACATGAAAAAATTAGTTGGAAACTCACATCATTCAGAATCCTAAAGCTTTCACCTGTAATCTACCTATGCAGATGGAAAAGAGTTTAAGAACCTTCTTTAAAGTGTTCAAAAGCTATTTTAGATCCATTAACATCAGAAATATTCTTAAAGTAGACAGACTTTTATAAAAGCATGTAGTGCTTCAGATGGTAATTTCTTGAAAGACATTTTCCAGAACATTTTGACAGCTTAATCATAACCATTTATAATATGATATATGATAATATGATAAGCTCAACATGACCCGGCAATGTGCGCTTGCAGCCCAGAAAGCCAACCGTATCATGAGCTACATCAAAAGAAGTGTGGCCAGCAGGTCAAGGGAGGTGATTCTCCCCCTCTACTCCGCTCTTGTGAGACCCCACCTAGAGCTACATTCAGCTCTGGGGCCCCCAACACCAGAAGGACATGGACCTGTTGGATTGAGTCCAGAGGAGGGCCACGAAGATGATCGGAGGGCCACGAAGATGGTCAGAAGGCTGGAACACCTCTCCTATGAAGACAGGCTGAGAGAGTTGGGCTTGTTCAGCCTGGAGAAGAGAAGGCTCTGAGGAGACCTTAGAGCAGCCTTCCAGTACCTAAAGGGGGCCTACAGGAAAGCTGGAGAGGGACTTTTGACAAGGACATGTAGTGCTAGGATGAGGGGTAATGGCTTTAAACTAAAAGAAGGTAGATTTAGATTAGATATAAGGAAGAAATTCTTCACTCTGAGGGTGGTGAGGCACTGGAACAGGTTGCCCAGAGAAGCTGTGGATGCCCCATTCCTGGAAGTGTTCAAGGCCAGGTTGGATGGGGCTTTGAGCAACCTGGTCTAGCAGAAGGTGTCCTTGCCTATGGCAGGGGGGTTGGAACTAGATGATCTTTAAGGTCCCTTCCAACCCAAACTATTCGATGATTCTATGATCACAAAACATACCCGGTTTTTGAAGTAATCTGATTTGTCTCTCTCATGATGTTGGATATGGGATAGGTGGATAGTGTTGTTCTAGCTGCTCTGTAACACACTTCTAAATGGAACACTGCTGCTTCTTTATCTCCATAGCATGTTATATATATAATGTTATTACTACTGCATGTAATATACCTATATGTGTTTTCAATATATGCACTTAAAACTAACATCATCAATTTAGGAATTGGCTAAATATTTCAAAATTGTGTGTGCTTGTATGTCGGTATGTGTACACATAAACCTTTTAGGTATTTAATTGTCTTATAAACTTTGGAGACTGTATGACTTTTAGAGGCATACATCATTATCTATTTAGTAAGGATTCTTTAATTAAACCTAATTGTTACTCCAAGGTCAAAACTTCAATGTTAGTGAATACTGGACATCAAGTTAGATTTGCTGCACAGTAAACATATTTCCACACCTGAGAACAAGGATATTAGGAAAGACAGTGAGGGGCAGATTCTTTTCAGAAAAAAAAAGAAAAAAAAAAAAAAAGGCATCTGAATTCTAGCATGTCTCTTCAGAAAAACTGAAACCATCATCCAGTGGGAATGAAAGTTGAAAGACCCTTTGGACATTTCCCCTGTTTATACCTGCTGCCAGTTGTTGACCTTGTAGGAAAGGCTCAGGAGCCTTTTATCTCCCCTGACACAAGGAGTTCATTATTCAAAAGACAGCTGCGTAGCCCAAACTCAGTAAATTCCCAGATGTTCAGAAAGGGATTCATTTCTGCACCAGTGTCAGGACCTGAACAAATACAAAATGGGGGAGGCTTGGCAGTTGCCCATCATAGACTGCTGAGGATTTTAGACTCTATATCCGTTTGCTCAACCTACCGAAGGAGTTGGTGCAGCAGGAATCACTTGTGCAAATTCTGACAGCCCTACCACATTTCCTTCCAGCTCTGACACACCTTCCTCCCCAACCCACCGTCCCCAGGCTCCATCAGTAAACACTTTCAATATGAATGTGTTTCATACCCGCTTTCACTAGCAAATACCTTCCTTTTACTTGGTGACTTTTATGAGTCATATATAGGATCCTCCCCACGATGCTCAGGACAGGCCCACTGACTTCAGTAGTCGAGGCAGTGATTCTGGGAGCCCTTCCATCTAAAGTCTCCATCAACTGCCCATTTTAGTTGAGAAGCGATGAAGCGACCGCAGCCTTTCTGTTTGCATGACCTGCTGAGCTGAAGAGCAGGTGGCCTGCTGCCTGAGACCGATGACTGTCTGAAAGACAGTGCTGCACAGCATTGCCTTCTAGCAGCTGATGTGTAGACAGTCTGAACCATCGCTGTAGGATCAACTCATCTCTGAACCTAATTCAGCCACAGTCTTCTACCCAGGGCATAATCCTAGAAGGCAGCAGAAGAATCTGCTGCCTCATCTATCTGGTTTACCAGCACCAAACAACACCTATCCAGAAATCAAAATTTGGCCCTGTACTTGGGAAGGCTGTTTTTTAGGGCAATCAATGACAATTCTGAGTTTCTTCATCACATTCATGTCTATGGCAGCTCTTACTGCTGCTTGAGCACCTTTGTGGCAAAATGAGCCTGACGGAGCTAGATGAAGCAGCAGCTTATTCCTTCCAGTTGTGGAGGAGAGAATGGGCTGATGGACAGCTTGATAGTCTCATTTCTGCTGGACAGTGAAAGTTCGTTTTAACTGATGGCAACTATAAAAAATCAGTGGGAATGTTAATGACAGGTTGGCAGTGAAGGAAAGATCCTGGTAGCTGGGGATAAGGAATCACAGTGGTGAAGTCATTGTCCTCTTCTTTTGCAGTTACCCAGTATCTCCTTATTTGCAAAACCTCATGGCTTTCTTCACAGGGAGCTTTATAAGGGAGTTGGAAAGAAATAGTCCCTGGAAAGTGTCCAGGAGGGTCTTATGGACTATGAGAAGTAGCAGGAAAAAAAGTTAGTATCAGAGATATGAATATTGTCTGAAAGATGTTAGAGGAAGCCAGGTGACGCTTCAGGTCACTATGCTGCCAGGAACGTTTGGCATAGGTAGCAATGGGTGTTTCCTGGATGCTCTTCCACTCTCCAAAATCTGTGCAAGCGCTCTGGAAATCTTGTGAGAATGAGCTAACATGAGACTCATAGTCTGTTACAGTCTGGACAGGAAATGTTCTTGCAGTGTTTTGGCTTCATTCATTGTGCCCAGATGACATGCAGGAATGTGTGAAAATGAAAAATGATGGAGCAGAGGTGGGGATAAACATGTTAATGAATGACAGGATTTTGTATCTTAGAAGGTTTTTATATCTTAAAAGGAACCTTTGCTAAGGTTCAAATGGAGGAACATGAAAAAAACATCTTGAATTGTTCCCACATTGTTGGCTTGTGTTCACCTGCCCCTACCAGGCTGGAGCTGTGAGAAAAAGTCTCTGAGAAGAGAGACCCCTTTAAAAACAGGAAAGCCCTCTGAAAGCAGACAAATATGCCAAGGAAGGAAATATGCTGCAAAACAAGCAATGTCCTGAAGAGTTACTCTTGTGGTCAGTCTGCACTTTCAGCTACCTTTCAACATAAATTCCTCATTGCAAACTTCGTCAGTTTGATCAAATAAGCTTTCAGAAGTGGGAAAGCTTGCTATTTAAGGTAGCATACTCTGCCTTTGCAGCATGGAAAAAATATGAGAAATATTGAGGGAATAAGCTTTCTCTTCCCTCTTGGACCCCTATGCAAAGATTTCAAGCTTAAGGTAATCTTCCCAGCATTAGTCACTGGGAATTAGTATGTCCTCCCCAGCTGTTGCTTCTAGATGCTAGGCCAGACTGTAAAAACTAAATAGACTTCAGTGGAATGCCTAAAATTCATTTTCTCACTCAGATGCTTTCATCTCACTCATTTCATTGTGTTTACAGGCTGGCAGGTTTCCTGAGGGCAGCCATGATTTAGATTTACAGTTCCCTGGCCAGTCTGATTCTGAAGAAAAGTTATAACACCTGTAATGTAATACTGTTTCCGAAAAGAGTGAAAAATGTCGTGGTCTGAAAAGGAAGCCTCTAAACTCCAATAATCACAGTATATCACATATCTCTGCACCCTATTGTGGCAGCTGAGGTTGCAATTACTTCAGAACAGTTTCAATTCCCTTTCCTCTGTCTCCACCCACTCGTTTTGAAGAAACCAAACCTGTCTCATCATGCTGGAGACTTGGCTTTAAAAATATCTCTGGGATTTCTCCTTCCTCCTATCCAGGTCAGGCTGGGGAAGCTCTGGGATCTTTGGGAGGGAAGGAAAACAACTGTGCCACGGTGCAGTGCCTCTTCCTGGCTACTTAAAATGGCTGGACATCCTTGCCATGTCCTGCCAAGCACTGGACAGCCAGGTATTCACTCCTCACAACATTTACAGGGTCCCCTATATGTGCTGAGGGACATCAAAATGTGCTACAAACTTCACAGAGAATGATGGAAAATTTAAACTTCAAGCTGCCAAGGGGTCAGAAACAACACCAAAGGGTCGCTTTTACAGATAACATCATGAAGACAGAAGAAGTGTCACAAAAAGAAAGGGCGAGTCAGAAACAAGACAAACACCTCTGCTTTCCTCTGAGCAGGTTGTTATTCTTACAGTGTCTTTTGTTTTATCATCATATTTAGAAACTCTTTGCTGAAATAATGACTACTGTTACCCTCTCCCCCGAAGACTCGCCCCTTCATGATTAGTTTGAATAAGATCCTTGCAAGAACATGAGCTTTTACATTTACTGAAGCTTTTTAGCTCCCTCCTTTTCAGTTTTCCACATGCCTCTGTAATTCTTGTTGCTAGAACATTTGAAAGCAGGAAGTTCTCGGTATCTCTTGGAAAATGCTTTTGTTGCAAGATTGGCCACTGAAATGTAAAGACTCTGTGTTGCAGATCTCTCTTGAGTGAATTAGAGGTATAAATAAACTTATACTGGTAAGTAGGAAAAAAGAAACAGGCCCAAGAATTCTGAATAACCACCTGGAATTTCAGATATTGATATAAATCTTTTTATTTGGGGATATTCCATCTTCATCAATGGCAAATCACTTTTCAGTCTTCTAAGAAGGTATTTGGTAATAATAATTCAAGCATATCATGTATCATAGCCCTTCAGACTGGAGAGAAAATAGAGGGATAGCCACTTCAGTGCATGGGGACCTTGGGCCAAGCCAAGATCCGACCTACTTCTTCATGGCTGGTTCTTCTTGGCAGCTGCAGCTGATGCCAAGGAAATGTGTAGGCAGCTCTTGCCTATAAGCTAGTAAGTCCTGTCACCTTCATCTATTTCTAACATAGGGCTGATATAGGTTTAATCACCACCTCCATCCTCTGTGGAGCACGTCATTTGAACACTGGCTTTGATGTGCTGCATGCTTTAAAGAAATGTAGTCCTGCTTTGAGCAGGAGGTTGAAACAGATGACCTCCTGAGGTCCCTTCCAGCCTGAATTACCCCGTGACTTCTAAGTCTTGGTCATTTGTGGTGCAAGAAGCCAAGGCCAGTCAGGAAAACATGTGGATTTGCTACTTGGCTCTCTGCCTGTGTAAGTGTGAATCTATGCATGAGACACTGAAAAAATCACATTGTTTGCCCTTTGTGTCTGCTGTAAGATACTGTCCAAGACTTTTGGGGAATGAGAGCTGTAACATACAAAATTCCAAGACAGAAAATTGCCATGGCACTGCAGACACTCAGTGCCTCCTCTGTCCTGTGGCACAAGCTGTGGTGGTGTGACTTCTCTCCCTCTGTGCCCCCAAAAGCAGCAGGATGAGCACCCTGTGGAAGGTAAAGATCAGGAGCTCATGAAGACTTAGCCCTGCCAATGTTCACCGAATATTCAACCCATACGTGGTTTCCAAAGTGTCCTAGCCCTGTTTCAGGAGCAGAAAGCTCAGGGAGATCTGAGACAGAGCAGGTGACAGTGTAAATGAAGGTAGCACATACTTCACAAATTTAAGCTACAAAGCAAATCACAAATATGCAAATCTGATTTGCTTCTGTATTTATGGGTTTAGGGATCCATTCCAAGAGAGAATCAACAAGATGCCACCCCAGTTCACAGAATTTCCTCTCTCATGTATCAGGCTGGTCTGCTTTTGTCTTATTTCATTTAGAGCGTGTTTGCACATGCAGAACATTTGGACTTGACA
This sequence comes from Phoenicopterus ruber ruber, assembly GCA_009819775.1. Classification (NCBI taxonomy): domain Eukaryota; kingdom Metazoa; phylum Chordata; class Aves; order Phoenicopteriformes; family Phoenicopteridae; genus Phoenicopterus; species Phoenicopterus ruber. The sequence continues at coordinate 30,383,855 of CM020246.1, forward strand.
ATATGGTTCTCTTCTTCTACCTTAGGAATCCCCCAAACCTGAAATAAACTCTCCTGGGATATGAAAGAAAGAGATGGATAATATGCTGTAGCTTTCAGTGAAATATAATCCTTATTATTCCTACAGTAAACAGAATAACCCCGTAACTCAAATACAGAAGGCTTGGAAGAGACAATGATTTTTCAGCTGACCTTTTATTTCAATAAATTATTTTATTTTGTATATCAACAGAAGTGCAATGTTTGAAAAGTTCATGTTATTGAAAGTGATTAACAAGCACTTGTGACTTAGTATTGTGTAAACATAATAAAAGTTGGGGTAAGAGCAATACCTGCTTTAATCTGTGCTCTTTAACAAGCGTCTCTAAAGAGCTCATCCCAAACAACACTATTTTTATGGCAGGACTATTTGAGAGTGGGGAGGGCAGAGTCTGGGAGCCTGCACTGAGATGCAGCATTCCTCCCTTGTCTTACTCTGTTTTCAGGTATCTTGTACTTACATGGTGTCAAATGGAATTACTAGCAAGTGCTGGTAGGCAGTCGCTCGACAACTTGTATGGAGTTTTTCCTGCAGACAGGAGACCTACAGTAGGGTTAAAGGGAGGAGGAGACCCCTGAATACAGGAAAAGGCAGAGTATGATCAATCCTATTATGGTTATTTAGCTGCCGATAAAGCCAGAGCCCGGTAAAGTTGACCATGTGTAATTTCACTTCCCAGGTCATAGCTCCAGCTGCCATCACCCTAAGGGCACCCCAGGTAGGGTGTGGAGAATTAGCAGCTATAGACATAACTGGGACATGCATAAGTCCCTCTGGGCACTGGTTGCTCTTGAAGATCACAGAATCACAGAATGGCTGAGGTTGGAAGGGACCTCTGGAGGTCATCTGGTCCAATCCCCCTGCTCAAGCAGGGTCACCTAGAGCTGGTTGCCCAGGACCATGTCCAGACAACTTTTGAATATCTCCAAGGAGGGAGACTCCACAAGCTCCCTGGGCAACCTGTGCTAGTGCTCGGTCACCCTCACAGTAAAAAAAGTGTTTCCTGATGTTCAGAGGGCACCTCCTGTGTTTCAGTTAGTGCCCATTGTCTCTTCTCATGTCACTGGGCAACACTGAAAAGAGTCTGCCCTCCTCTTGTTTGCTGTCATTGAGTGCCCAAGGTGGGCTTGGCTGAGGAGAAAGGAGTATGCCCTCACCACCCTCCATCTGGGTGAGGGCTGTCCTTCAGGAAGTTAACTTGCTTAGGCTTTACTACCAGAAAATAAAATTTTAAAAAATGGTGCATATCTGTGCCAGTTCATTACATAGCTTGAAGAGAAGTTATCCAAACTTCTTAACAGCTCTATCCACATTTCTGATGGAATCAGGATTAGCCACAGATATTATTTTGTTGTTCCAAGTGGGCTGTAGGAACGTAGCTGATGTTTATGAGCTCTGTGTATTTTACTCGTTAAGGAGACGGATACCTTGCTTAGAGGTGGGAGATGACAGGGACTCCCCAGTTTGCTTGTCTGCTACAGGGTGGACCTGACCTGGAGCTGGAGTCCAGACTTGGGACAAGTTGCAATGATGGTCTTATCATCTCCTCATGACTTGATTCTTCTGTTTCCAGGAAGTCAAACGGCCAACATACCTATGCCAAAATAGTCCCATTATTATCTGCTATCAACTTATGTGGGAGCCTGTGGTGAGTTGACTTCAGCAGCCAAGCCCTCATTCAGTTGCTTGCTCAGTTCTTCAGTGGGTGGCAGAGAGAATGGGAAGGACAAAAGTAAGAAAAACTCGTGATGGATTCAAATAAAGACAGTTTAGTAAGTGATGAAAAAACCCAAACCAATGCCAATTAATGCAAAGGCAAGCAATCACCGTCTCCCATGATGTTATATGGCATGAAATATCTCTTTGGCCAATTCAGGTCAGCTGTCCTGCCTGTGTTCTCTCCCAACCACTTGCCCACCCCTAGCCTACTCACTGAGGGGACAGAGACAGAAACAGAGAAAGCCTTCACACTGTGCAAGCACTGCTCAGCAATACATAAAACATCACTGTGTTATCAACATTATTTTGGTCACAAATCCAAAACCCATCAGCTTACCAGCTGCCTAAGGCACTGGAACCACAGTTTGGCTCCGTGTATCTTCAAGAGCTCAGTAGCACGGCATCAACAGCACTGTAAAACAGGAATCCCTTATGTGCATGTTTGCAGAGAATCAGTCTGATTTTTTATTAAATTCCTGGGCTGTGCAGAGGTAATGCCACCAGAGATAACTTTGTGTGTATTTGTAATGACTATATTCAACGCAACTGTAAATAATATCCCAGAAAACAGTGTGTCCTGAAGTATATTCACAAAAAGGCACCCACTCCTACTTTCAATTCCTTGCATAATGTTCCCTTCAGGCAAACATGGTGCATTACCCTTAGTTTTGCCAGTTTTCTGACATCTTTACCAGCACTGGCTATTGCTCTCTGGAGTCATCAGAGGGTCAGCACCACAATAGTGAAAAAAAAATAGAAAATGAGAAGTGTATTAGAGAGCTTATCATTTCCTTAGAAAGAAAGCTAGCAGAAATTGTAATGTCAAATATGGTCAGTGATGTTCAGTATACTGTTTGTAAAAGGCCATCTGTAAGATCCCAAGTTTTGCCTTTGACAAGCTTAAGCCAGTTGTTAACCCACCATGCTGCTGCAGGAATGAGCTGGGCCTCAGTGCCAAAAGTAGCCAGCTTACCACTGGGAAAAATGCTGCAGAAGGCAGAACAAATATAAACTATCTGACTAAATCATTATCATGTTGGCTAGTGAAACATTAAAAAAAAAAAAGAAACAACAACAACAACTCAAACCAGAAAATGATCAATAATCCATGTTACAGACAAAGAGTTGGGGAGTTAAGGCATTTCTTCATTTCTTTAACTTCAAAAAGCCTAAGATCAGAGAAGTTTATTTCATCTGACCACCTCCACTCCATACACTGAGGCCAGTACAAAACAGTGTTGTTTGACTGCAGGGTATCTTCTAGGAGAGCATCTTATGGCTGGAGAACCCACCACTTGCTTTGATAGTTTTCTCCAGCAGCTAAAAATCACGAAAAACTCTGAGTCTTCTTTCTCATTTTAACATTTCTGGCTTAATCCTTTAACCAGCCACTGGTTCTTGCTTTGTCTTTCTCTGCTGAATTAAAGGGCTTTTGAATACCCAGTGTTTTATGTCCACGGAAGTATTTGTACACTGTAATTAAGCTATATCTCAATTTTTGTTTTTCTCTATAACTTAAAATGATTAAAGACTTTAAGAATGGTTCTCTAAATCCCTGTTGTAAGACACTTCCTTCACCTCATCACATCATTTTATGGCTCTTTTCCATACCCTCTCCATGTCTGATGTTTATGCGTGTGTGCATGTCTCAGTGTTGAGTGTGTGAACTTCAAAACAGTACAGATTCCTATTACCCAGCTCATCAACGTCACACTCAGAAGGAAAACCATGCTTTCAGCTTCTACCCACTTTCCTTCTTTATCCATCCAAGAACTGTAATAATGTACTTTGCGTCTGCATTGACAGATGAACACCTGTTGACCAGAGTCTCCTACTTCTCACACTGCCGTCCACTCTGCAGCCCATGCATTTGTTGGCATGACTTGCAGGCCTTCCTTTTATGACTGTGACCATGTACTAAATAGTCACATTAAAGCATATTTTGCATCGGTAATTCCAACTTTCCAAGCAGTCCAGGCTGCATAAACAAACATGCATACATATTTGTGTGTGTGTATACATAAACTTCATATATATTATATATATGTATTATAAATTTATAGATTTTACAGATACTATGTGTTATATATTTTATATATATGTACTACTATACCCACCAAGTCCTCATGGTTATTTGCCACCTTGTCAATCTGTGTCATCCACAACTGTCACGAGCTCCTGTGCTTATGGATCTCTGCCAGAGCTACAGCCTGATCATCTGTCAGAAGCAGCTCTCCACAGGAATAAGGACCTACTGGAAGAGCTGGGCTGTCATAACAGAGAGCAGATAGATGAAGTTGCAGGAGGTGAAAGAGTCCTTATTTTTAGTAAAAATGGAATTTTATTGTACTGTAACTCTTGGAATTTGTCAAACATGCAGACCTAGCTATTTTAAAGTCGAAAAGCTTAGCAGAAGTGGCACTCTCACACATTGAGGCTCTCACACATTGTCTCCTTCATCATTTGTCTAGGCTGCAGTTCTAAAAGGACGGAACTGAACATATTGTAAATGTTTAATTCCCCACAGTCTGTTCAAAGCAATACTGCGAAAGCCATCTCTTTACCACTGTGCTGCTCTGCCTGACTTGTTTTGCTCACTCACTTTCCAGTCTTCACATCCAGCATTAGGTTTTCATCTTCACCTTCTAGAGGCTGCAAAAATCTGCTCTGGCTGGCCTTCATTTTAAATACTCCCCCCTACCTTTTGCCAGCTGGGATTGGAACTTGTACCTGCAGCCCTGCAGATATGTTTGCTTGAACAGTTCCATAGCTCAGATGCACGTACACGTCTATACATGGTCCATCCACTAGAGGGGACTGAGCCTTACCCTGGTGTAAATGCACCTCAGATGAGATTTTGTAAAATGCCTGTTTCTGAAATGAGGCTTGTTCTTTGGGAGATGAGCAGGTCAGACAGGTGACCTGTCTTTTGAAGGGTTGCAGTTGCTCGCCGTGCTGCAATAGCCAACCCCCTTCCTGGTTCTTTAGTTCAGCTTCGTTTCCTTTCTCTCACACACAAACTCATAAGCTTTGTACACAACCAATGTAATGTATGCAAAAAATTTTAATGAACCTAGTGAGAACTTCTCATGGATGTAAAATAATTAATGTACTATGCCTCTTACTGTTGGTTGGTTGCTCACACTCCGAGTGCTTTGATTGTGCTACTCTATAACCTTCCTGGCTTAATTTGGCTGGAAGGAAACAAGCATATTCTGTCATTTATGAACTGGCTGGAGGGCATCTGGGAGTTTTGTAACAGAGTAAAATAAATCTTAAACTAGAAAACTTGAACAGCTTAGCCTGTGGTCTGAAGGCATTAAATGGGAACTCCAGGGGATGCACCAGCTTCTGTAATGGCTGTTGAAATACCACTTCAGGGGAACATGTCAGGTCATGCAGACAGCTGCACTTTAGTTGGAAATGCTGAAAACTGATAGTACAGCATTTAAATTAATGAATATTTGGCAGTACTGTTGTGACTATGCTCCTGTGAGGATCTGAAGCTATAGGGGGGGGTAAAGAAACTTTAACCAATCAAAATAATTCACTTTCCAGTTTTGTCATTCATTTAGATCAAGAGATCACAGTGAGACTTTCTGTGATGCTGAGAGATTGTGATTAGACTTTCTGTGGTGCTGAGAGTGAACTGATTTCCAGATTAGTAAAACATACGATTATTATCTGGTTAATAACTTCTTGAATATATGACTCATAAAGCTGTACCGCTGTGTCTTACAAGACTTGGTAAATTGAAAATACCGTTTAAGCTTGAAGCTAGCAATGCTCTAATTCAGGTAGGCAATAGAAATATTAATTAAGAGATCTTAATGGAAAGAAGATAAAAAATGACCCAAGCCCCTTTTTAGCACGTAACACCCCTACAGCTGGTCTTTGGAGGTAAGGGGATGTTAAGCCAGAAGACGGGAGGGACAAGGAGGAGGTATTTCTGCACACACTGGGGGAAAAAAAAATGGATTGCCCATAGCAATTGTCAGAGGTGGCTCCTGTAGTCATCATTAGCCATAAAAGCAGAAAAGACACAGATCTAAAACTCTCCAGGACATGCCAGCCTTAAAGGACACTACAGGGACTGATTAGTCAGAACCACAGGCAACTGACAGCACTGCAGTAGCCAAGTAAAATCTTCATCGTTAAATATAATCTTAACAATGCATTTGCTATTTGATCTTTTGGTAAATTTCTTCCATTATTGTGAATCTACAGCTTTTAAATGTTCTCTTATTTGCAAAACTTAAACAATGTTAGTGCTGAAAGAATTATCAGACACAAGGCATGCCATTCCCAGGGGGATGGATGTCTTACAAACCCCAGCTGGAGGCCATTGTCACAGTCACCAGCGTACCCTAGCTATCCAAAGGCCAAAGGATGCACCTTGGGGTGCAGGGTTTCTGTATAAAGAGATTTTTATGCTGATCACCAGAAGATGACATGATTCAAGATCATGGATTAACTGTCAGTGCCTCAGGAACCAGACTGTGACGGGTGAAACACCAAAGATCACAAGCGCATAAGCCGTAATCTGCTCACATGAACAGTCGCACTGCGTTCAGTAGTACTATGCAGAGAAGGCATTCATAAGCCTGGACACATGTGCTGAGGAATGCCTTGTGTTCTTAAAGCACAAATCCCCTTTTTATTTCCTTCTTCCCTTGAGTTTGCAGAGGACTACAGCCTGTACATGAATACTTTGTTCAGTTGCTCAGGTGCTATACATTTCTATTAATTTTTCTGCTTTTTACCGCTCTCATAACCTTAGACTTCAGTTGGGTTGCCGGGGATTAAATCAGTGCACAGTCTAACATAAAGTGTTTAAGAGTGGCTAATGTCTGATGCTAAATGTTTTCCAACAAGGTAAGGAATAGATTGGTAAGTGTGATAATGCCACAGACAGCATTGCACCTCCCTCTCTGTTACCTTTTCTCCCTCCAGGGCTTAGCTCCTCATGCTCTGGGGATTCGAGGCTCAACTCTGCTCCTATCTGGCTATATAACTTTGCCTCAGATTGCTGGTGAAGCTGCTGACCTGTGACAAAGAACTGTGCAAATGTCTGTAGAAAATAAGAAATAAGAATAACAAAGGTAAAATCACAGGCAGGGGATCAAAGTAGCTCAAGAATTTGAGAGGAAAGATACCAACATAAAGAGGAATAAACTTCTAATGGAAAGAAATGGGGAGCTGGCTGCCGGGTTATTGGATGTCCTTGGTATTGATGGAGCTGGTGGAAGATGTTGGGTTTGTAATGCCAAGGGTTTGCTCTAGGGAGCCGCAGAGCGTGGATGCTCTCCCCAAGATGCGGCCCGCTGGGCCAACAAAGGCTCCTTGGATGCCTTGTGAGAGGTGGTGAACATAGCTGTGTCTTGTAGCTCATAAAATCATAGCTATCTTTTGTGTGTGCCAGTCAGTAAATACTTGCTGTGTACTTGTAAAGTTGTGCTCTGTTTGCAGAGCCTCTTTGCACCTGACTATGGACACCTAAACAAACGGACCCAAAAGAGGGGTGACAGCAGTTCCTTCTCCACAAAACATCACCCCTGAGCCATTTCAGCACTGGCACACTGTACGTGAGGCCACCGGTATACATGGAGGAGGTTCTTACACAGCCATTGGGGTTTACCTAGCACAGAAAGCCCAGAGAACCTACCTGGGGGACTCAGATAAGAGCTTTAACTTTTACACCAGATATTCTGTGCCCTGCTTGTTCTGATTTATTAACAATATATAAGATGATCCAATATTTGGCCACTGCCTTTAAATCATAGGATTTTCCATTCTAAATGACAACCTTTGCATTTTATTAGTGTGGCTTAGTCTTTAATAAGCCTTTACTATGTCCATATATCTTACCAACACTCTAAGAATAAGCTTTTGTACCTATTATAAATTACCTTGGCAGTGGCATGACCACATCCACCGGCATACTTGAGAATATGACGCTGCAGCCCCCAGTCTCGGCAAGCACACACAGAGGAGGAAACATTCGTATTGCAGTCGCAGCGAGAGGGGAAGGTGTGTGCTAGTGGCATGGGTGCAGCTGGGGGTGATGAAGCCTCCTGAATTCAACAGCCTCTGCAGAGACTGAATCTCTGTAAGCCATGCGAAGGTATTTAGCTCCTCTTTCTCAATTTCCTCGTTCCTGGAAGGGATGTTTTAGTTCCTCCTTCCCTGGAGAGACGTAAGAATTGATTGATTAACATCTGTAAAACACCAAAGAGAGAAGCACTGTGTAAATGCCATGGTTGATTATTGCTACTCAGCCTTTCAAAGGAGCATCAAACTATGTCTAGCCTTTGAGCTCAGCGGGGTCTTTGGGGTGAAACAGAGAACTGTATCTTGAGAGCTCGGGAGCTACTGCTTGACAGCATCTGTAAGCACAGCAGGTGAGAGTTTGCTGTGTGCCCTGAGTTGCATTTGCCTTACTCCCAATTCTTTTTGCTTTAGCTGGGCATACATTATTACACATTAGTACTATTATCAAGAGTTATAGTGGCTGGTTGGTATTACCAATTTGTTGCTAATTTCTATGGATTCCTCCTTGTTCTCCCTTAACTGAAATATCAGAAGTCTGAACACTATTTTTGAAGCCACTGGGAGCAATGCGTTACAAGTGCAGACTCCCAGAAGACATCTGTTTGCAGAAGTCCCTGCCAGGACTGTGGACAAACATGACTGGCAGTTTGGCCCATCTGAGCAAGGACTGGGGAAGGAGATGTTGCTATCCAAGGAAAGGAGAAGAAATCATGAATGTGTACTGAACAAATTCCAGCAGTGATGCTGTGTCATCCCCTGGCAGTGACAAAGGGTGGCAGGTATCTTCATCTACCCACAAGACATTAAGATCTCTCCATGAGATGCCTATGAAAGGGACTACATTGATTGAGGCTGGTTTTACAGAGGTCTATAGCCCATGGTTTGTCTGTAAAATTAGCAAATAGACATACTTGTTATGGAAAACCTTATTCTAGTAGCAGGTGATTTCACAGCAAATCAAGATGTGGTGTTGCAGTGTTCTCTTCAGATGAAACCGTATGTGGAAGAAGCTTCCTAAGACTCAATACTGAACATCAGTGGATTTAGGTAAAAACTGTAAGTAAAACCTGCATGTTTAATGCTAGCAAAATGACCAGTGGAGGAGTGGTTTGGATTGTAATCTTTATGTGGGGCTGAGTGAAAATGTCTAGGCTAGTAGTATCTGCCACCCAAAATCTTTAAACTTGGCTGTAAAACTTTCCTAATTCTGTATTTATAGATATACTCGATTAAGAAGTCCAAATGCCAGAAATCATCAGAATTATGTCTCTGATGTTGTTTCATAAAATGGTATACTACCCTACAGGTTCACCAACAAAGACAAATTACTTTATCTGAACTTCAGGTTTTGGTCTTTTTCAGCATCAGTCTGGATACTTCGCTGTAAGAGTTAAAAAAACCTGACCACTTTGTATCGGTATTGGTTTAACTGAGTAAAATGCACCATTCATGGTTCACCTTTAATTTATTAGCAAACATAACACTAATTTTGAATTTGGCTAATTTCCAAGTCAAATAAAAATTCTTCATACTCACGTCTGTTCAGCTTCCACTGATTTGATACCAAACTAGTGCTACTTCAAACTATTTCTGGTTTTGTGCTGGGTTTTTTTTACTTTAGACAATCATTTACTCATTGTCTACTTTGGAAATGTAATGGTGCTCTCCTGTTTTGATATTAACACATTATCTGACACTGCACTGCACCATCTGCTCTCTGAGGCAAAAAAAGTCCTTGTTTACTTTTCTAGAAGTGTTTTCAACTTCATATGTATTATCAGATGACCTCCCTGACCTTTTCTAGTACTCTAAATAATTTGTCAGTATAATGAAAGAATACATTTTGTCTACGATTTATTACTTGCTGTACTGGTTTAATTGATGAAGCAGAGTGGATCTCTGCATCTAGATTGAATTTTTGCAGCCTTCACTGATTTAAAACATAATGTAGATAATGTGGGACAATGACATGTTTTAAGTGATTTGCCAGATGGCTACATGGACTGGAATATAATTTAGATGAGTCCTCTGCTATTACATTGCTCCATGTACGTGTTTTATGAAAGATATTTAGTACAATGTCAGTGGATAAAACAATTAGGACACTTTCAATCACACCAGTATTTAGCGTTGTCACAGATTGATTCTTTTTTTTCTTTTGCTCCACCAGTTAATAATTTTATAATCCTGTCAGTTAAATACCAAATCACCGCTCAGTGACAAGCCAACTTGACTTGCTTATGCAAATATATTCAAACCTCTTTAAGTGTGGAAACAAGCTCTGAGATCTCAGATGAGCGAGGTCCTTAGTTCATTTTTCCAGACGTAATCCAGAAGGTGCACAGACATGCAAGGCTGAAAAAAAGAACATTCGAAGAACAAGAAAATTTCCATGGTGAGCAGAGGTTCAGGTCAGAGCCCCTTCCACCCAAAGCAGTTCACCCTGTCTTCACCTCTAGCCTGAATACAAAGAGGCAGGGTTTTGTTTTGGAGAAAGATTATTGCCCTTCTCCTCAAGGATGTGTGCTGGGGGGGAAAGAAACCCAGGTATACATGACTGATGAGACTTACAGCTTCTTTTGAGTGATATCGCTGCTTGCTCTGTGCATGAGCAACAGGATTTTGTTATACAGCAGTATCTGCTTGTTCTCTTATTCTGAGAGAAACCCAACAGCCCCTTTGCCTGCTGGCTGCAGTGGGCTCAGCTGCCTGCAGCCATCTCAGCAGGCAAGATCTTGGCCAGGAGGGAGCAACCTGCACCCGGTGCTGCCCAGTCCGAACTGGGAGGGGGGTGCTGCTGCACTCGCAGCCTGCCCTCTCGGCCCCTCACCCCAGCAGCACCCTGCTCCCAAATGCCACTGGCCTCAGGGGCTGTGAGGGGATCCACGCTACCCGCTCCCCAGCCTCAGCAGGGGCGAAACCTGATGCACTTCCAGCCTTTCAGTTGTGCACACTGTTGTACCTCTACAATCCAGCGCTAACTTTGCACCCGTATTAGAACTTAATACTGACCGAAACTTGATGCTGGTTCAAGAACATGTTTACGTACATGTTTGCTTCTATCTACCATATTCTAGCATCTCCTTGAGCACAAAATTAGTCCTGAAAGGATCTGTTTTACTGCTGGCAGAATTGCATATCTACTTTTTTCTGTAGGACTTGGGACACATGAAAATGCCACTTTGTGCCTCAGTTTCCCAAAGCATATTTATCTGTTCAGATCTGCCTAGAGTACAAGCTCCTCATAGCGGAATAAATCTCTTACAATATTATTGAATGCAGCCACAGACAATAAAACACCAGTCTTATTTAAAGTGCTGCTATGGTAGCTCTGATATCAATATCTTCCATCTCCTGACAGGGAAATACTAGTTATGAGGTCCTTAGGACAGCCTTTCCCTTATGGCCCCAAAAGAGATGGTGACAGTAATGGATGGGAAAGGTAGGGTAGCCCACACTGTGCAAAAGAAAGCAGATGAAAAACATCTGAGAGCTTCCCTACCCCCAGGAAGGATGCAACCTGAGATAGGACCATGTGTGTGCTGATTTAGAATAACATTTCCTTCCTATGTTAGTCTCTATGAAAATGCAAACAGGTGTTAGAAAGCTAGTGTTACATTCTGACAAAATCTATTTAAACAACAGGCCCGGGCTTGCTCCAGCTCAGGGACAGTGGAAGGAGGCAGTAGAGATGGAGAATAATAAGCAAGCTCCTCCTAGAGGCGCTCTGCAGCTCACCCAGGTTTTAGGGACCACTTTCTTTCCTTGATTTGCTCCTCTCCCCTTCACCCCCTGGATAACACTGCATGTCAGCAGCAGTCGCAGGGAAAGCAACGAGACTTCAGGCTGTGTCAAGAGCTGGAAGTGTGCCCGCTGCCGAAGCAGAGGCAACAGGCTCCTGCTGGGGCTGGCAGCCTTCTCCTGCTGCCAAGAAAAGGTGCCAGGGAATAATCCCTCGGGTACGTTTACCTGCCCCAGGGCTGAGTCCTGGTGCGGGTGATATGTCTGAGCAGGAGAGCTGAGGAGTGTGTTTCATAACGCTCTGGCATCAGCCGTCGGCAGGAGAGGGGAGGAGAGGAGAAGCAGCTCTTTGAGCTCACCGCTCCATGCACACAGCAAGTGAGGAGCAAACAAGGAGAGGCAGCGGCCCAGCAGATGTTTGGACGGGCAGCCTGTCCTTGCCTAGTGTCAGGGTGGTACCTCCGTGCTTGTTGGGGAATAGATGTGCGTGGCTCCAGACACGTCAGGTGTATGTGTTTGCAGGAGCACATGCTGGAAACAAAGGAATATAACCCACCTGCCTGCTTTCCTAAGCCTTATTTAGTTCATACAACAATATACAGCCCCACACATAAGATAAATCACCAAAATTTAGCCTCTAGTTCTAATTTTGAAATTTTTTGCCTTCCCTTGCAAGGTAGTCAGCTCTCAGAGCCATGACAAGGGGATAGGAATTCAGCCTGCAGGCTTCTGGTCTTTAGCTGCACAAAACCTACGTGGACCCAGCACCACAAACCTCTCCACACATCACATGAAATTATTCAACCCAATAACTACCTGCATCCATGAATTCCATGGGTGAGGGCTAACAGTTGGTAAAATGGGGAAAATGTGTTGCCTTGTGCACAAGAGCTGCAGAATTCTACACCTAGACCACTTGCAGCATTCAGTGTTGCTTACAAATATCAGCTTCTGAAAAGTGTCTTTTTCCCCTTGCAAATTTGTATTGAGGTATTTTGGGAAAGGAAAGAATAGCATTACTTCCCCAGATCTATGAGTGCAAAAGGACCAAAGAGAGGTTCTCAGTACTGCCACTGGTGAACATCAGATCTGCTAATGGACTTAATACAGCTCTGCATTTACATAATTTAACTGAGACAGAATTTAGCCTTGTTATTTTATTATATAAAAACTAGCTGGAATCCTGGATGAATGTCTGAACACTCAAGCCAATTTTCCTCTAATTATCTAGGGGAAAAAAAGAGTGAAAAGGATAGTGCTTTAATAATTTGGGTTTTTTACTCTAATTGAAACTTTTTTCCTTTTGAGTGTAGAGAGAACAGGTGCCTAATTAGAGTGCATGATAATTCTCACACAGATATAATTAAGCAGGAGGATCAATGAAAATCTCTTCTTGCTGGACTGCTGCCATTTTGGGGGTAGATGTTTAAGAACATAGAAATAAATCCTTTCCTGGGGGAGTACATGGTAGTGTTGTTTTGGGAAAAAGATTTTACTTGATTTATCTTTGCAGTGGCCATGTTACTCATGAAGAGTACTGGCCAACATTTTAGAAGAAAAAGAGTTTTGCTGTTACTGAAAAATTGTGTGAGTGTACACAGGAGTTTTTATCTAAGTGCAAATTCTGTAGGAAATTGTTGGCCTTTCCAAGATCTTCTGGAACTTTTTTTGAAGTGTTTTACAGAAATTTTATTTTTAATGTATTCATGGAGCAATTAGAGATGCCTTAAGTGGATCAGAGTGTTTGGTCCTGTCCTGAGCAGATGTTGGATGTGCATGAGTAATGCAAAGGAGAGGTACAGAATGTCATCCTTCAGTGACAAACTCAAAATAAAGAGAAGACCCCATTGCACTGTGACTTACTGTGCTGGACACCTCACTTAGAGGGCACAGCTAACAGGAAAACAACGACACCAAGTTGGGATGGAGTGTTGATCTGCCTGAGGGTAGGAAGGCGCTACAGAGGGATCTGGACAGGCTGGATTGATGGGCCAAGGCCAGTTGTATGAGGTTCAACAAGGCTGAGTGCCGGGTCCTGCACTTGGGTCACAACAACCCCAGGCAACGCTACAGGCTTGGGGGGGAGTGGCTGGAAAGCTGCCCGGCGGAAAAGGACCTGGGGGTGTTGGTCGACAGCTGGCTGAATATGAGCTGGCAGTGTACCCAGGTGGCCAAGAAGGCCAGTAGGATCCTGGCTTGTACCAGTAATAATGTGGCCAACAGGAGTAGGGAAGGGATTGTCCCCCTGTACTCAGCACTGCTGAGGCCGCACCTCGAGTACTGTGTTCAGTTTTGGGCCCCTCACTACAAGAAAGACATTGAGGTGCTGGAGCGTGTCCAGAGAAGGGCAACGAGGCTGGTGAAGGGTCTAGAGCACAAGTCCTGTGAGGAGCGGCTGAGGGAACTGGGTTTGTTTAGCCTGGAGAAAAGGAGGCTGAGGGGAGACCTTATTGCTCTCTACAGCTACCTGAAAGGAGGTTGTAGAGAGATGGGGGGTTGGTCTCTTCTCCCTAGTAACAGATGACAGAACAAAAGGAAATGGCCTCAAGTTGCACCAGGGGAGGTTTAGATTGGATATTCATAAAAATTTCTTCACTGAAAGGGTTGTTGGGCATTGGAAAAGGCTGCCCAGGGACGTGGTGGAGTCACCATCCCTGGAGGTATTTAAAAGACGTGTAGATGTGGACATGGTTTAGTGGTGGACTTGGCAGTGCTAGGTTAACGGTTGGACTCAGTGCTCTTAAAGGTCTCTTCCAACCTAAACGATTCCATGAATCTATGATTCTATGAAAACATCACACAGATGATAACCTCTCAAAGCAGCAGACCAGTTACATGTCCTTTTTTTCAGTATACTCTGCATGGATCCTTCATTTTTGTACTATCAGGCAATGCTGTAATGAAAAGAAAGCTCAGTGAAGAAAGCATAGTGGAAGCAAGTATAATGAAAGAAAATACCTGATCACAAGATTAACTTTATATTGGGCCACACCCTCAGAGGTAAAGGTACTTGTTTTCACAGTCAAGTTTGGTGCGCTACCTACAACAGTGTATCCCATGTGCCTCTTGGATGACATAAGTGTAAATACATGGTTCACCAGCTGCCAAGTCCCTCCCTTCCTAATATATCTTCTGAAAGTACCTTCTTTGGAAAATGCTATAGTACTTCTGGTAATGGCACCACAGTACCTGAAAATGCACTTTACCATAATGATCCAGGTAATGAAGGCTGAATTACAGTGAAAATCCTGGAGAAGTAGTATGACATCCTCTACTCATGGCAAATGTGTTCTTCACGATTAATGCTCTTATAATAAAACACCATGATGATTAGGCCATTAATTTAAAAAGTCCTAAAGTAAAGACCCAGCTGACTGACTGATGCTCTGTGGCATCATTTGTTAAAGTCTTTGCTTCACTGAAAAGACAACCACAGAAATGGCAGCAGATCTCTTAAACTGAAAAGTTACTATTTCATTAATAAGAGAGAACAAAATGGTGTACATCAGATCCAACATTACATTATTGCTGAAATTACTTTCTGCTGTAAATAAGCTTAGTGTTGAATACAGTGCCGGTATACTTAACTATCTTAAATACCTCATAAAATAATTCTTATTAACTGCTGTCTGTATCTTTTTGCTTACTGTTAATAATCTATTGGCAATGAATGTAGGAAAAACTAATTTGTAAAATCTGGATTTATATAAAAAAGGATATACACAAACATTGTGAACAACATCTCCCAATTTTGTTTCAGCCTTATTCCCTCCTGCTATACACATATTCAAGGAGAGTGGTAAATAAGCAGCCTCAAAGGCCTGGCCACTTTGTCTACAAACGTTGTGGTAGTGGGGTATCTTTAAATATAGACATATTTTGTTATTATCCTTACAGATTGCTCATGATTTTATGTTTCCTGTAACTTCGCCAGCCTTTGTTATGGGGTGACATAATCAACTCGCTTATCCTTTATAGATTGTCTAGAAAACCCAAGGAGTTAGCAAGATCTGTCCTGATTTGGACAGGCTGGATTGATGGGCTGAGGCCGATTGTATGAGGTTCAACACGGCCAAGTGCCGGGTCCTGCACTTGGGACACAACAACCCCAGGCAACGCTACAGGCTTGGGGGGGAGTGGCTGGAAAGCTGCCTGGTGGAAAAGGACCTGGGGGTGTTGGTCGACAGCCGGCTGAATATGAGCCAGCAGTGTGCCCAGGTGGCCAAGAAGGCCAACAGCATCCTGGCTTGTATCAGAACTAGTGTGGCCAGCAGGAGTAGGGAAGTGATCGTCCCCCTGTACTCGGCACTGGTGAGGCCGCACCTCGAGTACTGTGTTCAGTTTTGGGCCCCTCACTCCAGGAAAAACATTGAGGTGCTGGAGCGTGTCCAGAGACGGGCAACGAGGCTGGTGAAGGGTCTGGAACACAAGTCCTATGAGGAGCGGCTGAGGGAACCGGGGATGTTTAGCCTGGAGAAAAGGAGGCTGAGGGGAGACCTTATTGCTCTCTACAGCTACCTGAAAGGAGGTTGCAGAGAGATGGGGGTCGGTCTCTTCTCCCTAGTAAGAGATGACAGAACAAGAGGAAATGGCCTCAAGTTGCACCAGGGGAAGTTTAGATTGGACATTCGTAAAAATTTCTTCACCAAAAGGGTTGTTGGGCATTGGAACAGGCTGCCCAGGGAGGTGGTGGAGTCCCCATCACTGGGGGTATTCAAAAGACATTTGGATGAGGCCCTAAGGGATATGATTTAGTGGGGGACTTGGTAATGCTAGGTTAATGGTTGGACCTGATGATCTTGGAGGTCTCTTCCAACCAGAACAATTCTATGATTCTATGATTCTATGATCTTTAAAAAGTTTCTGAAGTAGTTGAAGATCTGATAGAGAAATAGAAGTAAGTACTTTTTCTCCTATATCATTTCTATCCTCTGTGGGAGAAAGGTTCCTCTCTGGCTATTGTTCCCTCTATTGTTCCTGTCTCCTCCTGCTAGCACATCCACCGAGCAGCGAAGCACATGTATCAAAGTGAATAAAATTCACCTGTCTAATTGTCCAGGCTAGGCACTGAGCAGTGAATAAACTCTGTATTGTCCTAATTAAAAGGAGGCAAACACCTTTTGCCCATCTTTGTCCTCAGCTGCATTACTGCTCAGATGAAGGCTGTGGAAATTTCACAGAGGAGGTAATTGCCTTCTGCATCTTTCTCAGGCCAAGCCAATTAAGTTACCTCTAATACCACAAGCAACACCATAAGGAACAGAGAAAGAAAAAGAAAGACGACTCTGGTAGTCTGTGCTTCAACACAAATGAAAGTCATGTTCTACTGCTCTGCTTTTTAATACTTCACCAAAATCCCTAAGGGGTATGCTACTGGCCCTTTTGATGTTTCCTTGCAGATCACAGCAACCAGAAAATGTGCGCATAATGAGAATGATCAAGGCTCATCTGAACATTAAGGCTGTTGTTGCTGGCGAGTAACTGCGTAATACCAACTTTTGGCTGTGACTACAAGTATTTCATGAATACTTGAAGAACCAGGTTGCATTGTCAGCACAGAAAAAAAAAATGCCTGCATTTGATCCGTTCTGCTTTTTTTAAAATTATTGTTGGTAACTATTTGACTGAGCAAAGAGGAACATGTGGAGAAGAAAATGTGAAGGAATTAACGTGTAGGTAATGACTGCTGTGAGGCAGTCCTTAGCACTGATCATACTGCTGTTTTCTCAGCTAGGCTAGAGACTGTGGAATAACCTGTTTTAATGTTGTTGGTTTGGTTTGGTTTGGTTTGGTTTTTTTGTTTTTCAAGCTGAATCAGAATCTGTGGAATTGGTTCACTTTGACAAGAGCATGAAAACTTACTTGCTGTCTTTGCGCTGATGCCAGTTGTCCTGTGAGTTCAATTGGACTCCTGTAGAGTGAAGTGAATGAAATATGATTCGTTTTTTCCTAATGAATCCTATACGATCATTCTAGTCCCCATGTAAAGTGCTTGTGCGTTTTGGGAAAGGAGGTAGTTTGCTTCCTCTTTTTATTTTTTTCTACCATCACGTGTTGGAACATAATGAAAACGTGCTCTTCTTGAGGGGAAATCTAAAAAATGAAAACACTGTAAAGATTCAGGTGGAACATTTCAGCTGTAGCCCTGAGGAAGCTGCATTTAGAAACTACAGAGATGAATCCTCATCAACAAAGAGGGTTTCTGTCCATCTATTTGCAAAGCTTAAGTTTTGAGAATTAACTTCTCAAAGTTAAGGAGAATTTGGGAATTAAAGGGTAGGACTTAAAGGACCTTTTTGTGCCTAATACTCTCTATTTTTATCTTAGTAAAGATTTTTCAGATTCACAGGTTTTATAATCCTGCACATGCATAGAAAATGTGATGTAGCTTCATGAATGAGGGCCCAGAGAGGCCGGGGTCCTGCTCTGACCTGTGGCTTGCTTGCTCTGAATAATGCAACTTAAAGTTGACCGTGAGCGTAAGGATACATTACCTGGTCTCCTGAGGACAGTCAGTTTGGTCCCTCATTTCTCCCACAGGGGTGACTGGATTTCCACTTATGATTCTCAGTTTTCTGGGCAAAGCTCCCTAGAAGCTGTGGTTATCTTGATGGTCAATGTGGTCACTGCCAGGACCACGGCAGCTGGTATGGATTGGAAAGTCCCTTTGGACCCTGCCTAAAGGACAGGGAACAGGCACAGAAAAATGGCCTTCCACTGCTGCCTCCTCCTAAGAATGAAGGAGAGAAAACAAGGCCACATGGTTCAGAGCTGAAGATGTCAAGTTACTGCAACTTATCTTTCTCCTCTGCTCATATCTGCAGTCTTTCCGCAGCTGATCTCCTTGACCACCACCAGTCTTTATCCCTCTCATCCGACTTGTTCTTCTTCACTTCTGGCAATGCCATCCTCAGGTAACCTTGCTGTTTCCAGGAGGAGGTATAGTGTAATGCATTTTTTAATTTGTTTAGATGAGTGCAGGAGAAATGTGGAGTAAACAAATGCTGAGTGTCGAAAAGAGGAGTTGATTTGGATCAGAGTTGGTCTTTGGTAAGTTGATGAGCTTGCAGAAAGAACTGCAGTCAAAACATTGTGGGTGTGTTAGACAAAACAGAATTTCATGAAGGGAAACTGGAATTTGACCTTTCAGTCATATTTTCTTATACCTCTTCATGCAGGTAGATGCATGCCAGAGCACTATTTAATGTCAGTTTGCTGCGTTGTCACCTGTGTCCACACAGAGCTCTGCCACAGTCAGGGAAGCTGCCAGTGGCCTCTAGAAATATTTGAAGAGTTAAGCTCAAGTGCATGCTTCTTGAGATAAAAGTGAGATAAAAGCATGCTGACAACAACGGGAACAAGGCCAGTACCTCATCTGATTATTTCCTGCCCTGCCCACATGAAATACAAACGAAAGAATCAGCAAGCAGAAGGCAAGACCAACACTGGAAAGTATGTTGAGCATGGCTGTCATATTTTATTTGCAGGGTGGTTACTAAAACTATTTGGAAACATTCCTTCTTGGAAAACAGCAGACCAGGAAAGTGTCTTCTCAGGTAAAAGAAACTATGAACTCTTGGGTTCAGGCACCCAAATATGCACTTTGTACTCATACCCAGGCTCAACCATTTAGGCTGTCTCTCCTCTGCCAGAGAAGTTAACAAGCTACTAGCATAAGCAGGCAGCCTCAGGTGATTATCTATTTAAAAGGCTGGCAATGAATAGCATAAGGGTTAACATCATGACATAGGGGGCTCCTTGGACTTGATCACCAAAATACCATAAATTACCAGAACCATTTCACTGCAGTTGCAGAATCACTAATGGCACACTTTGGTAACATAATAACTGGTGCTTTATTGATAAAAAGCATTATTTAAATCAATAAATGTACTTACATACACTGGCTACCATGCGTAGCTATTAAAAACATTGACTGCCTTCACAATATGATGCTTTGAAAATGACCAGTAAGCTGACTGAGCTATTTTACTCAACAAAAAGCAGATTAATGAAAATGATTAGCCCTGGCTTCTGAAAGAGTAGGAGCTTAAATGGTCACTTTTTCAGTCACCTGCACTCTGACACCTTGAGAATGGACTCAAGAAAATTTGATAGGGACAGATTTTTCAAAAATAACTGAGTATATAGAAGTCTTGTGGGAAGTTGAAAGTTCACTGTAGGAGATATTTTCAACTGGTTTCTCCACTAACAGCAGAGAAAAGTGAAGTTCAACCACTACCTTTCTGTCTGGCTGGCCATCAGCTGTCATCAAGTAAGTAACCTGGAATGGTGTTGTCTCGTTTCGATAGTGCGGGGAGTGAAGGAGGTGTTCCAGGAATGCAGAGGGAATCTGAAGGCAGTGCTGGGCAGAGGACAGAGGGAAGAAAAGCTAGTTGTTGTGGAGACATGACTGCAGAGATATAGGACACAAGCCCATACAAAATCAGGCTTATTTCCTTGTTCTATGGAACTTCTTTTAAAAGCAAAATAATAGGTATAAGAAGCAAAGTAACAGTCCATCAGATTGTGCTCCAGTTGTAAGTTACTATATATATATTTAACTTGGAAGCTCTGTAGCTTTTAGACTTTACTAGCACAGGTTTTTCTCACGTTGTTATGTGTGAGAAGAAGTTGCATTACTTTTTCGTAATGTTATACTGCCAAGTGCTAACCTTTCCAAGACTAGGAAATGCAATTTTAGGGAAGACAAAATGCTGCTGAAAGCTGGTCATTTGTCTTTAAGGAGAAAAAAAAAAAATCTTATGTATTTCATTACACTTATCCAGCTGAAGGGCATAGTTAACCTTGGATATAGCTGATCAAAGGCAAGATATCTCTTGTGGCAACAGTCTTCTGCTTTCCTCAGAGGATTGGGAGCTGGAGATCCAGCCTCCCAGATCTTTGGAGAAAGGACCCAGCTGCAGCCTGTAGTCACTGCTGACTGCCCTTGCTCTCAGGGAAGACTGGCAGCCTAAACAGCCTTCTGAAACCATATGAACAGGCTGTTACACGAATAATTGAGGAGGGAGGCTTGGAGGCTTAAGCTCCTGTTGTCCCAAAAATTTCACATGCTCTGCCTCTTTCTTGTGAAGGGACTGACCCTCTTATTACCAAGAATACTGCATAAGATTTGAACATCCTGGCATTCTTTTCAGTTAATTTTACAGGATTTTAAAAGAGCTGGTACTAATGGCTTGACCACTTCCAACACATAGACAAGCTTCTACATGTGCAAGTGGGCTACTTTGCTTGGGCACCAGAGCTGCGGCTAACACTTAGAATCATAGGTTGGAAGAGACCTTTAAGATCATCGAGTCCAACCACAAACCTATCACTACCAAATCCACCACTAAACCATGTCCCTAAGTGCCACATCTACATGTCTTTTAAATACCTCCAGGGATGGTGACTCAACCACCTCCCTGGGCAGCCTGTTCCAGTGCCCAACAACCCTTTCAGTGAAGAAATATTTCCGAACATCCAATTTAAACCTCCCCCGGCGCAACTTGAGGCCATTTCCTCTTGTCCTATCACCTGTTACTTGGGAAAAGAGACCAACCCCCACCACACTACAATCTCCTTTCAGGCAGTTGTAGAGAGCAATAAGGTCTCCCCTCAGCCTCCTTTTCTCCAGGCTGAACAACCCCAGTTCCCTCAGCCGCTCCTCACAGGACTTGTGTTCCAGACCCTTCACCAGCTTCGTTGCCCTTCTCTGGACACGCTCCAGCACCTCAATGTCTTTCTTGTAATGAGGGGCCCAAAACTGAACACAGTATTCGAGGTGCAGCCTCTCCAGTGCCGAGTACAGGGGGACAATCCCTGCTGGCCACACTATTTCTGATACAGGCCAGGATGCTGTTGGCCTTCTTGGCCACCTGGGCACACTGCCGGCTCATATTCAGCCGGCTGTTGACCAACACCCCCAGGTCCGTCTCTGCCAGGCAGCTTTCCAACCACTCCTCCCCAAGCCTGTAGCGTTGCCTGGAGTTGTTGTGACCCAAGTGCAGGACCCGGCACTTGGCCTTGTTGAACCTCATACAGTCGGCCTCAGCCCATCCATCCAGCCTGTCCAGATCCCTCTGTAGCACTTTCCTACCCTCAAGCAGATCAACTCTCCCTCCCACCTTGGTATCGTCTGCAAACTTACTGAGGGTGCACTCGATCCCCTTGTCCAGATCGTTGATAATGATGTTAAACAGAACTGGCCCCAATACTGAGCCCTGAGGAACACCACTTGTGACCAGCCACCAACTGGATTTAACTCCATTCACCACAACTCTTTGGGCCCGGCCATCCAGCCAGTTTCTTACTCAGAGCAGAGTACACCCATCCAAGCCATGGGTAGCCAGTTTCTTCAGGAGGATGCTGTGGGAGACGGGGCTTTTCTAAAGTCTAGGTAGACAACATCCACAGCCTTTCCCTCATCCACTAAGCGGGTCACCTTGTCACAGAAGGAGATCAGCTTAGTCAAGCAGGACCTGCCTTTCATAAACCCATGCTGACTGGGCCTGATGATCTGGTTGTCCTGTACGTGCTGCATGATGGCACTCAAGATGACCTGCTCCATAACCTTGCCGGGCACCGAGGTCAGGCTGACAGGCCTGGAGTTCCCTGGATCCTCCTTCTGGCCCTTCTTGTAGATGAGCATCACATTTGCTAACTTCCAGTCGACTGGGACCTTCCTGGTTAGCCAGGACTGCTGATAGATGATGGAAAGTGGCTTGGTGAGCACTGACTCCAGCTCCTTCAGTACCCTTGGGTGGATCCCATCTGGCCCCATAGACTTGTGCATGTCTAGGTGGTGTAGCAGATCACTGACCTTTTCCCCTTGGATTACGGGGGTTTCATTGTGCTCCCTGCCCCTGTCTTCCAGCTCAGGGGGCTGGGTGCCCAGACAACAACTTCCCTTACAGTTGAAGACTGAGGCAAAGAAGGCATTAAGTACCTCAGCCTTTTCCTCATCCTTTGTCACTATGTTTCCCCCCGCATCCAATAAAGGAGGGAGATTCTCCTTCACCCTCCTTTTGTTGTGAATGTATTTATGGAAACACTTTTTGTTGTCTTTTATGGCAGTAGCCAGATTAAGTTCTAGTTGGGCTTTGGCCCTTCTAATTTTCTCCCTGCATAACCTCAGAACGTCCTTGTAGTCCTCCCGAGATGCCTGCCCCTTCCTCCAAAGGTCATAAACTCCTCTTTTTCCTGAGTTCCAGCCAAAGCTCTCTGTTCAGCCATGCCGGTGGTCTTCCCTGTTGGCTCATCTTTTGGCACATGGGGACGGCCTGCTCCTGTGCCTTTAAGACTTCCTTCTTGAAGAATGTCCAGCCTTCCTGGACTCCTTTGCCCTTCAGGGCTGCCTTCAAGGGACTCTGTCAACCAATCTCCTAAACAGGCCAAAGTCTGCCCTCTGGAAGTCCAAGGTGGCACTTAGTCCAAGGTGGCACTTCCCTGTCTGGAGAACCTGGCAGCAAAGAGCTGCTCAGATCTAGATGTTTATTTTTGTCAGTTTTATGATGCTCTTGTCATGAAGTATTGAATTGCTTTTACTCATGCTTGTAAGATTTTTCTTTCAGCTACATCTTGCCTGGGCTGAGCTAGGTGGTCTAGCACATGGATTTGGATTTGAAGGAGGCTTGGATTTGAGTTTTGAGGCTAGCCCTAAGCTGTGTCTTAAGAGTGACTAGAAACAAGTGGGAAGTGGTGTTCAGATCCAGTGAAATTTACCAAAGCTACACAAATACATTTCCTCCTTTATCTCAGGATTAAATACCGATGGTGTTCAGAATTTTTAAGGAGAGAGCTTCCAGAATAGAAGTGGCAATGTCGGCGCTCAGCTGAGATGTGAGGAAACTCAGGACTAAGTCTTGTATTCAAATCAGGCCTTTGAAAATGTTGTGTGAGCTGTAATCTGAAAGTGTGTCCATACAGTGTATTCACCTGTCTTCAGTGATTATTCCAGCCTTTTATATTCACTTTCATAGCATGATTCACAAAACTGCGATCTCCGTTTTCAGTGTTTCTACAACAGAAAACTGAGACTGTCCTACCAATTTTAGAAAGTGCCGTCCCATCCAGTTCTTCAGCCAGAACACCTGAAGCACTCAAATTTCCTTAGTCTCTTCACTGTAAATCCCACCCATTCACTTACCTGCTCTGCCCAGCAAAACTCAGGCATGTAAAACACTTACAAAATGAGACATATGAAATAACCTTGCCTAACTTCACTCTTTCTAGGCAGTCAACACCTAGGACTCTAAGATACTGTGTCACTAAAAAAACGTGAGAAATTTCTGTCCCAGAAGGCTAACTCTGCTTGGCAGCACTTACCAACAGGCAGCAGAAAACACATCGTGTTTCACCCTTGTACTGCTTAACCTTGTGCATGCTTTGTATCCTTAGAAAACGCAGTATCTCCTGATCCTTTAAATAACAAATGACCTTATTCCTTTTAATGGGGTCATTAAGAACTCTAACGTTCCAGGTATAAATTCCTGCTACTAGTGTGCACCTTAATTTACTATTCATATGTGAATCCCTTTGGGTTCCCAATTACTATCCAGCAACAGCAATTGGTTCTTGAAATTATTCCCACAGGACTGACTTTGTAAAGGACACTGCAGTTTACATCTTAGTTCCCTAATGAAAGACACAACGCTCGATAAACCTTGAACAACTAGTAATTGGAAGTTAACAGTTAGTCTTACCGAATCCCTGTTGACACAGGTTTTGTTGCCCTGTAACTGACCACAAGTGGGTCATGTGAGGAGTGCAGAATGAATATTGAGGTCACACGCTAGTGAAACTGAACCAGTGGGAATCGATGAAAAAACATCCCTGGTGTAGACAGTGCCTTAATATACACGATTTGTTGCAACTCAGTGCACATCTGAAACACCACAGGTGCTGCAATTCCAGCTACCGGCTGGGGCATGAAATAGCAGGTGAGATTGGTGAAGGAAGGAGGGATGGGTTCCAAAGAACTTGCCTTCCTGGCTCAGCGTGCTGTTCTCTTCTCTCCAAGTGCAACTTAGCCATAAAGCAGCTTGCGTCTATTTAATCCAAGTCTTGGCCTTGATGGTATTTCAAGAGCAGACAGTTCTTCTTGCCTTCTTTCTTCTTCAGATTCAAGCCCTTTAGAGCAAGTAAGAGTGTAACCAGGAGCATAATTTATTTGACTGTAGCAATATTCCTTTTCAGCAAGTGCAAAGCAAAATATTTTTATCACGATAACCTTCACTCTGCCCTGTATTTAAGTGTTCCCTCATCAAAGTACAAGTGCGGCTCTCTTTGAAAAGAGACACATAACAGATGTTCCAACTCATGATATAAATACTGTAAGATTACTAGTAAGAATGACTGCAGGTGAAAAGAAGTATTGAGCAAGGGTCTGAGTTAAGGCTATTGTGCTTTGATGAAACATGCTTTTTGTTATGCCAAGTAGGAAAAAAGTTCATGTGGAATTATATCAGAACTGCTATCCTACTTTTACTACTTTCTTTGAGCAGGGGCTTTCATAAATTAATTAACATTTAAGTGTCAAGTGAAAACAATAGTCCTTTTAAATAATCCGTACTTTCAATACTCCACCTATTTTGCATCAATCCCTTTACCTCCTGCTGTCAACGTTTGACAAAAGGACATCATAAGAAGGGCTATGCTGTCTCAAAACAAGGGTGCATAGAGCCCAGCAGCCCGTTTCCAGCATCTGCCATCAGCAGGTGTCCAGGAGAGCATAAGAACAATACAAGCATATCCCCCTGCCACGTCCCCGGGATTCTCCCATCCTCCACCTATTTTCTGCACAGGCGATTTCCTGAGCCTGATGTGATTTGCTGAGTAACCTACTGTCTTCTAAACATTAATCCCTCCTTACTCTGAGGGGATATAAGTGTTTTGCATCCACAGATCCTTTGGGAAGGAGCTTCACAGACCTATTGCCTACTGAGCAAAAAACCCACCTCATTTCATTTGTTTTAAACTTGATTCCTTTGACAGTCTGTAGTTTCTGTACTGAAATAATGTTGCCCTTAGTTCCAAGGGAGTCTAGTAATGTGTTTTGCAAGGGTGACATGACATTTCCTGTCTCTTGTACAAGATCATGTATCCCTTTTATGCAGACATTCACACCCATAGCGTATGCCTGGTACAAAAGCTTACACCAGGGTCGCAGAAAATAAGGCAACCCCCAAAACTCTGTTTGTGACGCTTGCTCCATCTAGCACTCCACCAGTTCCAGCTACTATATAGGTTTCAGATGTAGTGCACAGCTTACCTGTTTGTTCCCCTGGGTCCGGGACCGACCACGAGTGGGACTGCAGTGCATTGGTATCACCCTCCCCTGACACCAAAAGCGGTGCACATCCACCAGGTAGGGGCCTGCTCTTAGGTGGATTAGCTTGCTTGGTTCAATCTTAAACACTCTCTTGGGGTACCAGAGCTGACTTTGTTTCAGCACCTAATCGCTACGGAGAGGAGTACAACATTACAGTAAGTAAAACCACTAAAATGCTTTTATTCCTTAAATCCCAGAATGAGGCTCTTTAATGAGATTCCAAGGTAGAATGACAAACAGAAATGAAAATACTACATCTCCAGATGGCAGTAAAGTTCATTCAATTTGAGCACCTGAGGCACAAAATGAAAAAGTAAAGATGGATATATCAAAAGATCACTGCAATTCTCTCTTTGTCTCAGAGAGGTGGTTCATTAAAAAGTGAAGCAATACATCCTTTATAGCAAAAATATCAAAATAGTTGCAAGCATGACGTGAGCCAAGTGAGGAGTAAATGGAAGAGAAGCTTGCCAAAAGATCTGCTTTACTTCATGTCTAACTTGCAGCAGGATTAATTGAAAGAACAGCCACAGCAACGTTGCAGCAGATCCTTGGCTGTGCTGGGTGATAGCGGCCACTGACATCGGCGCATCTGCTGCCCTTTTGCCCCTTACATTTTTCCCTATCTATACTTGGAAGATTGAAAGCATGTTTTATCTGTAGTGCAGGAGTGCAGAGCTGGCTCCCTGCACTGTGCCAGGTGCTGTGTACACAGACTTGTGCAGTCCCACCTCTATGGATCTTCAACTGCAAACGCCAGAGACAGTAGAAACAGGGACAGCAAACAAAGACAAGGGCAGCAGGCAGTGTGTGAAATACCTAAGGACTTTTTCCCTGTGTCTCCCAAGCAGTGAGCTGTTTGACTGGAGCACCAAGTACTGCTAACTATTCATTCAAACAGAAAGTTCTTGTGTGGTACTGGAAACAGATGAGGAGAAAACTTTTTATAGGTTGTAACCAACATAGGTCCAGAGGTCCAGGGAGGTCTGGAAAGTCCTGTCTCGTGTGATGGACTGCCATTACTGGACAACCCCAAGTCTGCTCTGACCAGCTGATAAAAGGACAGCTTCCCAGACAGAAAACAGCAGGGAAAAACATGATTCTTCTTCTGGTCCCAGTGTGGATGTAGCTTCTCATATGTGTTTGCACCGTCCAGCAAAACAAGCACGTCAGGATGCCGGTAGGGATTGAGGTTGTCCTGACCTCCTCAGAGGAACCGCTACCCTTGCAGACCCAAGCAATCTCTGTCAAGCTGGGCTCCAGGAGCGCCAGAGGCACGCTGGCAGGATGTGTTATCTGGTGCTGTCTGTCAGCAAAACACCACGATTGTGCTTACAGGGCACCATGCAGCTGCAGCCCATCTGCCAGCAGTGCCACTGCTGGCTTGGAGAGCCCCGCTCCTCGAGGAGCTCAAAGTCCGTGCCTCACTGCACCTCAGTGCTATGGGTCCTCCGCCTGACTTGGTCCAGACGCCCAGTTGGGGAGGAAAGACTACTTTGCACAGGCATAAGTGCCCACTCCTAGTGCCCTGTTATGGCGCGGGATCAGCAGCACAGAGCCACTGGCACTGCAGAGCTCCTCTTCTTCTCCCGGGCAGGAGAAGGGGCACTCCAGTCACTGCACACAGAAATAGGCTTAGCCTTGTTGAAAAGGCCAAATACAAACACAATTTTCTGCTCCTAGGGACTCACAAGGAGTCACCTGTCTTCTGGCCACCCAATACAGCAAACGATGCCACTTTTTCTCTTAAAACCAGAACAAATCTATTGTCTGGGGTGTCCTGCCAAACGAGCTCTTTGGATTTGACTGACTGGAGTAAAGTTGGCTGTGCACGTTACTTTGCTGAGGGGCTGTACAGTCTGAATAGTCTGCTGTGTTATGCAGAGTCAAGGACATAACTGCACATGGTTTGACAACTAATCAGCAGTTCATCCTACCAGTGCTGTTCTGCAGCAGCTGAACACAGATCCCAGACGAGAGTTTGCTAACTGCCCACCAGCAATTGTTGAGTGATAACACATGCAGTTCCCCACATGTTTATGCAGATACTCAGATTTATCTGACAGTTTTATACCCAGAAGCATGATACACAGTAATTAAAATTAAAAATGTTTTGACAGCCAAAACAAATGGCTATATAAATTAGAAAGCTGTAAAAAGCAATGGTATCCAAAAATAAAGATCAATAGATAAATCAGAATGTTGCAACAGAGAACATTTTAATACAAGTATGTTAATGTAAAGAGGCTCTTAAATGTAGGCTCAGGTTCTGACTGGGAGAAGAGTAATTTTCAGAACTATAGCCAAGGGAAGCTGTGAGAGATTAAAGGAAAAAAAATCTTGCTAAACAAGGAGTGAAGGGGAAAGAAAGGGCAGACCCTTCCAGTTGGAAGTAAAACTCCCAGAGAAGTGATGGGGTGGGGGAATGTGCTGCTGTTCAGAATTTTCTCCTCAGTGTCTGGTCAAGAGGGGTGGGGTGAGTGTTGCAGCATCAGGTGACGGCTGGAGGGTGCCCCAGCCCTGCATCTTCTGTGGAGGGGAATAAGGACCGGTAAAGTCCCACCCTCTCCTGCTACGCTCCCGTAGCCATGTACTGCCCTGTGTTGTGCCCCCAAAAGCCAGGAACCATCCTGACTCTGGTTCTCACCCGTGTAGTTTTGCACCAGAGGGCAGGTGAGGGCAGTCTCCATCTAAAAAAAAAAACCACAATGACTAAGCTGGAAATCTCTGAGATAAATCCCTTCCCCCTTCTCTCAAGAGTCTGCAGCTACTTGCCTCACTGAGTGAGCAAGGGCCTGACCCTGACCCCTTTAAGCAGACCCTGTGGCTCAGCAATAGCTCTGGAGCAGGTCTTCTCTGCTGCCAGTTTACAGCCGACATCAGTCATGCTGCTTGGAGTCCTCTCGGTGCAACTGCCCCTCTGGCCTCTGATGTCAGCCTGGGAGCAATGACCTCTTCAAGGCAGAGAAAAGACTTGGTAAAGAGGTTCGCAAAGCTGAAAGCAGCATTAACAGCTGTTTGAAAGAGTATTTTCTCCCACAGTAGTATCTGCACTTTTTTCTGTTTCTGCCTCAACCGTGGGACTGTGAGGGCTTGGGATGATGAGTGGGTTCAGGAATGGCAGCCTCGGAGGTGACTTAATGTCACTCCCTGCTTTAGTGGGATTGCACACTAGGAAAGTGACTTCCTATCAATGCAGATTTCTCTTCCCAAGACGCTTTTTGTGTTCTCAAAAACATTATCACTCAATGGTCTCATCTCACCTCCTCAAGTCCTATTAGAGTTATCTGGAGCTTTGGGTGCACAGTTCTGTCCGGTAACAACGGTAAGGAGAAGGAAGGTATAATAAAAAACATGAGCGTGCTCAGATTAGGGAGGAAGGTAGCTTTCTGTGGCAATTAAAACATCGTTATCTGAGACATACTCACTATCCTTGCACCCAGCTGTATGAAACCCATCCCCGTCCCTTCCTTAAACTGGCCGAGTTCACTGGGATAGATGTGGTCTGTCTCTGGTTTCAATACGCTGGCATAGCTCCAAGTAGCTTCAGCAGGATGAATGGATTTACTCTAGCCACTACTGAAAACAAAACCCACCACAGCCTACGGAGGTCAGAGCTCTTTGTGCTGAGCAGCAATCTGACTGAATAAACAACAGAGTGCAAAGTCTGACTTTCCTGGTTTAGTCTCTCTAATCAGGTGGTTCTTGGAAAAGCACAGATTTTGAGGGGCAAAGCAGGAGTGCTGCGTGGCCATTCCTGGAGAGGTACATTTGTGCAATGCTTGTGAGGACTTCTGTTCAAGTAGTAACATGTATCTGCATTGAATTTACCAGGAGGGAGGGCAGGGTGTATTCATCCCTTTTGGGAATGGCCAGTACAGAATGCACTACTTCCTTCCCAGGCAAGCAATGCTGTTTTAAAAAATCAAACCCAGGCTATATGGTGCTGGTTCTCCCTCTCCTAGGAAATGAAACTTTGAGGCCACAGAATCTCTTAAAACTGTACTGATAACTTGGAAGTGTAAATTGTGTTTGTTTCTGCATGCTATCAAACACATGGGGACCGACTGACCATTGCATTAACTCCATTGGCATTAAGCTGAAAACCCACAGCACCAAATGGAGCTTTGTTGGTGTAATTCTGCAGGAATGCAATGAATATTTGGGTCCTCTGAGCCATGTTAACATGATTTTTCTCTTGTGCTCATAGAAATTATGGTTATTTTTTGCCTTGTACCCACAAAAGCTCGAGGTTGCAAAACAAGCCTGTATCATCGTCTCTGCTTCTGAGGTGACATGGCAGTCGTTGAACATGGAAAGCTTTGTTTCCCTGATGGCAACGCGACCTAGTATCTGCTCACTGTTATGCTGAGATCCAGGAACAGCATTTCATTATTCATTCAGATGGGTTGTGGTGATTGCTTTGGGTTCGCTATCCTGATTTGCACATGAGGTTTTCCAACAGCTGCAGCATTTTGACTGTTCATGATAGGCAACACATGAGGGGGACTTTTTAAATGAAATGTCTCAACAAAACAGATGACAGTCTGTAGCTAAATTGTCCTGGAGAGAAAATGCTAACCAAAATCTTCAGAAGATTCATGCCCAGGGGCATGCAGCTCTGCAGTATGTCTATGCAGTCACAATCTGAAGGACAAGAAGCCCTTTTAGCTCCTACTATGAGGTGTCCTGGGGTCCATCTTTCCACAGGAGTGATGTCCTGCGTTGATAAAGGAAGTGGTGACATGGCACCTCTTTGTGCCCTTAGGTAACCAGTCAGAAATACAGCACTAAATCCCTCACGCTGGTCTGCTCTTCCCACTGCCCACCCAGAAACACATGTGGGAGGCAAATGCCAGTCCAACAAAATGCCGGGGCAGCAAACTGAAGTGCATAGCAAAGCACAGCGGGGAACCTGACTTGGCACCTATCATGATCAGACTGCAGGGAAAAGCAGGGGGAAATGTCTTGACAACACTGAGATTGTTTTCAGATTGTTTTCATTCTTTTCTCCAAATGGTCCACGGCTTCATGCGTTAGGGCCCCCCACTCTCTGAGGACTTTTTAGAAAGGAGCTGAAACTTCAGGGTGTTGGCTGCAATAAAAGAGGAAATGAGTTACAGTGTTGGAGGGAGCAGAATTCAATTACAGTCAGCCATCTCAGAGGATGTTCTGATTTTTAGGGTACTGATGAACACACCCAACATGCTTCTGCCCTCCTAATCCTTAACCCATCTCCTTGGGAATCATCTCTCTGTGGTTCTTCTACTAGGTAGGGTCTATACAC
This sequence comes from Phoenicopterus ruber ruber, assembly GCA_009819775.1. Taxonomy (NCBI): domain Eukaryota; kingdom Metazoa; phylum Chordata; class Aves; order Phoenicopteriformes; family Phoenicopteridae; genus Phoenicopterus; species Phoenicopterus ruber. The sequence continues at coordinate 30,415,024 of CM020246.1, forward strand.
ACGGTTATCTTTGATGAGGCTTAGATGGGTACACATTGAGGGAGAACACCTATCTTCTTGCTCTTTGACCCAGAGATGAATTGTCCCATTTGGTCCCATACCCTGTTACACACATGCCACTGATCAAATGGCAGAGACCATGCCTAAAGGCATCAGAGCGAAGAGAATGATGCTACTTAATTTTACTCTGCCTTTCTCCAAGAAAAATCAAGGCATTTTTATGATTCCTAAGAAGGAAAACTGCACGGCAATCCTAGATTTTTATGTGGTGTTTTTTTCGGTACTGCCTCATGATGATGAAGAGACACTGTTCAGTGGTAATGAATATGGTGGGATACTTTTTACTTAATAAGGATCTGGACAATGGATGTAGACAGACCTCACAATTCTTCCTTGCACTCTGAAGGATAAAAATTGTTCTGCTTTTTGCTCCCCAGCAACGCATCTCCCTAAGTGCCAGATCTGCTACTGAAACATCTACCAGGTTTACATGTGTGCTCAAGCCTGCCATTGTTTTTGTGTACTGAAATACCATGAAATGGCTAAGATGAATGTGGAAAAATCCTAGAGGAGAATGCAAGAAAGCCTCTTAAAGACCAGGTCTTATTTTTGACATGAAGACTTACAGCCTATATATGCAAGCCTGTTCTTACAAGTTCTTACCTATCTGAACAGGATTGGCCATTGCTGGTCACCATATCTGTGAAAAATTTCAGACACATATACCACTGTGGTGTTTTTTAAAAATTCCCTGACAAATATCTGCTCTCTTTAATTTCAGAGGAAAATCACAAGAAGTACATGTTGTCTTTACCACTACCTCGGATGCCACCAGATCACCTGTAATAGGTTCAGAGAGTCATTATTTAAACTGCCATTCAAATTATTTCAAGATTAAATTCCAAATGGAGCAGCATTAAAATGCATGATCCCCACCTGCATAATGTTCTTCCAGAAATTACTCTTCCCATTTACAAAGTACTTCTATTTAGCAAAAATGAAAAAAAACCCCATAGTTTTTAATTCTCTAGACAGGGATTGCTGAATATGCACACATCCCAGAAAGTGAGAGACTAGCATTTCAGGCTATGTAAAGTTAATAATGGGCTGCTGATTCACTTGGCATTAACAAATGTTTATTTATAAGCAACCCAAATGACTGAAAATAAAAAAGTGTTGAGTAGTAAAGTATGTGAAATAGACATATTGATAAATGAAATGAAATGAAACCTGCTACAATGAAAAAATAAATCAGGGCTTTTCATTAATGGATAGGTGATTGCTTCTATGTTGCCATGGAAGATTTTCCTTTAGCCTGGCAATATAAAAGGAAAAAGAATTCCATGAATCTGCCATCGGACTTTTTGTTCTTTTCTTTTTTTTTTTTTTTTTAATAAGTGCAGTTTTCTAAAGCATTTTAAATACATTTAAGAGTTTGATTTAAAGCATGAAGAAATTTCCAGAATAGACTCTGCAAAATCCTGTTAGAATGAGTAACCGTTTGCATGACAGTAACCAGCGCAGAGGCTAAAATAACAACAACCTTGATGACAGACCTCTCAAAAGACCACTTGCCAAAGAATTCACTTGCAGGTACCTGATGCCACAGTTGTCTGAGTAAGAGTAACATGATTTTCAAAAGTCTGGAGCATCTGCAAATCTCATGGGAACTGACAAAAAAATGTGGGTGTTCAGTATTTCTGAAAACTGTGTCATTTCTACTTAACCATAGCCACTGTGGAAGCTTTACCCTTAGTTCCTACAGACCACATTAAAACTTGAAACTCACTCCTATTGCAGACTGACCAGCATGTTCACTGTATGTAAATTTTATTACATCTCTGAAACAGAATTGCATCTTGTAACTTTAGTTTAGAGTTCAAAATCACTTCCTTTGAACCTATACAAACTGAGTAATGGCTTGGACCAGTCTTGGCCTACTGAGAAATGTAAGTTATGCCATTCACGCCTTTGACCTCATAGTATCCCAGAGGCTGGAAGTGCTCACATCTAGAGTGTTAAATTAGACCCAAGACTTCCTTGTGGGGAAAATTTTCCTCCTGGGCAACAAATGGAAAACAGAGGTTTCTGCCATAGCTAGTATCTTTTCTTTCTCCTCTCTCCTCTCCTCTCCTCTCCTCTCCTCTCCTCTCCTCTCCTCTCCTCTCCTCTCCTCTCCTCTCCTCTCCTCTCCTCTCCTCTCCTCTCCTCTCCTCTCCTCTCCTCTCCTCTCCTCTCCTCTCCTCTCCTCTCCTCTCCTCTCCTCTCCTCTCCTCTCCTTCTCTGCTGCCACTGTGTTTTGGGGTTTTTTTGCAAGCATCACACACATCACCTCTGAGGCTGCTGTTAGGGTAGAGAGGTGCCTTTCTCCTGCCTGCATCCCAGATGCAGAAACCATGTGCAGCAGGAACACAGTGGCTGGACTTCTGTTAGCTCCATTGATGTAGCAGGGAAGGGTAAGTGCTGATGCTGTTTGAGGAAGAGGGACCTTCGAAGGGTCAAGAGTAAGCCTCACTACCAGTGAGCTGCTAAAGCATCTTATTTAATGTTTTTCTATTTTCTCCTTGGAAACTAAGAGGAGAGGCTTCAGGAAAAGGATTAACTATATGTGCAACTCCCTGTGCTGGCTGAGTCCCACTCGGCAACATGGGTCTCTCCATGAGGCAGCCTGCAGAGCTAGTTCTGACAAGGCACAGCAATGTAATGCCTTTGGACGGCCCTGGTATGAAGTGGTGAGTCTAACTGCAGCTGTCACACAAGCAGAAAAGGGTGACTGAGCAAAGGGCAGGGTAATCACCAGCAACACACCAGCCAACAGGAACCAAAGCCTCCCTGTAGAGAAAGGGCTCTGAAGCCCTTTGAAGGGGGACACCACATAGCCCAAAGTTTGACGAAGGCCCATTTCAGTGTCACATTGCTCAGCCTCACCTGTGGAGCCAGGCACCTTTGCCTACCCTGTGCCACAGAGCATTCTTCAGCTCCTGAGCCACCTCTAGCCCTAAGTATGCAAACATTTGGGGGGGGAATGTTTTCAAAATGCACTCTGCAGTTGCCATATGCTATTGAAAGAACTGAAATTGAGGTGGCGGGGGGCGGGGGGGAGTTAATTAAATTGTTAGTAAATAGCTACTAATGTTTGCATTATAGTAATTTAAACTCAGTATGTTATCTCCCTTTTGTATATCTCCTACATCTGTTCTGTTTTTCTGTTTCATTGTAAATGCATACAACACTCTAAGATAAGACAGCTTGTCCATCTTTGACAGGGAGAAATTAAAAAGGCAGTTGGTATTTTGGGGTGTCATTTCATTGCTATTAGCATAAAATAAAAACTGATTTGCTGTATAGAGTTTTCAGGTCTTGCAGGTGCTACAGTAAGGAGCCTGCATATGGGATGTTGCACCTTTTCAAGCGTGGTCCGTTTCACAGGGACCACATTTCTGTCAGATTTGGGGTGGAGAGGAGGGCTGTATTGTAATGACACCTGGAAGCTTCAGCTGGCAACAGTGCTGTTATGCCAGATACTACTGAAAATGAGAGAGAGAAAAAAGACAGTCTTTGTTGCAGAGAATGTAAAACGTATCAGACAGGGATGGCAGGAAGACAGACAGGCAAGAGCAATGAGATATGATGAGACAGCCAGAAGGAGCAATGTCAGGGAGCCTGGCAACTTATTCCAGACTTTTAAAATGCATTTTCTAGAACACAATTGTTCTAGATTTGCTCGCAAAAAAAAGACTCCACATGATGTTGTAAAGAATTTATTCAAAACTCTGCATGCAAGTTAGTCAGGAGAAATCAGCCTTTGCCTTTTAATGAAGAATTAAAACAAAGTACAGGAGTCTGAAGGCACTTTCCAGTCCACCGAAAAATGAAGAGAAGGGGAAGAGGAGATTGAGATACTATGGAATAGCTGCCCTTCAAATCATGAAACCCTTGAAATAAGCCCCTCCTTGCTTTCTGCTTCGGAAACTCTCAAACAGAGTTTGGCCAAAAATGATGTGCTAGGGCTAGCAAGGAGGACCTGAGAAAGCACTTCATGATATCTGACTCAAAAGTGTAAAAGAGTAATCAGGGAGTAGCCAGCAGCGAATGAGGACTTCTCCTCTCTGCGGTGCCGAGTGGAGAGGGAAAAGAGGACGTAAGTCACAGCAGCCCATTGTCCGTGCTCTGGACTAGGCTGGTAGTGACCCACAGAAGGTCTTGGAGGGTGGTGTGGGATCAAGTCCCATGCATGCATCTCCCAGGGGGCTTCCAGTGGGCTCCCTGCAAATGCTGCTTCGAGGTATGGGCAGACCTATTATCCACACTTCTGCTGGCTGGGGGATACGGATTTGGACCAAATGACTAGTGATTACACTAATCTGGGGATATTCAGCTCAAGATACTTTATAATGACCTGAGTGCTCATCTTCAAAAATCACGCCTCTAGGGACATTTCAGACTGAGCAAGCCAGAAATAGAAGTCACTTCAGAATTACTGAAAAAATCCTGGACTTCAAAATGCTAACTGTTCATCCTCATTTGTAAATTTCCCTTGAAATCAGAAATCTTGAGGATTTTCACTTTTTGCTAGTTAAAAGCAGAGTGATAGGAAGATTTTTTTGGTGAATGTTTAGAAGCCATGCGAGCTTTTCCACCTGCATGCAAAACTAAATATATTTTGTTACTACTTTCAACCATATAGCCACTTCTATTAAAAGCTGCATGCAAATAGCTATCTTTAGTGTGACATAGATTAGTCATATTTGTTTTCCAAGGAAGATTATAAATAGTGTTTAGGGGGGAAACAGAGAGTATTTTGCAAATGAGCCCAGATGGAAAACTAACAGATGGCCTAGTACTGTATTTTGTATGCTCAGCCCTACATTTAAATTAAAAATTTTCATAATTGAGATGAAGGTCTGTAACAACACTAGCCACTTTTCCTGTGGCAGCATCATAGATCATGTATCACAGGTATGAACTGCAGACTTTTCATAAAACAGTGGTAAAACATATATACAAATTTTGCTACTTACTTAGTTAAAACAAAGGGACAGAATAAAATGCAATTCATGGAAATTAAAGAAAGCAGAAAATAAAAACCTTTTATACAAACATAAGCCATATAATAAAGATGTCTACCACCATCTGGCCTTTTCCCCCTGCAAATTGAATGACCCACCACCTCACTTGGAAGGGGAAGGAGAAGAAGGATCACATTTGTTATGTGTCTTCAGCCAAGAACCAGAAGGCCAGTAGGATTTTCCTATTGCATTACCTGAATGAAATGGAGTTCTTGAAATTTAATAATTAGAAGGTCAGGAGAAGCGAGTTGATAAACTGTGGCCCTACGCACACATTATATTCCGAAAACTGAATCAAGAGCCGTGATTTCCATGCTAGTATTTTCCTCCCATAAAGTGGCATGTATATGCATGTAGGTGTTACTGCCAGAGTCTCGGTTGCTAAAGCAAGGGCAGTACCTTGCACGTGGCCTGACAGGTCAGGGGATACAGCAAGCAGAGCAGGGGCTCTTTTCTCAGCACGCAACCCCGGTCTGTGCTCCCCACCATCCACAGCATTGACACAGCATGGGAGAGATGCAACACCTGCACTCACATCCAACAGCGTCTCTACATCTCCAATGTTCGTTTCGTGTTGTCTGTGAGAGGAGGGAAGAGGTGTTCCTTCTACAGCAGCCTATAAGCAGGCTGCATTGAAGTCAACTGCAAGTTACACTTCTTCTTGGGCCACCCAGGATTCAGGAAGAGTAAAAATGGCTTCAAAGCATTTCTGTCTTCCTGCTGCGCTCCCCAAGGTGTTTTCCTCAGTTGTCTCAAGTCAAAAGCCAACTGTCCAGGCATAACCTTGTGGCAAGAGGGACTGCCTCTGTACGAGGCACAAGCACCACCCAAATCTACCTGCCAGGCATTCTTGAATATCAGCAGAGGTCAATAAAAATGACACTACCAGGAGACCCTAGGCTGCAAGTCAGCAACGCACTGGGCTTACAGATCAGTTCACAGTGGCAGAAAATATGTGCTTTGTTATCAGATAGCTTCTTCTATTGCTCTCACAGTCATAACATTTAACTGCCTTACAACAGCACATTAAATAGTGTGACTCAGAACTATCATCTGGCTCATTTTCCAGCTCAGCCTGTCCCCACGGAGGGAATTCGATGTACAACAGAGTGCCTCATTGTGCTAGGGTAAATACTATTTTTTCACATGTTGCTGTGTATACATTAGCAAAGGACAGTCTGAAGCTGCATGCCTTGCATTGGAGCAGAGCGGGGGATGCTTGTGACAGTCGTCCCCACCTGTGGGAGCTCTTCCCACAGGCAGAGGTCAGCTCCCAGGATGGCAGAGACAAGCTTGCCCTTTTTGATAGCAAAAATAGCTTGAAAAACACAGGTAAAGACACCAAATCTAGAAACTTACTATTCTTGATTAACCAATCTGATAGCAGAGAGTTCTCAGGTGTTCATGTTACTATTTGTAAAACTGAGTAAGAGGCTGTTTCATTCCTAGGGAGTGCTGCTGTAATGCTGTCAGTCTCTGACTGCTCTTTCAGAATTTTCTGCGTAGGTTTGACATTTCTGGAAGTAAACCCTTAAGAGAAATGCCCACTTGTTAAGTTCTCCCTCCCTGCTTTTCCTCATGTGTGTATCGCTGATCAGGTGTCTGCAGAGACATCTGCTGGTTGTTACACATTTTGAGTATTAATTAATTATAGGGAAGTCAGAAAATTCCTCAAATCACGTTTAGATTCTTTCATATCTTTGTTTCCTGAAATTTGTTGAAATCAAACTTCACTGATTGATGCAAGGGGGGAGTAAAGAACTGAACTAGTCTGTTTTTGTGATGACATTTAGTAAGCTTTTTGAGTTGCAGGAAATCGAGTTTGAGCTATAGCTCTGATTTTAGTGACTGAGCTCTTGACATTAGCATTGGCAGAGTTGGGTTCATTTAGAAGTTTATGGTGACTCCCACATCCTACGTGACATTTCCTAACATCTTATGTATGTCCCAAATAGTCTTTTGTCTTTACTTCTGCATTGCAAGTGCAAATTCTTCGAAGTAAAGAATGTTCTTTATCTATTGCTGCACTATTGGGAAAAGCCACACTGCCATGGAGGTAGACACTACCTTCTACTTCAGTGGTTTACATGGCTTGCAGTTCTGCATCTTTGTGTTTGGGAAGACGCACTTGCAGTTCTTGCAATAAGCCACTACTCCCCCCACCCTGTCCTGCCCCACCATTGACACTGTTAAAATTTAAACCAATTCTGCCTTAAAAGGTTGACTCCACAGTTATCAGCTAATTTACACCATCCTGCAGGCCTGATAATCCAAGGCACTGAAACACCAGTTTGATAATCCAGCAACATGCAATCTAATCTGGGCTTTCCAGGCAGGTGAATTTGACTGTAAATCAGTTCTGCACACTGGTTTGTCTCTTCTGTTCTTAATTACACCTGTGCAAATCTTCATTGGTTTATCATTGCCAAATATACTGTGTGGGCTATTTGTGTTACCAGAAGGCACATTTCCATACGGAACACTTCTCTGAGAATGAAAATGTCTCAGTCATTAATTCACATGTGACACACAAAATAGTTAATATTTTCTTAGTTGGTGTTACCTGAATTTTCAGCCCATAGCTCTAAAAAATCTGTGTGGCTATAAAAGTAGCAGACTTAAAAATCCAACATTTTATTAAGGATGAAGGAAAATTCATTTGTTTTCACTTGAGTTTGCTTTGTAAATTTTTACCATGTTTTCATATTTTTTTCATTTCCAGAAATCTTTAAGACCCTGCTATGCGTGTTAGCCACTAATTCTAGCCTCACAAGGAGGATATGATGGGATGTTTCCTCATGCACATTCCCTCATCTGGGAGAGGACACACAACAAGCGCATGTGCTCAATAGGGCTTTAAAACAAGCTTTATCATCTATGTCACATTTTGTGGGAAGCTTGTAAATAAAAGGCTGGCATTCAGTGCTATAACTTGTCTGCCTGTGGAAGAGCTCCAGAGCTATCCCGAGGACTCCACTGGCGGTGGGACAGACCCGTGGCTGCAGGGAGGCACAAGGGAGGCACGGTAGGCAGAGTCCGGCTGCCCGAGCCATGCACAGCCCCGCTCTCCCCCTCCACAGTGTGTGGCACAGTGAGGAACCCAGTTGGCATGTGGGTTTGGTGCTGCAGCAGTATTTCTCAGAGGTACAATCTTCGGAAAATATTCAAGGGATTGAATGTGAGGGCAAATTGCTGGAGGCTGCTGACATGCCACGAAATCGTAGAAAGCAGAGAAAGAGGAAAGGAAATGTCAAAATTTCCTGGTAGTAAGGCATGTGAAGGAATTCATGATGGGATTTTCACTTAACTCAGCTCACGTTAAACTGAATAAGACAATATAAGCACAAGATTTCCCAACAATTCTACACAGTTACTCTACCAGACCATTGCCCAGGTGACCTGCCCAGGAGATGGGTTATATCTTTCGGGTAAAAATGACAGATTTATCTTTTTTCCCTTCCCATTTTTTTGTGTAAGTATATCCTTTTCATGACTGCAGGAGGGTGGCCTTTCTGTGTCTACCGTTGTAAATAAAGTGACTCAACACTTTTAATAAGGCCCCAGTTCAAAGGAAGCGAGTGGTCATCCCTGCTAAGATCTGGATCTTGGGGATGTCAGTCCCCTTGGCTGACACTTCTGTAACTTGTATGGTGGTGGTCCGGCTCTCCCAGAGCACGTTGAAGCAGAGGTTAATAGCCACAGGGATATCTGTGCTGCGGGAGCTTGTACACCTCAGCCTTGAAAGCAGACTCCCATGACAGAGCTTTTTCTCAAGGGCTGCTGAGATCACGAGTTTGATTTAGACACCCACCATGTTACATGCAAAATGGTGTTTTGGGAAATGTACATGGGGACTTTGTATGGGAAGTCCCCATCACTGGTTAATAGAGGGGAGGAATTACCAGTTAGTGCCTTTTTCCCAGCTAGATTCAGAAATGGCTATTTTAGGGCAAATGTTCAAATACTCGCTCTCACAAGGACTCTCCTGGTGCCAATGGACCCAACAAGTGGAAAACTGTTGGTGTGACAAATGAATATGTAAAGGAAAGGTTGAGGACAGCTGCAGATTTTAGAGTAGTAACCCCAACACAATTGCACAGATGGAAGCAGTCACGGAGAGGCAGGGAGACTAGCTATTGCTGTGCGCACAAGTTTAATCATGGGAAAGACGTAAGGCTCGACAGCAGGTGAAGAAACTTGGGGAAGGACCACTGCCTTCATTTTAACCTTGGGATGTCCTTTCTCAAAGCATTCCCCAGCTGCTTCAATTCACAAGTAATGAAATGGTCATTTTCAAGCATAATCCTTTTCCTGGAGTTCTTCACAGGAAAAAAATTTCAGTGGCAACTAAAACTGGAGTCCTGACCTTGATCTGGGAAAAGGAGGAAAATGAGGATGAGAGGAGAGTTGTTTCATGACTTGAAGCAAACGGCAGAGCTCTGAACCGTCTGCCTCACTCCTTTTCCCTTAAACTCACATGTCCTGACCAAGCTTCATTGTCCGTTTAAGAATGCAAATCTGTCATGATGATCATTACGTTTTCTTGAGAGGAGAATTTTGTTTACACATGGCACCTGCATGCTGGTGAAACTTTCTCTTCCCTAAAGAGATGGTTTTGTTTTGTTTTGTTTTGCCTTGAGCAGGTTTGGGGGCATCTTTAATCATCAAATCTTGAATGTGTGGTTCAAGACCTTATTACAAGCACTTTAACCACTGACAGATGAGGATGAAAATCCGTAAGTGGATTGTTTCACAGTACAACATAAACAACAAATGCTAGGGGAACCATGGGGCTACTGCTTTGTGTTAGTATATCTAAGAAAAAGAGGGTTTATTTCCAACATCTGTTCTCTGTTTACTGTGATGTCCTTCAGCTAATGCAGAAGTTTCTGCTGCTTGCAGAAAATCGAAGAAGATTTTTCATGCCTTTCAAGTATGGCTCTATCTGATTCATTTTATTTCAGGAACTGAAGTCAACAGCCTGTCTCCAGCAGGAATTTATGAGAGAATACATGACTGTGAGCATTTGTCAAGGTTAGCTAAGGAGAGGTGAAGGCTTCCTATCCTGGCCTGAGGGGAGGGTTGTACTTTTGCAGTGGGCAGGACTGCCTGCAATCTTGCAGTTGATCTAAAATTCACCAGGGCTCAACCCTGTTCTTGCCTGCTGCAGCCGACTCCAGTTCAATATGCTGGTAGGACTGGTGCACCAGTTGGTGTTGGAGGCACAGCCCACTGTTGCAGGCAGGTCTGATAAGGATACCCTCTCCTGGAGCATCATTTTGGGAGCCTGCAAATACCAGGTGAGGTCAAGGTAGAGGGAAAGACACGCTTGGAAACAGCAGGCTGTGTGACTGATGGGCAAGTGGGTGACTGTTGTACTCCTACGCTTTGCTTTTGTTTCCAGAGCCCCGGAAAAGATGGCTGGAGTCTGTTCACAGTGCTTATGATTAGTGCAGGGATTCAAGCAGAACTTGATGCATAGGCCTATCCTCTTCAAAAAGGTGAATGTTGCTCAATGGGAGAGTTTATGCCTTAAGCTGTTCTGCTCTGTTATCATATAGACACTGTGAGTATTGCTCACAATGAAAATTCAGTGTCATATCTTGAACAAACAAGCCACTGAGACTGAAACTGCCACAGCAGTGAGGATAAATGCTGGCTAAAAGTGCAGCATTTCTAAATGCTCTAGAAATAATGTGGCATGTAAAATTAAGCACAGGAAGATTTATGTATCAAGCATTCCCCCCTGTTTAACAAGGATGCAGTGAAAATCCAAGACAGTGCAGTTAGGGTTATATGACCGGTTATGATAGAAACGGAGCAAACTTCAGCAGAGGGACTGAGAGTTGTTTTGTTTCCTGAAGCTGAACAACTGATCAGTGGAAATGTAACAGGCCTAATGTGGCCAGAAAATGGGGGTTGCAGAGGAAACTTCTTCTCTGGATGTGTTTTACAAATCTTTTTCAAATTCTTAGAGCAGAAAGAAACTTATTCTCCCCCGTTGTTATGGGAGAAAACAAATTCCCTGAGTTAGATACTGAAGTCCTTTTTGTTTACTGTGTGGGAATCTGCCTGAGGAAAGGCTAGGTTAAAAAGGGGTATTAGGACAGTAGGATTTTACCCAAGTTTCAATAAAGCAATGTTGAGGGTCATCGTAACTATCTGAAAAAATTCTTGCCTACCTTCGTCCGGGATAGGTAGCTAAACGAATGGCACTAGCACCAGAATTTATGCCCTCTTTTCAAAGTCCTTGCGGAACACATACGTACGCTCTTACGCACCTCCTGAAAAGGTGTGTTCCTGGGCTGCTGACTAATGGCTCCAGAAAGAGCACCGGGGTCTCCACAAAACTCACTTGACGTGACTCAGGCTGCCCACCTGGCGGAGGCTGCTGTCGCCTCCTCTGCCCGCGGTGCTGTGCTCCCGCAGCCCGACCTGACAGTGTAGCCTCGGAGGGCATATCCATGCTTGTTCTGTGCTAGCCCTACCCGGCTTCTCCTATTTTATGGTAGGTTGGCTATTTGGCAAGGGCAGTTAAGGAAGGTGGTATTTCTGCAAAATAACACTGCTCTAAAGACACCATATTTTACTCCTGCTTAAGCCGCATTTTCATTACTGTCCTTGATGCACACAGTTCCACCACCAAGCCTGAAGGAACCTCTGTCCTGACCTCCTTCATAGTGCAAGGCTGTGGGGAATAGACACATAGCATGCCGAATGCAGTTCTTTAAGGCTAACACATTGGTAGGGTTACTGGACTCCTTAGCCTTCTGCAGTTAAAGAAATGCAAAAACTTGCACAGTTTTGTTGTGGTTTTTGGCTCCACTTTGGCAATAAATGTGTAATTGAATTGTATTCCCGGTGTGCTGGATAACTCCAGCTCTCTGCCATAAAGATGTCTTAAGCTTTTCTAAGTACCTGAGATAGACATCTTAGATAATCTTTCCACAGATAGCTCTTAAATCAGGCCTGCAGGAATAGTTTTCTAAAAGTCCTGTGTCATAGCAGGGTACTGGAGTTTATAATAGGTAGAGACTAAAGAGACAGGAGCAAGCTGTTACCTTGTCTTTGTTAGGATATTTTCAAACAGCTGGGATGACAGCTTTTTAAAAGCTGCTATTTTTTGTTCTTCTTAGAATTGACCTTTCAGCCTGCAATAAGGAAAATGGAGATGGTCCTTATTCCTGCCTTGGGCAGCACTGCCTCTCTCCGGAGCTGGGTCCTGCTGGAGGGGAAGCCGGGCACCAGCTCTGCGCCCCTTAATTTTCCCTTGTTCCCACACAGAGTGTTACAGAGGAACACAGCTGCCTGCGAAGCACTATTATTACAACGCTGCAATCAACAAGGTACTCTGAAGCTGGGAAAAAGCAGTCACCCCTGGCTTCCCATTGTTCCTTGCGCCTTGTGCTTTGCCCAATGGGGTACTTGTGATTTTGCACTGTTTCTTGACAAAATGTACTAAACATCTTAATAAGGAGCAGCCAGACCAGCTCTTTTTGAAGGGCTTTTACTCCTACTGTTGTAGCGGCAGCCTAGTTATCAAAGTGAAGTTCTTGCTGCTGTCTCTGACACTTAGGGCACTGCAGCATCATTACAATGTGGTCTATATTTTAGGGTAGGAGATATTGACAGAGCATCAGCTGCAGGGGAAAGTAGTGAAAGGACAATATCCTGTTCAAAATTAGGTTTGTTTGTACAACGCAAGAAAAAAACCCATTAAAAAAATAATAAGCACAGCTGGTGCTAAACCACTCTGGTGTGTGTCTTTCTCTCTTTCTTGTGGAAACTGCTCTCTTTAGAGAGCCGCAGTGCAGTCACGCTCTGCGCTGCTATGCCCTTCCCCTTGCGCAGATGTGCACGTATGTCGAGCCCTCACTGCCGCCGTGCAGAAGAACAGAGGCAGCGCTGACCTCTTCTCTTCTCTTCTCTTCTCTTCTCTTCTCTTCTCTTCTCTTCTCTTCTCTTCTCTTCTCTTCTCTTCTCTTCTCTTCTCTTCTTCTCTTCTCTTCTCTTCTCTTCTCTTCTCTTCTCTTCCTCTTCTCTTCTTCTCTTCCTCTTCTCTTCTCTTCTCTTCTCTTCTCTTCTCTCTTCTCTTCTCTTCTCTTCTCTTCTCTCTCCTCTCCTCTCCTCTCCTCTCCTCTCCTCTCCTCTCCTCTCCTCTCCTCTCCTCTCCTCTCCTCTCCTCTCCTCTCTTCTCTTGTGCTACAGCACTTCGGCTTTCCTTGTTTGCGAGACTTTTGCCCTCTTCATTTTCCTTCTTTTCATGCTTCCAACACTACACCCTGTTTCAGAATGTCCTGGTTTCAGGTTCCTCGACTGATTGTTCCTTTTGACATTATCTTCTCTGCAGAAAGATTTGAATTCTGTTCATCTTGTTTTCAAGACTGCCACCATTCCCTCTTGTCCCGAGGATCACATCTCCCTTCTCTGCTCATCTTTCCCCCTTTATTGTCTTTCAGCATCCTTCCATCAAAGAGAGGTGGCTCTGGCCTCCTCTCGGTTTCTCAGTCCCACCACTTTTATTTGCTTCCTGGCATCAGGTTTAAAACATACCTACTGAAGCATGTAACTTGTTTCTTTTTTTAAATCTAGCCATCTATGCAGAGAAATCCAACAAACAAATAAAATCACCCTGGTTGGTTCCTCCTCCTATTTTCCCTGGGGGAGGTAAAAAACTATTTCTATAACTTTGTGCCATAATGGAACCTGGCTTTTTTTCTGAAGGAGGAAAATGTGTGGATGCCTGTGCCACAGGCTGAGCCTGGAGACATGGAAGACAATCACGTCCTTAAGGACATAAGTCTTCGAGACAATCTGATTGTAGCTTTTGATTCCTGGGCCTCTTTTTTTTTTTTTTTTTTTCCTAATTGTCTACAGGTGTTTTATCCTTATTCCTGAGTGATAAAGAAATGTGGAAAATCTACCTATCTTTATAGGGAAACAAAAATGCCGATAGATCACATCTACCCTAGCTCTCAAAAGCAAAGTAGCAGTAGTGGAACAAGATTATTTTTTAACCCCATCTTTCTGCTGCATTTATAAATCAGAGCAATATTACTGTTTCTGCAGCTAGAGAAAGGCATTACAAGATTGTTTTCCTCTCTGCTTTATCACACAGTTCGGTGCTGAACAAATTATAATGAGCAAACTACTCAGTGGAAGCACTCTTTTCTTCAGTTTGCAAATGATATATGCACTGGCTTGCATTCTGACGGATTGTTTTGTTCATAAGAGTTTGAAATATGCTTTGTAGACATATATAAGTTGACAATTTGCCTGCAAACAGTTTGCTTCAACTGTCTGTAAGTTGATCATCCCTTATAGTGGGTCAGCAGCAAAAAGTAGAAACAAAGAATTTGTTTTCTTACTCAGAAAGCAGGAAAGAATAGCAAACCATGCACAACACTGCTTAAATATCCAGGTATTCACGAATACAGCTATGAAAGGCCACTTCCAAAAAAACATAAACTGTGTAGGAAAGTGAATGTTGTGGAATCATCAGGTAATTCAAGACTTAAGAAAATGCTCATGAATAATGATGCGTTCTCTTCTTTTTCACCCTGCTTTAGTGTACATGACACTATCTTTCCTCTGATCTGCTGCCCGTCTCTGCTGGACCTCCCTGGTTTACTATAAAGTAACCCCTGCAGGATGGCGTTCTTGGATGGAGCACAGAAAAAGCTCTCTTTGTATAATAAAAACAATGTGAGGGAGTCATTTATTGGATTGGCATGTTGTTGTTTTTGCTGCTTGAATGGCAGATTTACAGGCCTTTGCTGTGTAGGTATTTATTGCTGAGATGGGGGAGGAAACTGAATCATAAACATCTCGGTGACTTTGAATAAAAGCTAAAGAAGTACTGAGGTCATTCTAGCAGCTTGTGTTTGCAGAGCGCAACAGAAGGTGTTCAGTAGAAGATAAATACTTGCCTCGGCCAGCTACACTAGAAATCTGCTCAATTCACGCTATTAGCTATTATTTGTTTCTATGGATGAGGTACAGAAAAACAGTGCTCTTCTCAGTAAGATACTTCATGTGCAATTTACTCCTCCCAGAAACATCCTTGTAGTTACAATATTGAAAAAACGTGGTGGCCAAAGCATAACTGAGACGTCATCCCACTACCCAGCCAAAAATGTTATTTTGTATAATTAAGTGTCATTTTGAGAGCCACAAAAATCCCTACATTAAGTTGCTTACCCACTCCAAATACTAGTGTAGGAGATGGGATCAGGACAGGAATGAAAGGAAGCCCGTCAAAGTCAGAAGCTGCTCTACACCTCAAGTTTGTGCGTGCCTTCTTGGGGCACTGTCCTCACCCACCAAGATGTGTCTCCTGAGCGACCCTCGGCTTCACAAAAAAACAGAGCACACACCTTTCTTCCAGCAGGTTGAATGAGGGGGGTGGGGAGAAGGCTAAGGATTTAGATGTGGCATTAGCCCTACATAAAACGGAAACAGCTGCTTAGAAAATGTTTTAAAATCTACAAGTAGATAATACATGTAACTGTAGCAATCTAAGTATTTTGCCAGCAAACATAAACACCTCCAAATATTCCTCTATGTTTCTACCAAGAAGATGACAAAGTTCAGGGCTACATGTTACACTTGGACTCTCAAAGTCTTCATAGCAGAACTCATTATCATCTTATGACAGCAAATGTTATCACCAGAGGAAAAAAATAAAAATCATAAGAATGTTCATTTTTGCTTAAATTTTTAAATTGTGATGCCCCCAGAGACACACCTCTCAACTAGTTTTAGTAAGTGCATTAGCACAAATACTCACACAAATACTGACAAATACTGTGATGTGTGCCCATCACCGAAACATGTTTTATGCACCAAGGAGAACAGCCATCTCTGCAAACACAGATCAGAAAGATGCTTTGGGTAACTTAAGAAATTACTCGAGCTTACGTTTATTTATTCAGAAGTCAATGTACAGTATGCTCATTTTGTATTTACTGTCTGACCAATGTTCACCTTTAGTCCTTCTTCCTCCCGATTTAATCCTCATATAATTCTTATGTAAGGATTATGATTTCTGTACATTCAGTAACTGCACTTTGCCATAGCTCCTCTACAATAGTGATAACTTACTCAATTTCTGCAGAACACCAAAATTTGATGTATAAAGTCCATTCCTGCAGAACCTAATCTACTACTGTTTTTGTCTGAAGGTTCTGTATCCCAGCATGTCCCACACTTGTACTGATATAGGAGAGCAAATACACCTTTGAAATACACGGGTTTTTTGCGCCTATGCTGAAAGTCTGTTTCTACCTTTGTCCCATTCCTCTCTGGCATTGCAAAATTAACCTTTTCATGCTGACTTCACCGGGGCACGGCAGCCATGTGTTCCCATCACATCACAAGGGTAAGAAAGACTCACACACCAGAAACCAATAAGATTCCACAAAGGTGGTATCTTAGGGTCCCCACACCTGATTTCAACTCACCTTAAAATCCAGTACCTGTGCAGCCTTGACTATTATTAAAGTAACTGATGAAACCCGATTTGTGAAGCTCACATCCTCTCTTGGTGGCTGAGACCTGATGTGTACGAACTGCCACCTCAGCCAACCTGTTCTTTCAGGTTGGAGTATCTTTGCAATAGCCCTGCTTTGAGCAGAGCCTGGACCAGATGACTTCCAAAGGTACTTTCCAGTCTAGAATTTGCATAGCAGTCCAAGGGAAATAACAAGTTCTTGTGATATAGAATCATAGAATCATAGAATCATGGAATAGTTTGGGTTGGAAGCGACCTTTAAAGGTCACCTAGTCCACACTACTCTTCTCCCACCTGCGTGTCACCACAGTAGCCTAAGCTGACATAGCTACCCTGAAACCAGTAGCAGTAGGGAGTTCTAACCGTGTAACTCAAGTGCCATCTGTTCACCCTAGGACAGAAATAATTAATTCAGTCCTCCTTCTAAGCAGCACCCTATGTGGGGGGGTAGTTATAGCTTATTGATCATCAATGGCATCTCTGGCCTCCCTGAAACCAGTATATCATTAAAGGACAGACCTGTCAAGATTCGCAGGAACTGCCTGTTGCGTGTGATATGTAATCTGCATTTTCCATAATGACTTTCAAGAAGCCTGTTCAGCAGCTGTTGTGTGACAGTTGTGTAAGAGAAAAGAAAGAGAAAGCAAGGAGAGAGTTTTCACAATTGCTCCCGCCTCAAATCAGCCCTTCCAAATCCCCAACTGTCTAAAACTAGAAAGAGTCAACCTGAGTTGCTTTCAGAGCCCTGGGGATCTGAGTTTGCCTGCTGGAGAGATAATTTGTTTTCCTCCAGGCAGAATGTATCACTCCCACTTCCCAGTATAAAGTGTTTTTTTAATCTCTTTTTAAGGGAAAAATATACCAATTAGCTCAGTTTGTGGTTTGCCAGGTCTTAATCCATGAGTGGAGACAGGTAGCTCAACGCCTGTAAAAGCTGATTTGTTACATAAAAAGCTGGATGCTGGACTCAGAATCACGTATTAAGGTTCTCGGGCTCTATCCACAGGTTTGCTACTGTATCCCAGAAAACATCTCTTATCCCTGCCTCTGACATAGAAATAATTTTGGTACTGACTCCTGAGGTGTTGTCGAGACTTGAGGAGTGAATTTCTATAAAAGTGCTTCTCTTGACGGTAAAGCTTGATGTGCTCAAACCAAGCTCCTGAAAGCTGAAGGGCGGTGCAGCAACAACAGCAAGCAGCACAAGTGCGCCATTACTATATCACATGTCCAGCAGGATGGCCCCCAAGCGCAGACAGGTGCTCACACCACCACAAACGTGTGCATCCTGAGCTAGAGCCAGCCGATCACTCCCACACCACACCAGCTGCATCCTGGCGTGTAGCGATGAGTCACGGTGCTGTGCTGCCGCACCAGGCGTAGGGGTTGAGTGTCACTCTGGATTTGGGCACATGGGGCTCCCAATCCCCACCACAAGTCCAACTGACCCAACTTGAGGTCATCTGAGGGATAGATATGCTGTTTCCCCTTTTGCTTTTGCAGAGTCTGACCTGCCTTACTTGATGATGGCTTAGTGTCCTGCCTCTCATGTCTATGGAAAGCATTAGGTTTCCTGGCACCAACCCTGCAAGGCTCCAGCTCCTCTTCAGAAGGACAATCCTGACAATCTGAAGTTTTGCCGAGCAAGTCAATCTGGAGATAACTGAGGTGACACTTGGTCATTCTCAGACTCCGAAAAAGCCTGAAAACAGGCAAGTACCAACCCAAGCATTCTTGTTCTGGTATTTCTTGGCCCACAGCGTGTGGAAGCTCACCCTTGTCCTGCCTTTCCCTTTTCTCCAACACATACAGAGCAGCTGCCAGCCGTACAAACCTGGAGCTCCTTAATGTAAACTTCTCCCATGGGGACTTATTTGCATAGAAACCCACTATGCAAGTGCATGTACTCCCATTGTTACTTCTGTAATGTTTGTCTCCTTTCAAAAAAAAAAAAAGAGTGGAAGAAAAGAGGACCACAGGGGGAGCTCTTTAAGCTTAACTGAAATGATTCATATGGTTTGTGTCAGACATTCTCTTTGGATGGCAGACAGTTACCTGGTGGTGAAGCCCCTGCAAATTTTTTGTGTTTTGAAGGCCATAGCCTTCATCTAGAATACAGGAGACTACATTCAGTTCCTCCATCTACTGAAATGGACTTGGAAGTGGATAGTATGAAGAGTGTAGGTGTATGAGCTAGGTAAAGATTGCCCTTTGAGAACAGATCTCTCCATTGAGAGAGAGTAGATGTAAAAAGGTATGAAAATCACGGACACTTAATGTCAAGGAAAACTAAATGACAGGGTCAGAGGCAGCTGGTTATAACTGATGAACAAATCTACGTCTGATATTTACATCTGTAGCTATTTTGAAGGGTGCAATCAAAGAGGTGTTGTTATTCAGTGGTCTATTCAGCAGCATCGCTCCACCTCAGCTACTGCCCATTTGCAGACGCAGATTCAGATATGCCATGGGAACAACCTATGCCACGTTTGCTGCAAACCACCAACCCAGAGCAGCCAGCGGCAACTGCGGAAAGACGGAATGAGAAAGGCACTGGGATAAAACCGCTTGCTGGATGCTGTAGCTGGTGCCACAGTGGGTCACACACGCAGGGCTGGCTTGTCTGGTGGTCAGCCGCCTGCTACCCATTGATGTGGTGTCCTTCAAATGCCCTCTAGTGGCCGTGGCTCTGCCTGGGGACCATGTCCCCATGGCACAGCTGGAGCAAATGAAGCACTTTGCATGAACATGCAAAGCATCACCTGAAAGCACAAGTGTGGAAAATACCTGGTGCTCGATGAAAGCCCACAGATCCCCTGCTTCTGGTGGTGCTGTACACAAGGTAGCATCCAACAGCAGAGCTTTCTGCTTTGCTGAGCAGATGAGACAGGTTGGGAGGGAACTGGCATGCCAATGGTGGCGGATGCTTAGTGGGCCCTCCTTGTGTTTGCACAAGATGCAGTGTTTTAAAGCACACTGTCCGAGGGGAAATTTTCTCTTCTGAATCTCTATTTTAATAGAGATGTAGCACTCCAGGCACCAGGGAAGGAGATGAGGCTCCATGTAATCCCCTGAGAGAACACAGTCAGAGGCCGATGAGTAAAGGGTCCTAACATAAACATCTGTGGGGTCTGCCACAGACTCAAAATAGCCTTTGGACAGTGAGGGTCTATTGCTTAAGGTCCTAAAGGGTAACTGGGGGATCTTGTGCAAGAGGTGCAACCTGGTGAAGGAATTCAAGGCACACTGGGAGCTGCAGATTTACTTATGGGAGTGGGAAGGGAATGACAACCCCCTTCCCCACCATCATGGAGCACAGTGCTGGTTTCTGAGGTCTCCGACAGGGCTATGCAGTGTCCACTTTCAGGCAGGAGCTCTGTTTGACCTGCATCTGAAGGTTTTAAAGGAGAAGAGCATCTTGGCTTGGCTTCCACTGCAGAAGATCATGAGAAGTCAAATTGCTGTGACAGTGAGAGCCAAAACAACTGACAGGGAAGCCAATTGGAAATCCCTCACACATTCTCTCTTGATTTTTTTTTTAATACTTTTGTCCTCTTATTATTACAGAGCTGCTATTTTTATCTTGCAGACCAGTATTCACTGCCTGCCTCTTGGTTGCCTCCTGCTTAGATAACATTTGGGAGCAACCCAGCTCTTGCTTCTGTGGGCCTGTGACTGCAGAATGGTTTTGTAACGCTGGGTTTGATATTGCTAACTTCTCACACCTGCTGCAGACCTCCATGTATGATTTTAGTCAAGTCGTTTCCAACAGTTGCACTGCCTGTGTGTGAAGTGGCAGAGTTAAAGAAATACTGTGTCCCATCCTGGTTCTCTGCAGCTGTATTGAGAGTGTAAGATATTTGGGCAGGGATCACCTTTTAGGGCATTTGCGCAGCACCTAGAACAACGAGGTCCAGGAGACCTAATATTTTCCTGCCCAGAAAAGCAGAGAAGAAAATAAGGCACTGCATCCTTATGTGAAGACTGCCCTGATCTATGTTGTGTGTGGATGTGTAAATTACAACAGACGATGCACTTAGCAATTATGTTCTTTGCATACATAAGCAGGAACAACAGCTCCCAAACTGCCAATATCTCTCTCGATTCTCACCAAACGGCTGTGTGTCACCCGGTCACACAGCAAGGGGGCTCGAGGAAACGAGAGGAAGGAATGGCAGAGAAGAAAGCTTCAAATGGGGAGATACATCCCTCTCCAACAGGGAAATGAACAACAGCATCTTTTTTTAAAGAGACTGAAATTCAGCTGCATTTCAAGCCCTCTTTTGTTTCAGGGAGTTTGGTTTGAGCAAGAGACATTTTAAACTAGCTTTGAAAGCAGAAAAGTGTCTTTAGCTAACCATGCCTCAGTGTGTGCAGCCTGAGGCTGTCTGTATCGTAGGCTGCCTTTTTGATCAACTCTGTTTTCTGCCCTTCCCCATGTGTCTCCTGGATCTTCACTTAAAAGACACCTCCCCCCCCCGCCCCCTCCCCTGCAAAAAAAACCCCACAACAAACCAAAAACCAAACATCAACAAAAACAACCCAAACAAAAGGGAACACCTCTTGCTTTTTATTTTCTTCTGTTAGACCACTCCACTTACGAGGATTTCTGCGCTTCATCCCCTACGCTGAATTGCACCTCTCTGCTTATGCAAGAACCATGCAAGACAGTAAGCACTAGTGCAGAAGATGTTACCCTTCCCATCCATGCTGGCTATCGAGCTCTTCCTAAAAGCTCCCAGAAAATCGCAGAGAGTACAGGAGCTGTGTGTGGCTTAGGACTCCCAGGCTGGCTTCTCCTAGCAAAGGGTTACTCCAGCCGCTGAAAAGCTTCACACTGACATGCTGATGAAGGAAGGCTGCAGTTTCTATGAATGTGTTGATACCCAGATAATGTTTTACATCACCTGACACACAGCCTTCTCTGGATCATGGTGTCTGCTGCTTTTCAGCTTTCCTGCAGGCTTCAGGAGAAAGAAACTCTTGGCTTCGTCTGCATGTGAAAATAGGTTGAGACCTCCAAACTCAGACATTTGGAAGATGACATAATTTGACATGAGTCAGCATGATTGGCAGGTCAAAGCATAATGCTGGCTCTTGCAGCTCAAAAGCGCATGGTAAATTGGCAGAGCTGTGAAGCTCACCATGCCACAGTCTATGTGGTGCATCTCTTGATATTCCCTCTCTACATATATCCAGAACAGTTGATAGTTCATATTATTCAGACCACATAGGGCTCAGAAAGGGAGCAAGAAGACAGAAATGGAGGTAACCTGAGCCTCTGACAGGTAGCCAGTGAAGCAATGACCCCAGGTACAAAGTCACCTAGGGCAAGCCTTTGAAATGACACAGCCTGGTGGGTGGTGCTGAGCTCTGTTTAAAAACTGGGCCAGAATTATTGCAATGGAAACAGCTGGATACTGAGTGATTTTAAAAATCTGGCTCTTGTTTAGCTGCCTCCATGGGAACTGAGCTAAATTGAAAGCCTGGCCCTGACTGGGCATGCTGAGCACTTTAAAATTGGTCCTTCTGCTCTTTGGAAATTTCAGCCGATGTGTTCTGCCAGTAGTTGAGATTTCCTTGTTTTCAACAGGAAACTTTCAGAAGTATAACTGTTCTTTGTTCTACATTTTTTGTTGATGCTTTCTTTTTCAGCTGACACAAACATCAGTGCCTGTCAATTTCAGAGCCCGTTCCAGGCTCTGTCTGTATGCCAGTGTGGTTACAGCCTGCTAATTCCTTTGCTTACCTACCAAAAGGCAGAAGTAGCTATCTGTCACCTTGCTATTTGTTGCCTTTGAATCCTAGTCTGAATGAGTGTATGCATCTTTCAGCCTGAGTCAAGAATAACACTAAAATTCAAGCCTTATCTGCAGGAGGAACTCTCTCCACTAAAAGCCCCAGCCAGGTCTGGAGCCCTGTTGTACTCACTCTCGTGCAAATAAAGACTATATGTTCTCTGCAGAGTAAACAGACAATATTGACATGGAGCAGCAGGAGAAACAGAAGGTATGAAGTGTTGAAGAAACTTAGATAAGGGTGCACAAAGCATGAACAGCAAAGATGAGAACAATACTTAGATCAAATCGATATCCTTGTGTTTCCCAAACACAGCTGGACAAGTGTGTTTGCTGCATACCATCAGCTTTCAGCAACCAGTGAAGGGTTATTAACAATTAGCGATAAAAACAAGATGGGGGATTTCAAACATAGGCAGAGGAGCATATGACAAAAGTCTTTTACAGGGCTGCACCCAGTTGTTTAGCATGGATGGCTGCCAGTTGACAAGTGAGCTCTTTCGACAGCACACTGTGATGCTCTCATGGGAATGGGAGAGGTGTCTGGACAGAATACCGCCGTCACTCGCATCAGCTGCACACTGCTGGGAAACGATGATCGGTGCTGTGTAGTACATTAGTGCATTTGGATGCTCTTGCCTCCAGCACAGGCATACGAAGGTACCAGCAGTGCTGGCTAGATGATTATGATGTGACTTTGGGGCATAGTATAAAATTCGTGGAAACAAGCTGTTGAGAGTTTTCATCAGTCTGAATCCAAAGGGCCCAGGTGATGCAGCAGGCAGCAGGCTAAGTCTGTCTTCCCATGAAGCCCTGGCCTTTGTATGGGCAAGGAGTCATTTACTGCTTCTCTGAAGCTGAGGAGTGATGGTAAATAGAGACCTGATGCCAGCTGGAGAGTATGCAGACGATTCTGCTTTCATATAAAAGGTACAAGGCTGATCTGAACCGCCTGGCTGTCTGGGTAGAGGACAAGTCTCCCTGCTGCTAACTCCCTGTTGGCTTCCTGAATCTGAAAATGTCTCCCACTGGGCAGTAAAGTCAAAGCTAAGAGTTTGGCAAAAGCAGGATTGATACTCGTTCTGCTCTCCCTGAATCTGTGAACGTCTCTCTGCACCACTCGGGTGTGTTCAGAAGAGAGCAGCCAGCTTCTCCTTGCCCTATACCTCAACAGACTTCATTCCTGTGGTAACGCTGTCTTTGCATTTGCATGCAAAGTATGATTTGCACTGCACTGAACACTATTTAGATTGGCTATTATGCGATAAAATCATTCCGGTGGGGTGGGGGGGTAGGGGAGAGAAATCCCATCTTGTTGTTTTGCTTCTGCTGTCTAAGTCCTGAATGGGTTTCTGGGGAAAAAAAAAAAAATCATGACAGAAAGAGGAGAGGGAGCATCAGCATTGATTGCTGCTAGGGAAAAGAGCCTTTTGCTGGATAAACGTCACCACGAGTTACACACTCTTCTTCCCATATTAAAGACCATATTGCCTTTTGATCTTGTGCCTGTGACCACAAACTCGAGCGCAGGAGAGGATGTCTCTCTCTCCTTTGCAAGAGCTACCTCTCATGGCGCAAGGTCTGTTCTTTCTCCTCTCTCTGGGTGGTAGCAAGCTCAGGCTGCACCTTCTGCAGGGCAGATGGTGTCTAAGCATCTTTTTGGGATCTGGACTGTGCCCACTGTTGGGAGTCAAACCGAATACTTTAAAAATGGAGCACTTTCTGTATGAGACACTAAATTCACTGTCTCCTTGATATTATAATCTTCCTATATGTCTTGTTTGTGAGTGAATCCTAGTAAAAGCCTGGCATAGATTAGAGTCTGGGCTCCAATACTGGGCATTGCTAATAGCCCCTTTCTGATGAAAGTTTTGCTGAGAGTGGCTTGGTTCCAGTTTGAAGGAGATTTTCCCTTCTGTTTCTTCAGTATCTCCAGGGTGGGGGCAGGAATGTGCTCCCTGATGTGCATTCTTTCCCACTGCTATTTCTGGCTGTGCACAGTTCACTGCTTCACAGTGACTGGACCAGGGCATTTAGTTAGTGAATAGTCTGTTATGGGAGATTAAACAGATTTCCCTACAGTGAGAGAACAATAATCTTGTGATCATTCAGTGTTGTTTTTTTTTTTCCCCTTCCCCCCCCCCCCCCCCCCCCCCCCCCCCCCCCCCCCGTCCTGAGTGGTTACATGCTACTAGAGTTACACGTATCTTAAGCAAACAGAGATCCATAAAGTTCAAAACATGCTTCTGGATTTGTGCAACTTTCTGTTACAGCAAGAGGTCCACCGTGAAGATAGAAATACAGAGACGTGCTGCATATACCGTGGAGAAACATGGCAATGATATGACATGAAACCCAGCATCCAAGCTAGGGGAGGAAATCTCTCAGGCGCAAACATTGGCCTCATGCTTCACCTTTGTGCCTTCCTGTACTTAGGTGGTAGCCATTAGGTATTTACACATGGGACCTGAGACCCCACCCTATAGATTTCATTAGGATAGATGCAAGAATGAGCTTTGGGGGACTGGGAGGCAGCAAACTTCCCCCAGAAATGATAGTAAGCCATGAAACAAAGGGTGAAAAAATGAATGCCTTCATCTTGAGAAGATTTACCACTCCCACCCTTGTGGTGGCTGCCAATGAAATTTTGTTTGTGCCGCTCATTTTGCTTTTCCACCTACGGCTTTGTGCATGTGAAAAAAATGGCCATCTGAAAGCCCTCAGAGGCATAGTTATTTCCACCGATCCACATTCAGCACCGCCTCTGCAGTGCACCCTCCCACCAATGCACTAAATAAGGTGCCTTCCTCTCAAAGGACCGCTCCTGGGACAAGAAAGGTGGGAGCCTGCATGCCTCTTCAGCCTGCGTGCTGCTGACAGAGCATGCTGTCGGACACCACACGAGCAGCAATCATCAGTGTGAGGTGAAGGCCTGTTCCGCAGAAGCCCCAGAAGCTCCTTTCATGTCCCCCTCCCCGAGCTGTCCTCATGCACAAACACACTGCTGCTGTTTCCGCAGGCACCAGGGCTGTAAAGCCAGGCTCAAACAGGACCTGGCAGTATCCAACAGTCAGTGAGGAGGATGACTCATGGACGATGGCAGGCCTGCAACTTAAAAGCTTCATTTAAAAAATAGTTGTTAAGATAGTTCTTAATCTGCTGCAAAAGCATTCTCATGAGGACTGTGGCAATTAGGAATTAATCTTTGTTTGAAACAGGAAAATATTTTCCACCAATGCATCAAAACCTGAATGTAAATTAGGGCGTAGGTGGATAGATTTATTTTAATGACCTCTCTGTTCCTGTTTGCTCTTCCCAGGATATAGCTAGCACCAAAGAAAATCATGAATCCATGAATCAGCCAAGTCACTGCTATTACAGAAATTAAAATCTCCCGTTCCTATGGTGCAAACAAATTAGGGGCGAAGTGCATAATCTAGGGTCTTCATCCCAGATTGTATGAGGGTATTAGAAATGACATTGCCAAATCATTGGGATCTGGAGACACACCAGAGCAGTCACCACAGTAGATCTCACAGATTAATAATCTTTCTGTACCTGACTGAGGTGCAATACAACAGCAAGAACATAGCTTTATGGATAAACAAAATGGTAACAAATATGTCCATGCGATGAATTAACAGGGAAAATGAGGTTGGTGCACAGGCAGTAAAGTAGGCATATGTTGCAAATTTATCTCTCTACACTCTGTTACTGCCCAGAGAAATGGACTTATATTTAATCCAGCTCTGGTGCACATGACAGGAATTCTGCAGCTGTCAGTGATGTTATGTACTGCAAACTCCACACATCCATTGTAAAACTGTGCTCATTATAAGAAGTAAAATACGGTACCTGAATCTTAACTGAAGTATTAATAATGAAAATGGATTACATGCATCCTGTTTGCTGAGCAATTATTCCAGGGAAGGGATTGATTTTAGCTTTTGCCTCCCTGACTGAATGGCAGAACAGGTATTTGCAGGCAGTGACTCTGACCTGGAGAAAATGTCAGAACCTTTATAAGCTTTAAGGAGAAATGCAAGGTTTTTTGGTTTTTTGCTTTAGCTATGTGCAAGTAAAACTTTATTATCTGTGTTATTTCTTAGACAAAAGAAGCTCAGAAAAATTTAATATAATATAACTTAATTAATCAGAAGCCTGCATAATCATAAAATTCTCTACACTGGAACACGATCCATTTTCAAATGTGTATCATTAAGGCTTTGTTGAGAGGGCTGTTAATGAGAACCCTGATTCTGTGTAATGGGCACACATTTAGGTGATGCAGTAGTGTTTAATTTTACTGCAAGCTTCAGTTGTAGGCTGCTTGAACCACTTTAAAAAGCTCTTCGTTCCTGACAAGCTGTTACATGTGCAGAAAATGTATGAAACACGTCACTCTTACCTGTGTGTGATTCTGGGCCTCTATGTATGTCCCAGCCATCAGCAGTGTATGCAGGACAAGCTCTGTGCACATCCCAGCGCAGGCAGCCCGATTTCTTCAGCCTCTCCTTTGAAGAGCCCTCTTGCCTAGACAGGAATATTGAAATAGTGCGTTCTCCTACCTGGGAATCGTGCTGAATCAGGACAATGAGCGTCTTTACTATACAGTTTCAAGGGGAATGAACCCTGAAGCCTTGAAAGTTATCCCTTCGAAGGAAACTAGCGCGCTTTAAAGAGCAGGAAATATAAAAGCCAAAAACTGTCAGGACAACAGCTGATTGCAAAGATCCCCTATTGCTCCCCACGAGGGCCAGAATCTACCCGAATTCATTGGTGATGTTTCTTGTTGTGGAAGGTGTTTTGGATTTTTTCTAAACTTAATCCCAAATGTGGTTTCAATCAGAATCATTTCACCCAGGGTCAGGACAAGTGCGAGGACTTTCCTTCTGTTTGCACTTCCACGGTCTGAAGCCTCAACCGCAGAGCAGCGGCATGCTCCTTGAAAAGGATCATTTCGCGTCTGAAGGAGCAAAACCTTCGAAAGCAGGAAGGAGAAGCGCCTTTCCGGTGCTCGCTGCCTCCCGAGCGAGCAGGACGGGGCTGGCAGCGGAGGGTGGGACCGTCCCTCCTGCGGTCAGTGCCTCGGGATGCGCCCCGTGCTGCCTGCGAGCAGGCTGCCGGATCCATGCCAATATGGGCAGTTCAGCCACTAACTTTTCAATGCATAAAAAAGGGAATTACATTATTTCATACCGGATGTAATGACTGTCTGGTTGGACACTTACAGCCAATAAATAATAAGCTTGGGGTCAGGTATTTCTTGGCAGCTAACGGCCACCTGTGCTAAAAGCTGTCGACTCCTGCAGTAATTCGTTAAGCAATGGGAAATGGCCTTTATGTCAGTCATTACGGCACCAATAGAAAAGTTTTGTTTCAAATGTAATCAGCTTTACGACACTAATGCCACTTCTAAGTGAAAATGGGAGTAGCCTAATACATGGAGAAATGTGATGGACACACAGCCAAACTTGCATTCTTGCAGGGAAGAGACGCAGCTTGTGTGAAGTGTGTTAATGAGTTAGTGCCAAAAGCAGAAGTTTGAAAGGGACAACTAGTATTCTGTTTCTAGATAGAAAGCACTACATGTCCTTTACAACTTACACTTTTTCTGGGGAGCCAGGGGAAGAGGGAAACACAGGACCCCACTTCAATACTTACCACATTAATTCCACTTTTATGAAACCATGGATAAAGTATATTTCTTGTCAGGGTGTAAAAAGCTGTAAAAAAGCAAAAGCCTTTCCTGCAGCCAGTGCATGATGCTGATAAGAACATATGTAAGAAGTTCTAGTCAAAAAAACATTAAAATGTCAAAAGCCATATAGGGTTTCACATTTCTTAGAATCATAGAAAGGTTTGTATTGGAAGGGACCTTAAAGATCATCTAGTTCCAACCCCCCTGCCATGGGCAAGGACACCTTCCGCTAGATCAGGTTGCTCAAAGCCCCATCCAACCTGGCCTTGAACCCTTCCAGGGAGGGGGCATCCACAGCTTCTCTGGGCAACCTGTTCCAGTGCCTCACCACCCTCAGAGTGAAGCATTTCTTCCTTATATCTAATCTAAATCTACCTTCTTTCAGTTTAAAGCCATTACCCCTCGTCCTATCACTGCATAGAATCATAGAATCATAGAATAGTTTGGGTTGGAAGGGACCTTTAAAGGTCATCTAGTCCAACCCCCTGCAATGAGCAGGGACAACCTCACTAGATCAGGTTGCTCAGAGCCCCGTCCAGCCTGACCTTGAATGTTTCCAGGGATGGGGCATCTACCACCTCTCTGGGCAACCTGTTCCAGTGCTTCACAACCCTCATTGTGAAAAACTTCTTCCGTATGTCTAGCCTATATCTCCCCTCCTTTAGTTTAAAACCATTACCCCTTGTCCTATCACAGGAGGCCCTGCTAAAAAGGTTCTCCCCATTTTTCCTATAGGCCCCCTTCAAGTACTGGAAGGCTGCAATAAGGTCTCCCCGGAGCCTTCTCTTCTCCAGGCTGAACAGGCCCAACTCCCTCAGCCTGTCTTCATAGGAGAGGTGCTCCATTCCTCTGATCATCCTTGTGGCCCTCCTCTGGACCCGCTCTACCAGGTCCACGTCCTTCTTATGTTGAGGGGCCCAGAGCTGGACGCAGTACTCCAGGTGGGGCCTCACCAGGGCAGAGTAGAGGGGCAGAATCACCTCTCTCAACCTGCTGGCCACGCTTCTTTTGATGCAGCCCAGGATACGGTTGGCCTTCCGGGCTGCCAGTGCACATTGTTGGCTCATGTCCAGCCTTTCATCCACCAGCACCCCCAAGTCCTTCTCGGCAGGGCTGCTCTCCATCCCTGCATCCCCCAGCCTGTACCGATACCGGGGGTTGCTCCAACCCAGGTGCAGGACTCTGCATTTGTCCTTGTTGAACCTCATAAGGTTCACATAGGCCCACTTCTTGAGCTTGTCCAGGTCCCTCTGGATGGCATCCTGACCCTAAAGCGTATCCGCCGCACCACTCAGCTTGGTGTCGTCCGCGAACTTGCTGAGGGTGCACTCGATCCCGCTGTCTATGTCATCGATGACGATGTTAAAAAGGACTGGTCCCAATACAGACCCTTGAGGGACACCACTTGTCACCAGTCTCCATCTGGACATTGAGCCATTGACCACTACCCTCTGGATGTGACCATTCAACCAATTCCTTGTCCACCGAGCAGTCCACCCATCAAATCCATATCTCTCCAGTTTCGAGAGAAGAATGTTGCGGGGGACCGTGTCAAAGGCCTTACAGAAGTCCACATAGATGACATCGGTTGCTTTGCCCTTGTCCACTGATGCAGTCACCCCATCGTAGAAGGCCACTAGGTTGGTCAGGCAGGACTTGCCCTTGGTGAAGCCATGCTGGCTGTCTCCAGTCACCTCCCTGTCCTCCATGTGCCTCAGCATCGTTTCTAGGAGGATCTGTTCCATGATCTTCCCAGGCACAGAGGTAAGGCTGACAGGTCGGTAGTTCCCAGGGTCCTCCTTCCTACCCTTTTTAAAGATGGGTACTACGTTTCCTTTTTTCCAGTCCCCAGGGACTTCGCCTGACTGCCATGACCTTTCAAATATCATGGAGAGTGGCTTGGCAACTACATCAGCCAATTCCTTCAGGACCCTGGGATGCATCTCATCAGGTCCCATAGACTTATGTACGTTCAGGTTCCTCAGGTAGTCACAAACCTGATCTTCTCTTACCGTGGGAGGGACTTTGCTCCCCCAGTCCCCGTCTTGCAGTGCATCCGCTTGAGAGGTGTGGGAGGAGAGGTTGCCAGTGAAGACTGAGGCAAAAAAGTCGTTGAATACCTCAGCCTTCTCCTCGTTCGTTGACACTAGTTTGCTGCTGCTGCTCTTCAGGGGGGGTATGCGTTCTTTCACCTTCCTTTTCTGGTTGACATACCTGTAGAAGGCCTTCTTATTATTCTTTGTGTCCCTTGCCAAGTTCAGCTCTAGCCGCGCCTTGGCCTTCCTGACTCCGTCCCTACATAACCGGGCAGCGTCCCTATACTCTTCCCAGGATACCCGTCCCTGCTTCCACTGCCTATGCATTTCCTTTTTGCCTTTTAGTTTGACCAGCAGGTCTCGACTCAGCCATGCTGGTCTCTTGCCACCTTTGCTCGATTTCTTGCACCTGGGGACTGAGAGCTCTTGCGCTCTATGGAAAGCCTCCTTAAAGATCTGCCAGCTCTGTTCTGCCCCCTTGTCCCTGAGGGCAGTTTCCCAGGGGGTCCTATTGACTAACTCCTTGAAGAGCTGGAAGTTTGCTTTCCTAAAATTCAGGGTCATGACTTTGCTCTTCCTGTGACCCATATCCCTCAGGATTGTAAACTCCAATGTCCTTGTCAAAAGTCCCCCTCCAGCTTTCTTGTAGGCCCCCTTTAGGTACTGGAAGGCTGCTAGAAGGTCTCCTCGGAGCCTTCTCTTCTCTAGGCTGAACAACCCCAACTCTCTCAGCCTGTCTTCATAGGAGAGGTGCTCCAGCCCTCTGATCATTTTTGTGGCCCTCCTCTCGACTCGCTCCAACAGGTCCATGTCCTTCTTGTGCTGAGGGCCCCAGAGCTGGATGCAGTACTCCAGGTGGGGTCTCACCAGAGCAGAGTAGAGGGGCAGAATCACCTCCCTCGACCTGCTGGCCACGCTGCTTTTGATGCGGCCCAGGATACGGTTGGCCTCCTGGGCTGTGAGTGCACATTGCTGGCTCATGTTGAGCTTGAACCACATTTTTCTGGGTGTACCATTTGTAGCGATAACATCCCCTAAGAACCCCAAACTTGGTACATGTCAAAAGGAATCTATTTTCAAATTTTTGTATGTGCCTAATCTTTGTTCTCACATGCAAGCTATGAACAGCAATTGATTTGTACGCAGATGAGAATTTGTAATAAAAGGACACTGCCCATCAGAAACGTCCAGGCCCCCCCCAGGCTTATGTGGACTTGTGTCCCCAGGCGCAGTCTGCAGCAAAGTAGGGCACAACCGCACAGATGTGCTGTACAAATGAAATAAAAAGACAATTCACTCATTTCTTATTTGTCTGTTTCCACTCCCCCCCCAAAAGCCCACAGAGGTACTTTTTCACAAATAGAAACAGTGCTGATTATTTATGTTAACGAGTAGCCAGTGTCCTCAGGAAACAACTGAAGGGCACGGAATTCAATGGGAATTTTACCCCTGATACCAGCAGCCTAGGATGCTACCAGTAGGCCCCACCTGCATAGCATAATACTTATCATTGATGTGCACATGTGAAATGAAGAAGGAGGTCCAGTAAGGGTAAGAGTCATGAAGGACTGAGAAGACAATCACGTCCGCACTATTGCTTGACCTCTGGCTTCTTTCTCTAGTTCTATTGCCTTTTTAATTATTTGAATCTACGGAAAAGCTTTCACCCTTGTTGCCAAAGTGAAATAGCAGGCAAAACTCTCTCACTCCCTGAAAGTTTTGCAGCAGCAAAAGAAGGATCTTTACTTTTACATACAGAACGGCAGGATGCAAAAAAAGAGTGATGATCATGGGAGAAAGAAAAGCAGCAGAATAATGAGGTAGCCACACTGGCAAATGGAAAAGAGCAGGTAATTTGAAAAGAATTACATTACACAGGGCAAATTAAAAGATTGAAGTTGCAAACAGAAGCCAATGGAATGACAGTGTAGAAAGAATTAGAGAAGAATTAAAAGACAGAGGCGCAAGGAGGTAAAATATTGCTTTCATCTCCTAGTGCAAAACACGTATTAATGTTTCAATAAAGGGACAAAGGGTGGAAGCATTACATCATACCATAACTTTAAATTAATCAGGGAACTCTTGCAGCAAATTAATATATGGGTTTTTTGTGTGTGTGTCTATGCAACAAATATGTGTAAATTCACCCCAATTGCAGAAATTCCTGTCAGATTTACCCACTTCTGCAGAATTGTTTCAAAGTCTGTCTTGTCTTTACTAATAATGATGTCTCTAGTGCTCATGGTTTCTGAGATGAAATTGAAAAGGTGAACAGTATGTGAATCACAATGTCTTTCAAAGTTTGCTGACAGCCTGAAGAAACACTGAAAAGGTGTAAACTTCCTTAATTCTGAAATCTGAGGTTAATAGTCTGCACCTTATTAAAAATAAGGACAACTTAAAATTAAATATAATACTCCATTATTATGAGATTTACTGAATGCATAATCACTCTACTGAAGCATTTCTGTATCTTCCACAGTGTTCTGCAAACTCCAGAAGACCCTCTATGAAGACAGAACCGGTTGCAAGTGGAGCACATTGAGACCTGACTGTTTAGCAGACAAAGGTTGGCAATTTTTGTCATTGTGCAATGTGGTGCCTTGGTGTAGTTACACTCACTGAACACTGAGACCTTGAGGAGATATGATCACATATATCTGTGAATCATGTTCCTTGTCTCCTTCAGGATGATGCACCAGATACTTTTGCAGGGAGACTTTAAAATACAAAGAAAACTTACTCAGACTTGCATTTGTTTTTGTTTCCGTCACAAAAAAAAAGGAACTTAAAAGGTCATCTAATGGAGGCACACGTCATCCCACCAACAAAGAAAATGACTGAAGCAAATTATAACAGTTATTACAAAAGTATGAGGTCAAGAAATGCCGATGTTGTGGAAATGACTTATGCGCGAGTCATTCAAAGGCAAAATTTTGACTGAAAAAGCAACTATGGAAGGAACATAAAATGTCAGGTTTTTGAAACTCTTAAGGCCTATTTATTTTTAAGCATAGATTAGGATTAATGTTTTATAAATGCAAGAAGGAATACACAGTTTTGCTCTCCAATTTTTGTTCAAGGGAAACTAGTGAAAAATAAGGTAGGCATTGATTTTAAAGCAAAATGGTGTTCCACACAAAGTCAGCATATGGAATCATATCTTTTTCTAATTGCTTAGTGGTAACTGGGTTTTATCCACCTCTGAAACAGACAAAGTTCAGCCCATGCAAAAGTCTTTCTCATGAACATCCTACAAATGAACATATCCGAGGAGAAGAAAATGAGTGCATCTGCAAAAAATAATTATTGCAGATGAAGCATTTGGGTTAATTCCACGTGAAGACAAGGGTGGTGGGGCCATCTCTGCTGTACAAATAAAAATTAATCCTAAAGCGGATGAATCCTCCAGCACCTTTAAAAAGGGAAGTGTTTTTTCATGTTTTGGAGATCAAAACTTGGCATAAGCTGTATTACCGAATGGGCATTATACACTACCTAATAGGCAAAAATGAGAATGAGTCTGAAATCCCCCAAGTCACCGTGCATTGTTTTTAGTGGCAAGAACATCCTCCCTCTCTCATATCACTGATAGCATCAATTTCAAAAAGAAAAGTAAGTAATGAGTCATTTTGAACAGCAGGTAATGACAGTATCGGTCTTTATTCTCACTTGTACCAAAACCCTTTTTACACCAACTCGGGAGACTAGAGAGTCCTAAAAGCAGCACTTTACCAGGTGTTGAGCAACCTTAATGAACATGAAAATCAAAACCATTACTTGAGAGAGGGTACGACAAAGTGCCTGGCTGCCAATAACCCCCACACAGGTGCCTCACTCACTGGGAGATAGAGAAAGAAACACATCAAAGTAACTGGGAAGGGAAATTATTCCATTAGCTGCAGAAGTCAGGGAAAAACACTCCCAAGTAACGTGGCACTGTGTCCTTGGAAGGAGGAAGAGCCTCTCTCCTGCTCCGCAGTTGGTTTTGCAGACAGTAAAAGGTGATGGAATTTAAAAAAAAAAAAAAAGGAAAGAAGAGGTCTTTGCTTCTTTGACCAGATTGAACACTGGTCATCTGAAGGGTCTAGTAACTCTGCCAGACAGTGCACTGAGCACACAGACGCAGTTAAAGATGCCTCGAGAGACAGGAGAGGAAAAGAGAAAAGGGGGAAAGAGAAGACGAAAGCTGGAAAATATTACTAGAGGAAACTTAGAAGGGGAAAAGAATCAAAAGTAAAAGGGAGAAAAATGAAACGAAAAAACCCCAAAACACCAAACAAATAACCCTCCAAACTCAAAACAGATGTCTCTAATAGGAGTCTGGGCTGCCAATACAGTACAAGTCTGAGCCTAAGAGAAAACACAAAACAAGACACAAAGGGATAGTTTTTCTTCCAATTTGTCCTTGTTTGTTATATGTCCTGATTTACTTCTAAAAAGGGAAACTCTCCGGCTGAGAAAAAGCCTCACCCTTTCTCTGCTGTTGCCACTTACTTTCTCATTTCTCAGCCCCATTATTGTTTTTCACTTCGATTATTGACATTTTCTCTATCAACAAGCAGCTGCATCCAGCATGCACCACCTGGGTGCAAGTGGGATTTGGGGGATGGCACTGGGGAGAAAAGGGTGGTAGTGACACTCAAAACCCACGGTGGTCTCAGAGGGATATTTCCCATGAGAAAGGAACACAGGCGTCACGCACCCGCATGGAGACCACCAAAGAACAGGGGTATGAGAGGTGCTGATTTCAGTTGCACTGAAACATTTTGTGGATGTGCCTTACACCCAGGGCATAAAGGCAGTAACCTGGGGTAAATTTAGCAATATTTTATTAACCTGGTGCAGCACGGTACCCCTGAAGCTCTACTGTTCTCCGCAGCCTCTGTGGCACCAAGCCTGGACCCGGTGGTGCTTCAACACCGCGCTCCACAGCTCTGCTCTACCTACAGAAGGCAAGGGGAGTTCAGTTCTCAGGGTCCTCCAGGTTGTGTGTCTCCAGCCTCTGTCACTGGAAACCCTCTGAGTCTGACCTTGGAAAATGTGCAGCACTCTTCTCCTCTGCAGTTTTCCTAGCTGTGGGGGTGGCCTGAGGCCGTGGTTTTTACTGTGTGAGTAATATTCCCCATGCTTGTGAAGGACAAGCATTTAATGGACCATCTGTCTATGGTCTTCTCATGGCCTACCGTGTTTCTGGCAGAACTGTGGCTCCCATTACGTTCGAAGCTCCCTTTCCCTCAGATTCATTAAAGCATTACATGTGTGATGTCAGAATCTTGATGCAATAGGATGGGATAGAAATGGCTGCGAACTGAAGGGGAATTATACATGTTTCTGAAATGGTAGCAGCTATTGCTTTGCATAATGCCTACCCAACCCCAAATTGAAGTGGCAGATGGAGGAAGGGAAAACAGGTTATGTGCCTGCAGTGACAGTGCACTGACAGGCTTTGCCCTGCCAACTGGCTCAATGACTTGCCATGCCTCTGTTAGAGTGGTTTCTAAGAGGACATGAAATTGCAGTTTAGATTGTAATTTATGAGTGCTTTTCACGTCAGAAGAGTGTGTTGAAGCACAAGTTTAGCTTCAGGTATCAGCCCTTGGGTTAGAAAAGAACTATTTTGTAAAAGGCAAAATTTTTATTGTTTGCATATAGGGAGCAAACGGTAAGCCTTGATCTGACTCTCCTAATAAGAAGCACCTTGAGAAATCCCATTATTTGTTATAATCTTATTGTCACTCTGTGACTTTAGAACAAAGAAAATTCAAATCAAAATTTCTTACTTTTATTTGCCTCCAAATTAATGTTGCCGCTTGCAATTTTATGCATTCATATGCTGTTCTATTCTGAGCTTTCACACCAGCACACACAAGACTGGGCTATCTTAATTTCTCTAACTACATACTTAAAAGCAGATCTAGGAACTTAGGAAGCTAGGTGTTGAGTTCCTCTGCATACATGCCCCTTAAGGACTGTCCTGGGAGTACTGAATCATTTACTCTGAACAAGTCAGCAGTCAATGCCATTTTCAGTCCTACTGTGAGTACTGGGCTGGATTCGAAGAAACAACATTTAAGACCTGCATGGTTTACTACCAAAGCCAGGTTTTTATGTAACCTATGCATGACCCATGGTTCTGTACCTATGTTTCACTGCAGGCTGCACATAAAAATAATTTCTAGAGTATTTTAATGAGAAATTACATTTCCCATCATACAACAACAATTACTTCAGCAGGCTTTTTCATTTCAAAGGCAGGTATGAGATAAGATAACTGAGGGCTGAAGCTGCGTGAAACAGGCTGAGGTTCAGAGTTTACAGAATATTGGCCTAATATATGTTGGTTTATACTCGACAGAGTCTGTAGCTAAGCATGTACAACTAACACAATTTAAAGGTGTGAAGTTCTGACCAGCAAAGAGCCACACCATTTTAAAATTGTCTTGCTGAATGCATTTTCTAAAAAAACCCCACCTGTATTCAAACCTAGACAAGTCTCTGTACGGCTAATTTAGGCAAGAAGAAGAAAATGCTTTTGTCCCACCTTGAATTTCCGCTTCCCAAGCATAAGTTTCTTTCCAGTGTCCTTGACTGTAATCATACCTACCCTCTCCATCCCCGAGCTGTGAAGCCTGTCCTCGCTGACAACTGCAACGCACTATCAGGCAGAGGGTGCCATGTCCCCATGGAAGCGGTGGGAATGCAGGCACAGGGATGCAGCTGCAGGGCCTGGGAAAGCTTTTGTGACCCTAGATGTATGTCCTGGTGAGGTGTCTACTTCTCAGGTAATGCCATCATCCCATACCACCACAGTTTTCACAGAAAGGAAACTAAGATGAGAGAGCCTGAAAGGAAACAGCCTGTTCAGACCTGGACAATGAAGGATCAGGCCTTCAAGGCTCTTTGAGGTATGTACCCAGTGCCCGCCATCCAGTGTAGCTGTGCCGAGAGAGACCAAACACACGCTGACTCCACGTAGTGCAAAAGTGTTCACATTAGCTCCAATTCCTTTTGTCACACCTGCC
Organism: Phoenicopterus ruber ruber; assembly: GCA_009819775.1. Taxonomy (NCBI): domain Eukaryota; kingdom Metazoa; phylum Chordata; class Aves; order Phoenicopteriformes; family Phoenicopteridae; genus Phoenicopterus; species Phoenicopterus ruber. The sequence continues at coordinate 30,452,165 of CM020246.1, forward strand.
TGTTATGGCCTGGAACAAGGACTTGCAAGCTCCATGATTAACATCATGAGGGTCCTTGTCTGAGTTAATAAGATTTTCCTGCTTCTGATGGTAAAAGCAGCATAATAGGTAAAGGGGCTCCACATCCTAAGACATGCACATCAGCATGTTCACACAGGAGTTGTGGGATGAAGCAAGGAACTGAAGGTTGGTTCAACTTGTCCCGATAAGTTGCAGTTGTTCGGTTATGTTGTGGATGTAGCAGAACTGCTTGTACCTCTTTGGGCTGCACCTGAAGTAATCTGCAGTTCATTTAAATGATACAGTCCTTTTGTGAGATGATTTGAACCAGCATTACAAAGAAGCCTGTTCTTGCCTCGGGTCTAAATCACTGGCTAGTACTGGAATGGGTTTTTGGTAGGTACCATTGCCTGCCTCACCGCTCTATGCCCACAGTAGCCTCTACACAGCAGCATGACTCAAGGACTCAGTGCCTTCCTGCCTGCTTGGACCGGTCACAAACCCAAAATCACCATCTCCTCCTCCTCCAGCGTTTCTAGATCTCTGCTGCTGCTCCACACAACCTGACAGCAAAGATGACAAACTGTCATCTGGGACCAAGGTTCAGGCATTTCATCCAGGGTAGTAACATACCGTGGCCTCTCCCCAGTCTCTGGTGTTTCCCTCTCATGACTGTTGCCTTCACTGATCCTTTCCATGTCTGCCCGTTCATCTGCATCATTGTCAGCCTTCGGTGACACGGTACCAGCCGCAGTCCCTCACAAAGCCAGTGCACCAGCTGACTCTAATCTTTCCTCTCCTGATGTACGCTTTGTCCTTGCCAGGGATTTTAAATTAAAATTAAGTATACCTTCATCAGCTTTCCCACCCTTGAGGGGATACTAGCAAGTGCTGTGGCACCAGTCGGTGGGTAGGTAGACAACTATGGGGAAGCAATTCGTCCTAACTGATCGCTTGGAAACAGTGCTTCTCTTTGCACTGTGTGTGTCGCATTTAGCTCCTTTGTGCACGTTTTGAAGATCTCCCCCTAAATTTAAAAAATAAACCCTCCGGGATTAAAGCATCCTGCTTTTGCAGACCTCCTGCTGCTGTACTGCCACTGCAAATCAGTAGGGCACGCTCCTTTATTGCCACACATCAACTCAGCAGCAACAATGGAGCCAAATGAAGCTTTTCTACTCATTTGGTTTCTGTGGTCTAATACCTGCCAAGCATTTGACCACAGCTCTTTGGCTTGCGTCTACAGCCTCCAGGATCCTGAGCTGGCTTGCATCCAGCTACTAGCTGAGCCTGCGACAGCTTAGCTGCTGTGAGCAGCACAGGCAGCGTGCATTTGGTTCACTGAGGCCACAGGCACATTACATTCAGGCTGGATCTCCAGCTCTCAACAGGTCTTGGGGGAAAAGGGAATCCATTTGGGGACTGGTTTGTTTTTGCAGAAATACGTGACAGCTCTTTTTTCATGTCTGTTGCCTTTCCCACATAATGATGATTTCATTTAGGGCCATTTATAAAAACACTGGCATACTCAAAGGTGCTTTTTGAAACCGGGAGACCTAGCAGAGATAGTTTAAAAGGCACACCAATGTGCCAAATGTATTGAACTGTGAAAGAGTAAATTTTTTTAAACTGATTTTAAATAGTTTCCAAGTCAGTGGAGCATACTGCAAACAGAAATATGAGAGAGCAAAAGAGCAAGAATGGACTCTTTGTGTTGCAGAGACCAGTGGTTTTTTGGCTGTATCCACATCAGCCCTTTAGTTTGGATCAGAACCATGCAGTTTTCCATCACTCCCACTTTGGTTTGCATCACAGAGCATGGATCAGACTCCCCTTGGATGAAGCCAAATTAGAAGTTGCACACCAGGAGTGCACCTAATGCACTTCTGCCCCAAATGTATGTTCAGTCTGAGGGATCAGAGCAGAGCAAGTCCAAAGCAAAAAAACCCCACCACCCTGAAATGTGCATATTGTGTATGTGGGCCCTTGGTACCAGCTGTTTCACATTGTAGAATCTCTCCTAGAGCAGTAGAAGCGGTCCACACCGCCTTATAATGCAAACATAGCCTATCACAACCTCTTCATTAAACTGGAAAGCTGAGAGTATAAACTGAGCAGTGCAGGAGTACCCTTAGCATCTGCTGTACACGGGGGAAGATACAGCTAACTCACCACTGGCATTCCAGTATTTCTACTACCATGTATTAGAGCAGCCCTTCACAGGGATTAGGCCACTATTATAGGCACTGCTTGGACTAATAAAGTAGTCCCTATCCCAAATAACATAAATGGAAAAAAAATGCTGAGCTACAGTCTATTTGTAAAGGGAGCAAGACAGAGGTTACTGCTGTAGCTATATACTTCTCCAGACTAGGCATAAATGGGGTCACAAGTGAAAAATTGCTTTGATCTCATCCTCACCCAGATTCGAGCTCACCACTAAACTGCAAATAATCTGGCACAATTAGTCAGCTTGTCTCAGCTGAGGCCAGCCCTGAGAACGCAGAAATGCTGCAGGTTGGGAGCAAGGTGGGACAGCCAAACTGGGCAGGGAAACTTCCTACAGCCTCTCTCTGCCAGCTGCTGGCTCTGAGAGCCTCTGCTGGGAGACCTGCGCCTTCCTAAGTACTAAATCCACCCCTGACAGCAACTGAACGTCTTTGATTTGTATGAATAAATTTCAAAATGTCCTATGATTACAGCTTCGTAATATTCTGGAAGCAGATGGCAGGCACAGCTGACAGTGAAGCAGTTGTAAGTGCAAATAGGAGGTGGCAGAGAGGAGGGGGGAGATACGGAGTTGGCTTAGGAAAACAGTGTAAGGAAAGGAGCTCTTATTTTGAAGGCGCAACCAAATGATGAAAGCAGGTAGGGAGGATTCAGTGGGAGAAAAACATCCAGCTCTGCTTCTTAAGCATAGTACAGTGTGTGCTTAAATGTCTTACTAAACAGACAAGAGAGGGACAGAGAGAGAAAGAGAGGAAGACATTAATACATTCAACTGCACTTGACCCTTTGGAGTGCCACTCTGCTCTCCTAGGAAATAAACAGCAGTAGGCATTTCAGAAACTAACACTCAGCGCCTGGATAAACACACACAATAAATCCCAGCTCCCCCAGGACACCTCCTTACTTCTGGGTCAGGTGATAAAGTTCACTAGTCTGAGATACAGCTCTTACTTTTCTAAATCATGTCAGGAGACAAAGTAGCTGGCATTTATCGGCTGATCCTACCAATGCTTTAAAAATTATTACACACTCACTGCAATCGTTGAGGTGATGCTTACTTCATTAAGATGCAAGAGGGAATGTGAAATCATCCATGGTGCTAAATGAATCTCTTACAACATCTCTTCAGAATACTTCCATTCTCACTCCAGGCAGCAAGGAGAGATTATTTCCTTCCTTCTATCATCTGAAGAGTTAAGCAATAGAGAGGAAATCTCAAGGAAGACAGTGCATCTTTCCCCCCCCCCCCCCCCCCTTTTTTTTTAAACATAGCATACATCAAAGTAAAAACTGACATGCGGTGCCCTGAAGCTCTTAGCAGCATGCTTTTAGGTTTTGGAAATTTCATTTTCTACCTTGTGATGATTACATGAGAGAGAATGAAATGCTTGCTTTGGGGTTCATCTTAGACAGAGATGTAATAAATGTTGTGGCTTCCCACTGCAATGGAACAAATTCTTTTGTGGATGGGCAGGGGGGAGTATGTGGTTTAGTTTATATTTGAGCACTTGGATATGGGTGGAGATGCCATATGGGGAGTATTTGGAAGAGCAGAAAGGGGTAGAAAGAGAACAAAAAGAGGGATTGGTGGCTTAGCCAGTGAAGTACTTGCTTTTGCTCTAAATCCAGTTCACCCTAGTTGAAAATTAGATTCTCAGTCCCCACTGAACTGCAGCTGTCCACTCACACACACACACACACACACACACATATCAAATCCCAACTCTGTAATAAATAATTAATGATATTTTACAGTTTCTCCTCAGCTAAGTCCTAAGAATGAGACAGCATGAAGACTGAATTACATCTGCCTTGTAACAAAAAGTTTGTTCCTCCAGGTACACAAGACAAGATGATTTTAATCATGCCATGCTGTGCTGGATTACTTGTTTGCTTTTTGTCTTTGTGGGCTGCTGTTGTTCAGAAGGGACCACACTGAAGCTGATAAATTCACCTTACTTCCAGCTGATGTAAGTAGGAAAAATAGCTTTGTGTTTCCCTGATGTTCCTTTCATGAAGTTTATGATAATTCCTAAGTGCATCCATACCTAACGAAGAAAGGCCACCTGGCTGAAACCTCTGACTTAGACATAGTTTCACACTGATCTCTGAGTGAAAGGTCCTGCTCATCATCAACAACATCCAGTGCTTTGGCTCTCCTTTAAAAATGTCTTTTAAATGACTTTGGTGTCTTGACATGTAGGTCCACCCTTAGCGCATGAATGGCCTTCCTCTTCCCCGTCAGAGTGGGGAGGCATTAACCCCAGAGATGCTGGGGCAGAGCCTGCCTGAGAGCACAGTGAGGGATGGGATGGGGCTGTGACCAGGACACTCCTCGCATGCTCTGGGACAGGGCTGGGACCAGGACACTCCTCTCCTGGGCAGTGCCACTCGTTACCCTCTGTCATGCTCCTTGCTTGCTCTGGCTTACCCAGTTAGCCCAGTTAGCTAACAAAAATGTCACTAGACCACTGACAATGCAGAAAGCAGGCATCTGGAGTACAGTTCCTCTATGCCTCAAGTGTGCTGAATATCAGAGCAGATCAACCACCGAGAGTAGCGTGCAAACTGAGGGACAGGGTAGAGCAAGGCTAGGCAGGGCAAGCCTGCCTAGGTAGGGATGACATGGAAAAGTAAACTGGTCAAGTTGTCTTTCAAGGCCATAAGCAGTAGGATTCATGACAGGCTCATTCTGAGTACCAAGAGGTGGCATTGGTGCTGAGCTCCGAAGTGGGCACTCAGCTAGATCCACTGCACCTAGGTCTGATGGGCATCTGTGTGGGCATTAACTTAAGTATCGTGGTGACAATTATGGGTTAGCTTCCCACCTTGTCCATTTCACACGACCCATGATCTTTTGGGAATTTAGTGACACTGCTTGAGAGACTTTGTAGTAGACATGTGGCACTTACATTGTGTAGGCTGGTTGGTTTGCATGACTGGAGCCCCTAAATGTGCTGTTTAACTTAGCTGATGGCCACTGCAGCCTGTGCTCTGGTGCTATGGGCAACCTATCTTGGCGTTTTGCCTGTCTCTGTGCAGGATTTGGGTTATGGTGGATTGATTTCATTTTTTGCAGTTTATACTCCAGTTTTGACCTTTGGCTGTTGGCAGATTGATCCCTTCCCAACAGCTCTGTTCATCCAGTATTTAGACTTACATCCTGGCAGTAAAAGTTAGGGACCTCTTCTTTCAGCTACTCCTACAAAGAAATAGCAGTATCATAAGGAGGCAAGAGCACAGTCAAAAAACTTGAATCAACCTCGAATGCAGCCAGGCCTTTCACACAGCGAGGCCTACTTCCACCAGAGCTGAAGACAGTCTTACGCAGTGAAATGCCTCTTCATTTCACCTCCACTTCTCCAGCTTCTCTAGCATACTCAGTCACACCTTGGGAGTGGAGGGAAGAAAGAGAGAAAGCCCATTTCAGAATGATGTATTTGTATGATTTTAGCAGCTACAGAGCTGGCAAATTTGAGGAAGATTCACACATGACCCTGCTATAATGTTGGGAAAATGCTGTCAAGCACCAGAATGTGAGAGCCAAGGGGTTATTTGAATGTGAATTGTCCCCTTTATCAGTTCTCTTGGGGACTGCAGTATCACCTTGTGAACAATCGGCAATGATGTCACCTACACTGATTATACCAGGGATTTGAACCTGGGGTTTCTACTTAAACAGTTATACTGAAACACAGAGGAAAAGGGATTGCTCCTGGACATCAGGACATCACTAGGCTTTAATCTGTGACTCAAGAGCTGTTTGATACATATTAGGGAAAGTATTGAGTGTACCATACCTTTGCCACACGGAGGCTTAGGCTACTTCTGAAACACCATATTTGAGTTCAATTTGGCTTGGAAATAAAAGGCTGTGAAGTAGTTAGCATTTTACCTCAAAATAATTGGACTGTAACTGCTGGTGATTCAGGAGCTGTTTTACACACAGCTGAGCTCTCCATAGGGAAGGAAGGGGACGTTTAGCTGAAGAAGGTCATCTTATCAGCCCTCCCATCAATAAATTCTCCTTACATGGGTCATCCTTAGCCTGTACACATTTTGCTTTTCAATGTTGTTGTTTCAGTTAGGACTATGATTTTCCTACAGAAACAGTTTGGTCAGTACAACTGCTATGTGAATGTCTTTTCCATAGAATATGGCCTGATAACTACTTGGGCTGAAGCAGCTTAATAAACTAAGTTTTAAGTACAAGTGCTGCCTTTTTGAGGCCTGACAAAGCCTTATGAATAGAAAGATTTTCCAAGTGCAAGTGCTGCCATGGTCCAGGCAGTCCTGAGGAGTGGTGTCAGCCTAATGCTTTAGGGAATCCAGACCTCAGTCTAGTTACCACTTTAAAAATGTGTATCTCCATTTCCTGCTACACTGACTTCTGCATCTCTTTACAGGTGTGGAAAGGCTTTCAAGAGATTATAATTCAGCCAACATCAATGCTGTAATGTCCTCAACTGCCTATTTCTTCACTTTCAATGACAGCTTCATCTGTGAACTCTAAAGCTCTTTCTTTGTTTTTCAGAATTGCATTTGTGCTCTTTCCTTAAGATTTTGTTTGGGCCATATTATGAGCAAATGTGGGGTGAAGCAGAGAAATTAACTGTGGAAGTTAATCCTGTACCTTTTCCACCCTGCCTCAATGGGTGTCTCCTCTACCTGGGCCCAGCAGCCTGGATTTCTCCTGCTTTATGTCAGGAATGTAGGCTGGCCTTCTATTCATGTGCAAATTAGCTTCATTAATGTAGCATTAGAACATATGTGCCTGGTTTATCAGGAGAGTTTACTTCTGAAAACTTACATGTTACAAAAGCAGTAAATCTTCACTATTAAAATCCCACAGTATACTGCCTAATTAGAAAGGCAAAATCTTAGGCTGGTCAACCTGAGTGTCCACGAATAACTGTTTTATCCCCTTTACTCTGACACCTTGTTAGAGTTATAATGGGAATTGACAAAATAAACAGCCTCTTCCTCTCCATTTTCTCTCTTTGTCACAGCAGAACAGCAGTATCACTATCTTTTTTCATGCGTTTCCTATACATTGTATGAGGCAATGGTAGACTAACAGGAAGGAAATAACGACGAATAACTTCATGTTTCATTACAGGAGTATCTGCATTGAATGACTTGCCAATAAAGTCGAATAGAGGCTCTTACCTGAAATTTTTTCTCTGTTAGGAATAAATGAATAAGCAAGACAACTTTTGCATGAGAAGAGCAGCACCTTCAACACCAAGAGAAATGTCAGGTGGTTCACTGCATGAATATTTTACTGTCTATCAAGAATGAATCCAGAGTCTTTATTTGAAGTTATAAAGTATTACAGCTCTGTCTAAGACATCAGCTGATGTCTTTGCTTGTCAGCAAGGCGAATCCTCCAATGTATCCTTCCTACTCTCAACCACATTATATGCTCCCATATGCATATGAGCACACACCTGTGTGTGCTTTGGACTGCCTGGTTTAGATTAAATTCTTAATGTTCTAATTGTTAAAGAAGAGTTAGCTTAGTTTATTTTTTCATGTTTTCTGGTGACACCATGTGTTGTATAAAGTTCTTATGTTGACAGGAGTTCTTACTCATAATAATGGGCTTGTGAGGTTTTCTGCTGCCCTTCCTGTGTGGTACTGCTGCGTCGAACAGCCAGAATTTAATCACAAGGTTTTACATCAAGATAAGAAACCACAAAGAGCTGGGCTAAGCTCAGTAGAGTCAAGCTCAGTCATTGTAGCTGATTCCCACTACACATACCAGGCCTTAGCTTTGAATTAAATCACCTCAATGGCATAAGTATAGTCTGAAAAAGAGATTATTATAAAGACTGCATTAACATATTCCCCACACAGATATGTGATTTTTGTGTTCTGTTATTTCGGAGTCCCACAAAGCCAAAACTACATTAAAAATATATTGGACTGAAATGATGTAAATACAAATCAATGCCAGAGCCCTGATCTATTTAAATATAAACCTAAGTTAATTTTAAAATATGGGGGAATCCATCATTTAGGATATTTTGCAGTGTCACTTCCTATTTTGTCACAAGGTCTCGCTGGAGTCATCGCTAACAAAGATCTCTTAAAACACACCTTCTATACCCAAGAAGCCATGCCAACAAACCAACAGCCTTGCAGCACGGTCTTTTCAGGAACTCTCTTTGGACTGTGCAGCTGACCACAGTGAACAACATGGACCTTGTGAAAAAAGGGAACATTCTCACCTTCCTCATTCGAAAGTGAGCTGTAGCTCCGGAGAACCGAAGGAAGAGCAGTTCATTTCAGATGTCTGTCTGTGGAGAGCAATTTAGCGTCAGGGCCTCAAAAACGTCTCACTGAGGCTGTGTATAAATTGGTCCTGAAGAAAAAGTGACAGTAATATCTAAAAAATGTCAGGAATGTAATTTTCTTGTTTCTTTCATGATAGGAACTTCCATGCCTTTTTATTTCAAATTCAGAAGTAAACACATCTTGGGCTGCAGGTTATTCCCTCTGCCACATTCCTCCCAAAACGGTGTGGGCTCCCAGGGACCCTCCACACTCCTTTGCAGATATTCTCAAAACACCTTCACTTTTAACACCTAGGCAAGGTGGCCTGAGTGGCTTCGTCCACACATTGTCGCCACAATAAGCAAATAATCGCCAATGCGTTCATTGCTAAAGTGTCCTTTATGAATTAAGTCCTTATCTGTCATTATGAGTGTGCATCCTGTTTCCAGTGATGAACGAGATACAAGCTCCTACCCCAAACATTTTTGCTATCTGACTCTCATTTACCTGCAACGTTATGAAATCTCAATAGCTCGCCCAGGTAGCCAGGACAGGCGAGGGTGCTCAGCATACTCATTGCTATGCAAAACATACTGAACAGCGATGGTCATCACCAGTTTGGTAATTATTCCTCCATTTTGTCATTTCAATATGCCTCTGGTGTTGCACGGAAAGCTCTGCTTCTCAACTATATTTATGGGTATTCTCAGCTGTTTGCAGTTATTGTGTAGCTCTGATTAATACTTCCTCCTCTCTGACACAGAAGGAGCTGCATTCTAATACTGTCTTTATTATTTTCCATCAGATTCCATACTTCTGCATTAAAAAAAAAAAAGTGTAAATCAAGGAAGTAGTGTTGGAGGTCCATAAAATGTGAGACCATGAAAATGTCATCACTGTACATTTTATTTTCCTGTCTACTCTGAATCTCCCAAATGTTGTTAGTTTATTTACGGCTGCATTGTTCATTTGGGATACCTTATTCTTAAGAGGTAGTCTGGCCCAGACCTCCAGCTCCACTTCCATGGTTCAGATTGTATTTGAAATGGTTATTTCAGCTTCCCTCTTCATATGCAAGCTCATGTCCATCTGTCAGTCTCTGTGGTAAGCTTAGAGCATGCATTGGGTATTGTTAATTGCGTTTTCCCCAAGTCTAGCAAAAACATTATACCCTGGTCACACTATTTCTATGTGTTTTTATTTTTTTCAATGACCTATGCTATTTTTCCTTTGACCAGAGCCGGCAGTAACAGGCTTCATAGAAGACCTTGGCAATGAAAATCACATTGCACAATTGATTTTAGTCCAGCCCTGTGTGAATGATTTGTATGAATCAGCTTGCCTTGCAAAAAAATGGAGTAGTTATCACCTGGGTCTTTTTTTTCTTTTGTAATAAAATTTGTATCAATTAATGGCCAGGGAATTTTAGTCTCCCCTTAATGGGAAGTTATAGCCTAGTTCTACAGTGGCCTTCTCCTCTTGAATCACAGAGTGCAATCAATACAAGCATAAATACTGGTTCAGCCTGCAAAAAATAATGGCAATTGTATCTGTGCATTTCAGTAATGAAATAATTACTTTTTCTGTTACTCTATGGTCCTGAGATTAATAACAACCTATAGGACTTTTATTTTCTGTCTGTGAGTCCTTTATAGGCTGAAGGAAATAATCCAGATTAATTTCAACAGTTCTGTGATGCCTTCTTGACTAAAACCCTGCTTTCAATATTATATTAAGACAAAATTTTTTCAGATGTATGCTACTGTGTACTTCAAGGTAGTAAATCACCTTCTTTAACAGGAGTTGCCACAGATTTATTACAGTTTATCTGAAGGGACGAAAGCGTTCTCTGTCCATCAGCTGTGAAGTGCTCTGTGTGTGTTTGTGTGTGTATACGTAAAACATGCCTCTTTCTATATTTCTGTCACAACTGCTGATGGAGGGGAGAATGAAAGGAATGATTAAATCAGACAGAAAGTAGTTCCATCAGGTTGCTCTTCAAGAGGTGGACAGAGCCATTGCCAAAGCATTCTGAGTGACTCTTCCAAACCCATTTATTGTGACAGCAATGTGCGCTCACAGCCCAGAAAGCCAACCATATCCTGGGCTGCATCAAAAGGAGCATGGCCAGCAGGTCGAGGGAGGTGATTCTGCCCCTCTACTCCACTCCGGTGAGACCCCACCTGGAGTCCTGCGTCCAGCTCTGGAGTCCTCAGCACAAGAAAGATGTGGATCTGTGGGAACGGGTCCAGTGGAGGGCCACAAAAATGATCAGAGGGCTGGAGCACCTCTCCTATGAATGAGGACAGGCTGAGAGAGTTGGGGTTGTTCAGCCTGGAGAAGAGAAGGCTCTGGGGAGACCTTATTGCAGCCTTTCAATGCTTAAAGAGGGCTTATAAGAAAGATGGAGACAGACTTTTTAGTAGGGCCTGTTGTGATAGGACAAGGGGTAATGGTTTTAAACTAAAAGAGTGTAGATTTAGACGGGACATAAGGAAGAAATGTTTTACCATGAGGGTGGTGAAACACTGGAACAGGTTGCCCAGAGAGGTGGTAGATGTCCCAACCCTGGAAACATTCAAGGTCAGGCTGGACGGGGCTCTGACCAACCTGGTGTAGTTGAAGATGTCCCTGCTCATTGCAGTGGGGGTTGGACTAGATGACCTTTAAAGGTCCCTTCCAACCCAAATCATACTATGATTCTCTGATTTTATGACAGCCAAGACAAATATCACATCTTATATCTAACATCTGAAATGTCAGGCCAAATAAAATGATGGATTAGTAAGGCCATGGACACAATAGTAGAGAGAAATTGAAATATAATGATGTCAGAGCCAATCCAGGTTGCAGAAAATGAAGCTGGAACGGAAATAGCAAGAAAGCTTGTCATAGATTCCCCAAACGGGGAAAAATTATTCATCTTGCTGTTTAACATTACTATGAGTATTTCATGAGTTCTTTGTTGGTGAATGCAGTGCTGTCTAGACTGTTATCTTCAGACAATTTGAGCTTTCATTCGTTATCTGTACTGTAGCTTGTATTTTGGGAATAACCCATCAAACAACAAACAATATGTACTATGCACCGCTATAACTATTAGTAATAATATTCAGCATGCATATATTTTCCTTCCTCATTGTGGATATGATAAAGTTAATCCAGTACTTTCTGCATGAACTGCTGTAATACTCAAAGCAAAAGTACAATACATTCTCAAGCATAAGTGTGCTGATAGAAAATCTACCATTGCAGAGATCATTTATGTCACCTGGTGGGTGGTGTAAATACAGAAGGAATTATGACAAAGGCACTTGTCACACTGTCAGAGTCATGTCTGATCCAACACACTACATTTTGAAATGCAAAGAGTATACAGCAACGACAAGTCACCCTGTGTAATGTGTAATAGAAAGGATATCATCAGAAAAGATTTATATTATTATCATAAAAAATAAAAAGCGTCTTATTATTCGTACCGTGACTTCGAATCCTATCTTGACATTTTACAATGCATGATGCAATAATGACTAAGGAGGAGGAAGCAGTGATTAAAACAAAAAACACAAGGCAGCAGCCAGGTAATGTTCAGATGCAGAGGACGGGAGGAAGATGTGCAGATGGAGAGAATGGGAGGGGGCATGCCCATGAGGCAGCCCCCACACTTCTCCCACCCTGGAAAGAGAAGCACAGGCTGGACAGCAGACATGAGCAGGCTGGCTCCCAGCACCCATTCTCTTTCCAGGAACAATGCTGTAGGTCAGCCTGGCAAAAACTCAAGACTCCAAGACACCCACACTGCTGTCTGGAAGACTAAAGCTTTGTACAGCCTTATGTGGACTGTGGTATGAACATGTTCAGTCCTTCCAGATCATGTAAAGGAAACAGCTCACCTAGGCTAATGTATGGTGCAGGCTCACACTTTTTCCTTCAGATATTGTGGAGGTTAGTCTAAATTGGCATGTTTGCACTACCTTACAAATGAAATGCATTTGCTGGGCATGCCTGGGCAAAAAGCACAATGAAGTCTATGTTTAATTCATAGCATGGACATACCTTAGCTCAAAATGCATGATGCTACACCCTTTTCAGTGCCAGATTTCAGTGCCTGAAGCCATTTATTCTTCAGTTACACCTGAAGCAATGATAAGAACAAGTGTATTTCATCTCATTCTTTCAGTAATTCCAACCTTGCATGGAGGAGGAAGCACCTTCTTTGTGGTGGTGCAATGATCACAAGTACACAGCATTGCTTGGAAGCCCTGAAGAAATCTGACAGACATTGATCCCCTTCACAGTGATTCAAATTCCTCCATTGGACTCCCTTATGCCCTTACCAGACCTGCCAACAGGCTAATCTTGTCCATAAACATCTACTGAAATACCCCAAAACGTGGAAAACATTTCTATTGCAATTCTCCGTATCTCTTTCATGCATCCTAACAATAAACAAACAAACAAATAAATAAATAGCCTGGAAAGGCAAGTTTTCTTCTGTCATGGCATTTACAAGCACAACAAGGGGCAAAATACCTATTTTTTAAGATGACATCCTTAAAGCTATTGCCATCTCAGCTTCTACTGCATCATCACTTTAGCAGCTTTCTTCACAGTTGTGAGAATTAGCAACAGAGGCCTCAACTCAAATGAGCACATGCTTTAAGTCTCACTGAGTGCTGGGGGATTTAAGCACATACTTACAGTTAAACACATGCTTATGTCTTTTCACAGTGCCACATCCATCACTTCTGTAAGCAGGTATGTCTTCATTAGAAAAAAATAGATTTGCTTTCAACAGAGAGGATTTGAAGCTGCTCTTCTGAGTTTTTATACCAGCATTGATTTCTAGCTCAAGCTGTTTTATCAAGAGTGACTGATAAAAGCATCATATGTCACAACCGAGTGGGAGGGGACAGAAAGAGTAAGCAAGTAATCAGGAAGATGTGATTTTATAGATTTACAGGTCGCTGTGACAAGGAAATGAGACCAAAGTTGAAAACTCTCTGTCAGCATCTCCATCTCTTATGAACTGGAGCAGATTGAACGCAAGTTTGTCAGCCGAGCTCAGCTGACACAGGAAGGCACAGAAAGAGATGCATCTTTCAGGTGAAAGATCATGGATCATTTTTATCTTGGTACGTCAAGACAGAAAACTCTAACTTCATCACAAGTTCATAACCAAGGTCAATTCTGAACCCCTGACTAAAACCAGTGCAGGATCTGCTAAACAACATCCAGCTTGGTCCTGATTGTTCTTGCATATTCTGATCTTGAATGCAATCACAAAACCCATGCAGCATTATTGGTTTATGCTATAATTCATTTACCTGTCATTTAACTGCCCTATTGTCCCAAGATTATGTCTAATACTGTCTGATAAGTGGCAGCCATGTCCAAGTAACCCTAATTCACCATATGAAAGTAATCACTGATATTAACAGATCTGTGTCCGCCACTCCAAAGAGGTATTTCCCATGCTTGGTATCTGTACTCTTTGGTAAACTATTCATATCCTATCTCTTCTCGATAGTATTGCAATGTTTATTTACTGACATGTATATGCCAGTGTTACCTGCTTTCAAATGCCAGCTTGACAGAATGTTGGCTAGAGCACGTTAATTCAAGCAGAATAAGGGTAAGGTGATACCTCAGCTTTCCCAAGTAGGAAATATTTACACTTTAGCATTTTCTGTGATAGTGCACCCAAGGTAAGGTATTAGTGGCTGTGTAACACATTAACGTAAGCACTTACTAAGAAATGCCTCTTATACAGTGCTATACTAAGGCAGTGTTACATTGTAGATATAGCTGGCCTCTCTACAGAACTGGAAAAATGCAGTTAAAGTCCAGTATTTGCTCAAGTTCAGCATTTAAGTTGTTTTCTAATAAATTATAATTAAAATATTTTATTTAAAGCCGGGATAGTTTTGTCCATTGTTGTTGATACATGGTTCTTCTGTCCAAGAGGAAGAAAATATTAAAAGCCTTTAACAATGTAGGTGCCTTTTACGATATCAGTCCTTTAGACATACAGTTGTTGTCTGTTGCTCTCATTATAGAGATACTGGTCACAACTCAATTCACAAGGTTTCAAATAAGACTCTTTTCTGGAGAGAAAAGAGTGAAACCAGTACTGATGTCTGTGCCACTACTTGACACTGGTGAAGCCTCACCTCGAGTACTGTGTTCAGTTTTGGGCCCCTCACTACAAGAAAGACATTGAGGTGCTGGAGCGTGTCCAGAGAAGGGCAACGAGGCTGGTGAGGGGTCTAGAGCACAAGTCCTGTGAGGAGCGGCTGAGGAAACTGGGGATGTTTAGCCTGGAGAAAAGGAGCCTGAGGGGAGACCTTATCGCTCTCTACAGCTACCTGAAAGGAGGTTGTAGGGAGGTTGGGGTCGGTCTCTTCTCCCAAGTAACAGGCGATAGGACAAGAGGAAATGGCCTCAAGTTGCGCCGGGGGAGGTTTAGATTGGATATTTGGAAACATTTCTTCACCGAAAGGGTTGTTGGGCATTGGAACAGGCTGCCCAGGGAAGCAATTGAGTCACCATCCCTGGAGGTATTTAAAAGACAAGTAGATGTGGCACTTAGGGACATGGTTTAGTGGTGGACTTGGTAGTGCTAGGTTAATGGTTGGACTCGATGACCTTGGAGGTCTCTTCCAACCAAAATGATTCTATGATTCTATGATGGCTACATGAAAAGTGGATCAGAAGGCATCTGTATAAAAGTAGTTCTATAGATACACAAACTAAGATTTGGCTGAATATTATAGGACTCTTCTATGCCATCTTCCTTCTCAGAAGGCTCAATGCCTCTTTTCTGTTTGGGGGCCTTATTCAACAAACACTTTTGTCATTAGTAATTTTATGCGTGGGAGTGAAAATCAGCTCGTGTGTGAGTTCTGTCTGGTAGGCGCCACAGATTACTAGTACTTTAGGCAGGATATGTGTTGTGGGTTAACCCTGGTCGGCAGCTCAGCCCCACATAGCCACTTGATCACTCCCCCACCACGGTGGGATGAGGGAGAGAACAGGAAGAACAAAAGCAAGAAAACTCAGAGTTTGAGACAAAAAGAATTTAATAAGTGAAGGGAAGAGGAAGAAGAAAGAAAATAACAATGAAACAAAAAAACCCCCAAGTAACGCAAAGGCAGTCACCCACCTCCCACAAGCAGATTGACACCCAGCTAGTCTCCAAGTAATGGCTACCTTCAAAAAAAACCCCCTTCCCTCCATTTTTATTGTTGATCGTGATGTTGTATGGCATGGGATAGCCCTTTGGTCAGTTTGGGTCAGCTGTCCTGGTTACGTCCTCTCCCAGCTTCTCATGCTCCCTCAACCTATGTGCTGGGGAGGCAGAGCTGGGAAAAGAGAAAGCCCCGACGCTGTGCAAGCACTGCTCAGCAACAGCCACGACACTGCTGTGTCATCACCACTGCTTTAGTCACAAATCCAAAACACAGCACCATCTGGAAGAAAATTAACTACACCTCAGCCAGACCCAGGATAATATGTTTACCTTAGTATCTGTGCTTCCCATATTTAATCCTTAGCAAGTATGGGACTTGACCGTGCAGTCAGATCATGCAGAGCAGAGCTGCACTGGCTTCAAGGGAAGCGCACCAGAGCAGCTTCTTATTGCAGCATCAGATCCTTGGGGTGTGAATATCATATAAATAACATTTCCTACTTCCTTAACCAGCTTTTTCTGAGCATGGCACTTTCCTCTGAAAATGATTTTTTCCTCAGCTAAACAGAGCAAATATTTTGAGTATTTGATATTCAAAATGATGGTTATTACAGTTTTCCCCACATTTCCAGCTTTCTCTTACAAAGAAATGTAAGGCTTCCATGAAACATGAAAACCACAAATGGGCAGTAAAACTGTTTTTTTAGGTGGGAAAGAACACAATGAGTTTGAAACAAGCAAGCAAAGTGCTATTAGCAGACCTCATCCCTCTTGACAGATGCCTTGTCAATGTGGCTGCAGTTTAAGGGCTGTCTCATCAGACACCACCATTGACTAATGAAAGACAAGGAAGACAAGCCAAGAACTGGAGGGATTCAGTGGCGCTGCCTCACTCCACACTGTGCTCTGCAGACAATGTGGGGAATTTCTCTGCCTGTTCAATGCTCTCCGCTTCCACGGGCTTTATAGCATAAGACCCTGATACACAAAAAGCTTCAATTCCATTACTCTATGGGTTTTAAACACACACCTAAAGCACTGTCCTGAGAACTGATATTTACATGAGTTACACTAAAACATTATTATGGGTTAACCCTGGTAGACAGCTAAGCACCACCCAGCCACTTGCTCACTTCCCCACCACCAACCCCAATGGTAGCGAAAGATAGCTAATCTACCTAAACCCCCCTCCCCTCTGTTTTATTGCTGAACATGACACTGTATGGCATGGAAAATACCTTTGGTAAGTTTGGGTCATCTGCCTGGTTGTGTCCCCTCCCAACCTCGTGTGTACCCTGATCTATTCACTGGTGGGGCAGAGTGAGCAGGGAGGGCTTTGACACTGTGCACACACCGTTCAGCAGTACCTGAAACGTTGGTGTGTTATGAGCAATGGAGAAAATGATCTGCATCCCAGCCAGTCCCAGTACAAATGCTTTAAATCAGTAACTGCCCATTGGCAGATGATCCTAACCCTGGCCTACCTGGCAAATGCACAAGTCCTTTCAGTCTGCCCTTTGGCAGTCCCATGCTTTCCACTGTTATCATATGTTATGTTTTCAAAACAAAGACAAATGCCTCTTGTCTCTCCATGTAGTGACTGTAAGACAAATTGCTTTTGCAATGAACAGATGTAAATTGCTTGAAATTAATTTTTCTAATATGGCCTGGTCCTGCTTTCCTGGACAGGATCTTCTGTTTCTAATGGAAGCTCTCTATAGGCATTTACCTGTGGTGGAGCCATTTCCAACTTTCACATCTTAATAAAACAGTAAGATTAGATTGATTTCCTGTCTTCAGTTCACTTATCATAGCTATGACAAATAGGTTTAAGTTGTCCAGTTAAGTTCTACCCAAAAGCTTTTTTCTAAGAAGTAATTTGTACTTGATGGGAATTATTTCACTGACACTGAAATAGTAACTTCAGTGAGGGTGACAGTGGGACAAACTCCTTTGAAGTCACTGGAGTTGCGGTTGCTCACATCAGGCTTAGTGCAACCCCTAATGTTTACTGGAACTTGAAAAGCTTCAGTAGCTCTGGGCAACGGGATGGCTCAGGGTCTTGGGTTGCTATCTGTCTATTTATAAAGTGACAGTTGCCATGGTATCTGAGCACCACTGGAAAGGCAGCTTGTTGCTGCAGGCCTACAAACAGCATTCAGCCTAGCTGAGTTCTTAAAAGTACTATCATGCCACGGCTGTTCAACAGCATGTATGCACTGGCCCAAAAATAAAATGAGTTAATTTGAACTTGGGTTCTTTGGAAGCTGTGATTTTGAACTTCCTGAAACTGCTGAAAACCAAGAGACCCAGTTCCTTGTTTGCTGGGCAAGTCTTGTTGCAAAAAAAAGATGGATGCTACCTGGACAGCCGTGTTTAAGAATGAAAATGACCACAGCCACTCTCTTTTGGGATGATTCATTGACAGCAGTGTACATTCAGGTGCGTGATATAAACACAGTCACAGCACTGGATCCCTTTGGAGTTGTAGGCACAGCATCACATATTGAAGAACCTCTGAACAGGCTCAGGCATGACCTGGAAAGCAGAGTGCTCAGACCTGCTAAGCCAGCTGCAACCTAGGCATGGACAGGTATCTAGAGTACCTTATGATGAAAACTCAGGTGCTTATGCGCTTGGATGGGTCTATGTACAAACTGGACATACGTGAGTCCACCACACAGCAGGGGTACACACAGGAGGCTGAACAAGTGGAGACTAGCTTGCCAGAAAAGGTTCTGGAGGTTCTGGAGGACGAGTTGACCATGAGCCAGCAATGTGCCCTTGTGGAAAAAAAGGCCAATGGTATTCTGGGTTGCATTAGGAAGACTATTGTCCATAGGTCAAAGGATGTGATCCTTCCTCTCTGCTCAGCACTGGTGACATGCGTGCAGATGCTGGGTCCAGGTCTAGGCCACCATGAACATCCTGGAGTGAGTCCCACAACAGGCCACAAATGTGATGAAGGGACTGGAGCACCTTTCATAGAAAGAGAGGCCAAGAGAGCTGGGACTGTTCCGCCTGGAAAAGAGAAGGCTCAGGGGGGTCGTATAAATGTGCATAAATACCCAATGGGAGAGAATAAAGAAGGTGGAGTCAGACTTTTCTCAGTAATATCCAGTGAAGGGAGAAGAGGCAGTGGGCACAAACCAAAAGACATTCCATTTAACCATGAGAAAAAAAAAAAAATTACTGTGAGGGTGATCAAATGCTAGAACAGGCTGTCCAGAGATGATGCATAGTACCCATCCTCGGAGATACTCAAAATCAACCAGACACAGCGCTGAGCAACCTGCTGTACCTGACTCTGCTAGAAGTGCCCACCAGCCTCAGTGACTGTGGTTCCGTTACCCTCATGGATTGCATGCGTTCATTTAGTTTCTAGGTGCCTAAACTCTTCCACATCAAGAGACTTAGCTATTCTTTCCTGAATGCCAACCTGCAAAACAAGGGCAATACTTGCTTATTTTATAAAATTTAAAGGGAAAGGGTAAAAATGCTAGTTAATATCATATTTATCCCAATCTGTGAGTGAAATTTTACTATGGAACAAAATTAATATTATGGTTGAACATTTGCAAAAGTGAATGAAATTCCTACTCAGCATACAAAACAAGGTGTAGCACACAGAGCTATACTATGTCACGTGATCAGAGAGACACGGTAAGTTGGATATACTTTCTATAAGGAAAGTTTGCAACAGAAAAAGTTGAACAGTACATGAAGCAAATTCTCACTTTTCAACATTACAAGAAAAAGAATCTCTTGTAAATCTGAGGACTGTGGAAAAAAATCATCCCAGCAGTGGTGAAGAACTTCTAGAGAAGGGGAAATGGCTGGGTTTCAGCTAAATTTAGCTAACACGTTTCAATTAATCCAACCTAAAGAACATATTTTCCCTATTGAAAGTGCAAGTTTGCACATTTTATTTCACTTTCACCAGGTACAGGCTAATATTTAGAGAAAGCATAACAAGTCCGGCACCTGTATCACTTCTCCTTTCAGAAACCTTAGACACCTTGTGTAACATCTCTGCGATGAACATCTATAAGGATTGTTCTTCTCTGTTGAGGAAGCACTTCAGCATGACACATGCCCGATTTTCAGCACTTGCAGACTTGCCAGCACTTTACCTTAGAGCTTGTTTATACATGCACATTCCTCCAAGCACCACCCAATCTGTCATAACGGAAATAAGATGAAAGTCCGCCTGTTTTCATCTACACAGTTTGCCAGCTCAATTTAAATCACTCTGCAGGAGGGAAACCTTAAACAATTAGTAAAAATGCGAACATCTGAGTTCTGGTCAGCTTTGAATTTGCTCCCAGAGCTTCTCAAGAAACTGTCCTGGTTTCAGCTAGGATAGAGTTCATTTTCTTCCTAGTAGCTGGTATAGTGCTGTGTTTTGGATTTAGTATGAGAATAATGTTGACAACACACTGATGTTTTAGTTTTTGCTAAGCAGTGCTCATACTAAGACAAGGACTTTTCAGCTTCTTGTGCCCTATCAGTGAGAAGGCTGGGGGTGCACAAGAAGCTGGGAGGGAGCACAGCCAGGACAGCTGACCCAAACTGGCCAAAGGGATATTCCATACCATATGAAGTCATGCTCAGTATATAAACTGTGGGGAGTTGGCCGGGGAGGTGTCACTGCTCAGGGTGGGCTGGGCATGGGTCAGCAAGTGGTCAGCAATTGCATTGTGCATCACTTGTTTTGTATAGTCTTATTATTCTTCTCTCTTCCTTTGCTGTCCTATTAAACTGTCCTACATGGGCACCTCGGGCTTCGGGGGAAGTCTCTTCCTCCTGCTGGTCCTTGCCATTGCAAGCTTCCATTCTTCTGCATTATTGGTGGCCCTCCCTTCTGTGTGTGCCAGTGGGGGAGTTTTTGGCTGTTTGGCCATGGGCTGTGGATCCACTGCAGACTGCACTTGGAACCAGCTGTCTAACTCCTTCTCTGCCTCCCCGATGTTACGCAGCCTTCTCACGCCTCCTGCAGCTCAGCCACCTGCTGCAGGAGGTCCTCCACCCGGGCACAGCTTTTCCAGGCAGGTCTGCCCCCTGTCCCTGTCCCAGGAGAGAGGTCCAGACTCTTCCTGCAGCCTGAGGTCTGCCCTGCAGCCTCTCCCTTCAGCAGCTCCCTCTGCGTGGAGGCATCGGCCACCGCTGGGGCAGATGGTGCAGACCCCCAGCTGGAGCTGCAGCCTTTGCTCTCAGACGAGTGCCCACCATTCTGCCTTGAGGGTCAGGCAGGATGAGTGCCCTGGACCTGTGCAGATGGCCACAGCGCGGTGCCCGGTTGCTGGGTTCTGTGTACTCCAACTCTCCCTCTCGGCCGGTGGAACGCCCCACCTTCGAGGAGGTGCCCTCCCTGCGCACCCTGCCACGCGAACTGCCGCACAACCTGCCGCGCCAGGCCCCATTGCCCCCTCTGGTCGCTGGTGCTCCCCAGGCTGCTTTTTGTAGGTGTGGGGGTGGCCGTGGTTCCTCTGGCAGCGCCCAGGCCTGGTCAGCGTCTCCCCGAGAGCTGGCGGCTCCTGGCAGATCTCCCCGCTGCCCTGGCAGTTCCCTGTCTCAGGAAAACCCCCTGCGCACCCAGATCTGCCACTCCGCTGCGGACCGGGCTGGCTCTGGAGCAGCTCCCCTCAGCGACCGACTTGGTTGCCTTCTTCTGGCTGAAGAAGGTGAAATGAGCCATTTGAAAGATTTGTCAGCATCTATGAATGGATCACTTATGGAAACATTATAAATAATGTAACTGTAGCTGTAAAAATCCTAATTAGCCATGCAGCTGCAAGTAAGTCTGAGGATTATTACCAATGCTAAGTCGTAGCATAGGTAGCCCATTTTTAAAAGTAGTCTTTGCTTCATTAGGTTGCTTCTCTGGAAATGAGAAATTTCCTTTAACTACATTGTTTTGAATTGCTGGGGGAAGAATCTATCAACCACAAGGTGCCTTGCTGCTGAACTCAGCCAAAAAACTGTTAATAACTCCAGCAGATGTTTCTGCTTTTTAGGCAACAGGACTCCCTTTCTCCCACCGCTCTCTTTTTTGAAAGCAGACACCAATATGAGTGAATTCCAGCATCCTCCACAGCTACCACTAAAGCAAAATCCAATGTTAGCCAGTCAGTGGTGATAAAACTTCTGTGCACAAAGCCAGTGTGAGAGCAAAATTTGGTCTCAGTACATTTATTCTGGTGAGCACTGTTAGCGTAGCCAAGAAAACTTTCCTTCTGAGAAAGATTGTAAGATTACGCCCTGTATTTCCATGACTAACAGTTTGCACTTCTAAAAATGTTGACCTTGTTTATCAGTATTAAGCAGCACATGGTCACTCGTTCAACAACTTTCTCACAAAAGAGAATGGGCCCCGTTAGATTCTCAGCACAATATTGCTTCCTTTCTTTAATTTCCAGATGGTTTTTCATGCTCTGGCCTTCAGGGTTCTGCAGTATTGGGAATATATTTTATAAACACTACTACCTCTCTGTGCTGTACTTAAGCAAGCCTTGGCACTAAAGCTCTCAGACATTATTGTCAGCATCTTTGTACTGTTGTGAACCTGAAGTCTTAAACTATAAATGTCTGTTCTATGCTTTTTCTAATGAGAAGGAAAAATGATGAAAGAAGATCTCTTTGTTTCCTTCTTCTTGGAATACGGAGCTTAATAGACAATCTTAAAGTAAGATGTAGTGGCCAAGGAAATACAGGTGTCAATATATTAATGGAAAAAATATATTGCATACTTCATATCCATAAACAAGGAAGGAGTATCTGGATGTTTCAAGAAGGGCAAAATGAAAGACTGATTCCTGACTCAGTATGCATTCTGCTCTTATTTAATTAACAAATATCAATGGTCTGGGCTCAGTAGCACATCATCGTCCACCAACTGTACTACTTGGACACAAAAGTGCTCATTTTATAATATCCTGTCAGAGGTAAGAATTGTTAGGGTTTTCTGGATTCTCTTTCATGCTCATTTTCAAACCTATGATTGCCAAACTAAGTAAAGGTCCATGAATCTGTCACAAGAGATACTAACGCACAAAGGAGTACTACTGGTGGTTGAAACCGTGGGAGTAGTAGTCTTAGTCTCATAAAATGATTTTGTTGTCTTTTCTCAGAGATTTCTGCTGAGCAACTTCTATTCAGATGGTGCTCAATGTCATAAATACTCAGTCTCATGCAAATCAGTGTTCTTTCTTTGCTGTAGTCATACCATGTTACGTTTCCAATCATAAAGCTTAAAGAGGAGAAAAAAAATGTGCACAGCCATAAAAACTTCACTTTCCTGTGCAATAGCAGGTGTATCAGAGAAAGCTAAATGACATAGTGGATCAAAACCTATTATTTTAGGAATATTCAGTTCTCCCTTTCATTTGCAATGCTTAGGAAAATGTTATGGGAAAAATGCTAAGAAATGACTGAGATTAGGAAAAAATGGCATAGATCACATTCTGATTATATTTGGAGGCGTAGTTATATCTGGAAGCTGAAAAATCTTTTTTTCTAAAAACATCTTCAAGCTTTGAGAAACAAACAGCACAACATCTTAGAATTCCTTTCACAGGAGTGCAAATCCAACTTTTGAAGAAAATGGAATTACAGTTTCGGGACAAAATGTGAACCTGTTACGGGCAAACCACTTAGACCAGCTGTGAAGCATTACAGTCATTTGCATTAAAGAACTGCTTCCAAGTCATTGTGAGAAAACAGCAGTAGCCTTATTTTATCAGTACACTACCTTACACCACTTCAGTGATGATACACAGAATATGCTGGACCACCAAAACTCTAAAGCAGTCTGAAGGGATAACTTCTGCCTGCAACCAAACCTGTCATGAGGTGAAGAAACCAGAAACACAAAAGCGTTCGTAGCTCAGCTATGAATATTTAACATATAAATCCAGTTCCTGGGGGGTTCAGAAAGCTATATGAGTACCTGCTATATATTGGAAGCATCTTTGACTTTCTGCTTGCATTTAAAGCATGTCCTGCTGGTTTTCTTATTTCAAACCATGGTGAAGATTAAAACAGACAGATTTCAGCACTTCTTTTAAACTCCATTTCCAGTATTTGCAGCACATTACCTAGGAATGTCTGAACTACAGGAAGTTACAGGAATGGCTAAGTGGATTGAAGAACTATCAATGAATCAAATAATTTTAACATGCTGGAAAGAATAAATTACATTTAGAACTGATTATTTTATGCTAACATTGTTATGAACATCATATCAAGACTGGCATCATTTCCTACATCATGTTACATAAGTGCAGTTCCTAAGATTGTATAGCACCTAAGCAACTTAAAAGAATATTGTGCTTCGATTCAAGCTATATAGAGACTGCTTTTTACATCAACCTGGTTTATAAAAGAATGAGAAACAAGCAGATTTTCCATAACTTTACCAAGAAATCATGGGAATTTTCCCAAGCAATTTCTCATGCGTGGTCTGACTGTGGTTTGTAAGCTAGCACAAAGAATGTTCTTGCTTGGGTAGAGGATCATGTCTTTCCTGTCACTTCTATGAGCTAGAAAGATGGGTCTGAAGTATCAATTTCTTTTCTCTTATTCTTAGAGAAATTGTGAGAGAATACTGTACAAGCAGATGAATGAAAGAAGAATACTAGGAACAACTTTGAACTGGCTGAATGGCAGAGCTCAGAGGGTGGTGAACGGCGGCACAGAGTCTAGTTGGAGGCCTGTAGCTGGTGGTCTTCCCCAGGGGTCGGTACTGGGGCCAGTCCTGTTCAACTTATTCATCAGTGACGTGGATGAAGGGACAGAGTGCACCCTCAGCAAGTTTGCTGATCACACGAAACTGGGAGGACTGGCTGACACACCAGAAGGCTGCGCTGCCATTCAGTGAGACCTGGACAGGCTGGAGCGTTGGGTGGAGAGGAACCTCACGAGGTTCAACGCGGGCAAGTGCAGGGTCCTGCACCTGCGGAGGAACAACCCCATGCACCGGTACAGGTTAGGGGTTGGCCTCCTGGAAAGCAGCTCTGAGGAGAAGGACCTGGGAGTCCTGGTAGACACCAAATTCACCATGAGCCAGCAATGTGCCCTTGCGGCCAGGAAGGCCAATGGCAGCCTGGGGTGCATTAAGAAGAGTGTGGCCAGCAGGTCGAGGGGGGTTCTCCTCCCCCTCTACTCTGCCCTAGTGAGGCCCCATCTGGAGTCCTGTGTCCAGTTCTGGGCTCCCCAGTTCCAGAAAAAGACGAGGAACTACTGGAGAGAGTCCAGCAGAGGGCTACGAAGATGATTAAGGGACTGGAGCATCTCTGCTCTGGGGAAAGGCTGAGGGAGCTGGGGCTGTTCAGCCTGAGGAAGAGAAGACTGAGAGGGGACCTCATCAACACTTACAAATATCTCAAGGGCAGGTGTCAAGAGGATGGGGCCAGACTCTTCTCAGTGGTGCCCAACAACAGGACAAGGGGCAACGGGCACAAACTGGAACACGGGAAGTTCCGTCTGAATATGAGGAAAAACCTCTTCACTGTGAGGGTGACAGAGCCCTGGCACAGGCTGCCCAGGGAGGTTGTGGAGTCTCCTTCTCTGGAGATATTCAAAACCTGCCTGGACGCGGTCCTGTGCAGCCTGCTCTAGGTGACCCTCCTCTGGCAGGGGGGCTGGACTAGATGATCTCCAGAGGTCCCTTCTAACCCCCACCATTCTGTGATTCTGTAACTAGACTACCCTTTTGGAGAACAGCAGGCATTGTCGGCAGAAAAATATTTGTTTGGATGGTGCTAAATTCCATTTTTTCTAACAGGTCAAACACGATCTTAGCCTCAGAGAAAAATGTTTTTAACGCATTTCTGGTATCTATACTTCACATTCATCAGATATCATTCTTCATTGCAGAATGCAGAGCAGAAACATTTTTGTTAGGGATTTCAGGGTCTCTTCTCTTTACTATGTATGATGCAAGGAACTTATCTGCATGTATTCCGTAACGTGCAATAAATCAATCTGCCACAGATTACAGCAACCCCACCACTATGATGTCAGTGGTACCGTGACCCCTGCTCTCATTCAAGTCAAAGGTGTCATCTCATTTCCCAACAGCTCCTTGTACGTCCTTGTTATTCCTGGCTGCAATCTGCATATCAGGCGAATCTTCTCAAATGAGCAGCATATAAAAGGGATGTTAATGAAAGACTGAAGAATATTTCTCAAAGCACTTGTCTGAGACCAGACCATTTGAGAATTATGGTTCTATGTCATTAATACATATCTTCTTAAGCATTCCTTTGTATTAACAAATGCTGGCAATTTATGGGTGAAACTGTAGACTCAGCTTTGAAAGATGATTATTTTTATTTGGAATCAGCTGAAGAGGAATCTGGTTCGGGCAAACTCGGTGCAGAATGGGCTTCACCTCCAAGCTGGCAGCTGTGAGGGCTGCAAGATAGGAGAGGACAAACTGCTGAGAGGGAAGCAAGAAGGTATGCTGCATATCATCATCCCATAACACATGCTCGCAGCAAAATGGAGAATGCTCTCTTGGCAATGAATAGACTTTTTGTTTAAGACATGATAAAGAAAAGCCAATTGAGCTTGAAGGGAAGGAACATTTATAATCACATCCTGGGTTTCACCCGT
Source organism: Phoenicopterus ruber ruber (assembly GCA_009819775.1). NCBI lineage: Eukaryota > Metazoa > Chordata > Aves > Phoenicopteriformes > Phoenicopteridae > Phoenicopterus > Phoenicopterus ruber. The sequence continues at coordinate 30,478,482 of CM020246.1, forward strand.
ATTCCTTAGCGAGCATACAACAAAAAGCAGATCACTCTTCCAAGGAGGATCACTGTGGGGAGACCCTTCATCAGTGGACCGGTAGAGAAGGTGTTGTGGTAAGAAGTTGACTGGCTGCATGTATGGCACACTGGAGTTTATACTGGCAGATTAGTGCAAATTTCTGTCCCTAATGGTTGTACTTGGATGAGTTCTTAGACAAGTTATACCAGGAAGACATGGAGCATAACTCAGCTCCAGCTGCTGCAAAGGGAAACAAAATTTATTTTTACCGAACAAACATAAGTACAGGAGTGAAAAGCAAAGCAGAATTGCATTTATTTTTCCAAAATAATAACACTAAGATATTTTGTAAACTTACTACAGCAAGACATCTCACATTTTGAAATTGCTTAAACTTCGGAACAGATTATTTCCTAAACTTAGACATAAATATTTGCTGACTAACATGATTTGACTTCCATTACAGAGACTCATACAACCCTGTTGATGCCCTTAATGACTTTTCTTAATAGGTATCTATCCCTACTGAAGTTGCTTCCAATTTAGGAGGAGAGAATGACCTCGTCCAGCAGTATTAAAAACTGGGGTCTGTATGTTATATGAAGAGTTACACATATTCAAGTGAGTTTTTAAAAAGCTCAGTCAGCTGAGTTAATTCTCTAATCATACACCTTCTTCATTTAGGCTCCAGGCTGGAAATCTGTTAATGAGTGTTACGTACTGCAAGCAATCTTACTGAAATCACAAGGGCTGTCCTGCATGAGCAGCAGTTCTACATGGGCTCAAGTCTGAGGCTGTAAGACTGTTTCCACTTGCAAATTTGGGTGGTTGGTGTAGTCTAGGATAAGAGAATTCAAACTGCATCAGAAATATCTGGAAATGAGAATTCCAAGTATCTTTTACATGTAAGCTGTTGACTTCAGATGACAGTTTTGTTTCTCGGGGCAGGGGTAGGTCCATGATTTTAATATGCAGTACCTGTTTTAGTTATGTCTAAGACTGTCACTAATTTGAAGTAGCATTTTCTTTGCGTTTTTTTGTGGGAGGTTATTTTTCAACCTTGACAAAGTTTGTCAGCTTCAAGCCAAAGACAAACTCCTTTAAATTCACACTTACAAAAAAATTCCAGCAAAAACTATTGCACTTTCTAATGCAATGGTCAGAAAAACAACGTAGCACATCTTGTTGCTAGATCAGGCATCCAAGTATCTGCAGAACAGGAATACCAGACAATGCCTCCTTTCCCTCAGTTCAGGGGGACTTCTTAGACCCAGCACTTTTGAGAATCAGGCTGCTATTCAAATAATGGACAAAGAATTCCAAAGGCTTATTTTAGAGAATTATGTCCTCTTTACTGAAAGGCAGTAACTGAAATGTGTTTTTTAATACTGAATCATGTTAGCCCTAGCTGTATCTAGACACATGAAACTGGCTATTGGCTCTGCCTTAGTTTTATGACTGCAGATCAACCTACCCAAAAAAATTTGCTGGGGCAAATGTTTGTAAAATGAAAGAATTTCGAATGAAGTCATTACAAGCAAATAATTCATTAAAAATAACTTTTTTAGCTTGAAGAATATTTGGAAGTAGATGAGGGGTTCTTCACGCATACTTTTTGTTCTTTATTTTAGAAGATGAAAAACTACTTTCAGAACAAATAGTCTAGTGAAATAACTAAAAAGTTCTTGCACCAAATGTAACATTTATTTTCATGTATTCCGACTCACTGATAGAATTCCAACACATGAGCATTTTCAAAAGAAACTATTTCAGGAAAGTCAGTTTTTTGTGGGTTTCTTGTATTTTTTTTTTTTTTTTTTTTTTTTTTTTGAGGAGAATGTGTTCTAAAGTGTAGCTGAAGCTTTGGGGAAAAAAAACCCAGCTTGTTGGTATTCACCTAGCTTTAGAGTACCAACAAATTTAGCAACCTTGGAAAAGTGTAGAACACTACAAGAAAGTAGACATGAAGTATAAGGAAGTTTGTTACTATAGGATTTCACCTGAAAAATGAGGAGATTTAAACCTTTTCTTCTTCATTACATCTGTGCATTTTGCTCTTCAGATGGATCTGCAGCTGAGTGTGCCACCAGTAAAAATCACTGCTGGGGCTGCTATGACAGACAAGACAGTCTCTTGGAAAGATTTTATTAATTTTGTGCTCTTGGCTGAGTAAGAGGCATTACACGTGTTAAAGCAGAGTAGTCATTAAGATTATACGTGAGACATGATTAATTATCCCCTCTCTGTCACCTCTACTTGTCTGTCACCTTCCCCTCTGACCTGTTTCTACTCTTCTTTCCCCAGCAGTCTCTGGACCAGATTCTCATTGGTGACATCAGTGATGCTGAGATCAGAAATTGGCTCCTTGCCTCTATTTTTCCCCTGCCTTCCCTCTAATTTGCCTTTCCCTGTGCTTCTCTTCAAAGACTCTTCGCTGCAGCTCCCAGTGCTTTGCAGGTATCCTTGACTACAGCTCACATTCCCCAATCTCCGGCCAGCTGGAGCAGCTCCCTAGTATGATAGAATCCAGATCAAAGGCAGGTGGCCAATCCGCAAACGAGCAACTTGTTGGCACACAACAGAAGTGACTCAGCCACTATTTGGTCCCCTCTTCTCAGTCTTAAAATTTGCCCAAAAAGTAGTTGTGGGTGGTGGATCTTGAAGACAGTGGATTGCGAGTCATGGTGAGCTGTACCAATTAAAAACAAAAAATGGCTCTTCTGGAAGTGGATGTAGTCACAGACTTACCCAATCAGGAATCCAGCTGCAAGGCAAAACCAGCACAGCCCGATACTGCAGCGGATTTGTAATGTGCTTTTTAGAGATGGCACCAAAATGACTTTGTAATGCAAAAATCTATGATCGGATGGATAGCAGAATTTCTATGGGATTGGAAAGAAAATTGCAAAGTATCTTAACAAACCTTTAAAGATGTTAATAGCATAATACCGTAACTGTAGCATGAGGTTTGTGCTCCATTTATATATAACCCATCTGGAGTAGGTTCTAGGCACAAACAAAGCCGCTATGTGTACAGTGATTTGAACATGTTTACAAAGCCCTGCTTGTATTTGAAATCGCAGTACATCCTCCTACAAACATGTCGACCCCATGAAGTTACTCAGCAAGTTGTTACAAGGATAAGATAAGTCACTATTTATTTTCACTATCTATTCTTGGAAGGCTTGTTTTTTAAAGAATTTTTTACTAAACAGAACCCAAATTTAAATCCACAAGTTTTTAAACTTACCTGTTGTAATTCTTGTTGACAGTGGTTGTTTCACATAATGCCTTCAAAATATCCCTTTTCTTCCCAGCAAGCAATTAATGCAGTTTATTGAGCTGCAAGGGGAAATTCACCATGTCAACAAAGATTCAGCATTTCTACTAGTTAGATCAGTGGATAAAGAGTTGCCCTCTGTGTGCTGTCCATATCTCTGCCACTAGTTTATTCTTTCTTTCAGGGAAATCGCATGCTGCCTTTGTGCTTTCAAAGTGGGGATTGTCTACCTTGCAAGAATTTGGGTGCTTGGCCAAATTACATTTGCAACACAAGAATATTATTCTCCACAGTATGCTTGCAGACATAAGGAAACACTAGGGGAGAAAACGCACCACCGTGGCATGCTGAGCCAGAAATTCTACCATCATGCGTCAACATGGCTCCATATGCCAGGAGTACATAATAAGGCAGGCAATGTTAGGGATCTGAACAAGAGTGTTGGTACAGTTTACTAACTCAGTTTAGCATCTGATGCAAATTAATGCTGCTTTCTTTAACCCAAGGTACAAAAGAAATGAAAGAAGTATTTCTCAGGAAGAGAAAAATGTGGTAGCTATGTGCAGTACAGTTCCAGAACACTTTGGCAGCAATTCACTTGCTGTTACTTAAGTTAAAAATGAAAGAATTTCCAAAGAGGGACAAGCCCAGATCACACGTGTACTTTCAGAAACCAAGTAGGAAAAGTTCCACCCATGACATTTCAAGTCGCATCTGCACTGACATCTTTGCCAATTCTTGAAATCACTGCTTGTTTTTTCCAGAGGGTCTCTGTCAAAGCCTGGTCATTAGACACAACATCCAATATAGCTGCAGACCTCCATTCCTGACTGTTTGATCTGTGGGTTGTATTGGTCCCTTGCAGGGCTTGTGGTAACTATCACAGTCCTTTTCACAACAAATTTGCTACTCACCAGTGCCTGCTAATAGCCAGAATGTTTCTTGAGTGAAATTACCCAACAATGTAAAAGAAACAATCCACCGACTTGTTGAATAATGCTGCCTGGAAAATGGCACTTTCGTAATGACTGCACTTTGAGATCTTCTCTGAAGGCTGACTTCCTCACTCCTCAGTTCAGCAGTAACCTCTCCACAATCGCACCAGTGTTAAGGTACTTGCTCCTTAAATTAGTTACCGTTGGTTTAACTGTAACAGAAAATAGCAAAGTGTACATGAGCCAAGGTAGCATGTTAAGAGGGTCACTTGTTTACAATCTCTACACAGTCTACTTTATCCCTGAGATCATCATCTAACCAACTACAATCATAACTGCTTCCATATGAAGTCGCACATGCAGGATGTTCCAAAAACATCTATCAGATGAAACAATGCATAGAAATCAGTTTTGAACTTATACACCAGCTACCAGCAAAAGCTGTAGCAGCCATGAGGAGGCCAAAGAATGGGCTCAGTCACAAGGGCTTCCCACTAGCTGCCAGGAACCTCCATTTCACACTCCTTGGCCCAAGTTTCTTCCCATCTATTAGTTTTAACTCTGCTTATTTCTCACTCCCAGTATGGCCTTGCTCTCATTCTTACCTCCTCTTGTGCTTCCTCTGATCCTCACTGCCTTTCCTCTGCCCTCCCTCAAATAAACAAAAGACAATTTTTTGTCCAGACAGACCATGTAGACCAGCTAGGAACACAGAAGCAAGCTAACAGGTTTCATGTACATCTGCATATTTGAAAGCAGATTTTACAAAAAAAAAAAAACAAACAACCCCCAAAACAAGAAAAGAGAACACAGGAATTAGGTACAGGAAAGAGCATGGGTATTTAGAAGGAGCAACATTCTCTATTTGGATCCTTCATTGTTCAGAATGGCCAAAATTGTGCTTATTTGGTGGGTGACAGGACAGGGAGCAGTGAATAGCTATGGATATACTAATGATGCTGATAATGGAGCCTCAGTTCTAGATTTGGCAGCGCAATAGAGTACCACACCCTGTGAACATTATTCTTTGTGGGTGCTGACTACATGGCAGTAAGACCCACTGCCTCCAGTGTATTTGGGTTGTTCCTCAACAGTCCATAAGTTTTTGATAACAATTTTATTGTCAAGTTGCCCATGGGCTGAAATAAGATCTTGCTGCTATTGCCCTTACTCATGCATATGGTCTGATCTCTTTCTTACAGAATTCTTCATGTGGTGACAAACACAGGTTTACAGGCCTTGCCAGGCAACGTGAATAGCTATAAGTCTGTCCAACCAGCCAATTGGTTTTCAAGTGGGCATTTTCTAGTTAACTTTTGGGATGGTTTCAGAACCTAACACGCTGCTGATACATTTAAGGTTAACCTTCCAGTTCGGATCTGTCCTGTGTAAGGATTTGTGCCACACGTTTGCTCTCAGGGTCTGTCTGGGAAAGTCCTCGGTGTGGTGGCTTCAGAAGGAGCCATGGTTGTGCATTCTCCATTTGGATTACTCTGAATTTAGCTCTTTCCTAGGATCTCCAGAGGTCCCTTCCAACCCACTACCCTTCTGTGATTCTGTGATTCTAAAATGCAGCCTGTTCAGTCTTGCAAGTGAAAAGGACTAGCGTTTGGCCCAGGCAAAGTAGGTAGCAACTTAGAACAGCAGACTGCCTGCTTTGTTGGGGCTAAGACAGCAATAATCAGTTGCTTCAGCAGCCTATACAACCTGAAGAGTCAGTTTTACTTCCTACTTGCATAACCTTGGCTTCTGAGGAAAAAGTTAAGGGATACAAGGCAGCAGCAGAAACAAACATAAGCAACAAAAGTAGAAAGTCCTTTTCTTCTTCTGGCTGTGCTATGCAATGACAGAAGTAGCAAGCTTAGTCCCTATTCAGCAGCCCAATAGGCAGGACAGTAGCTGGCTGTAGTGGGAGGGATGTCGGAAGAAGAGCTGAAAGAGGGAAGAGTGACATACCTCTAATCATTACTTCAAATCAATTTTTCCTGTTGAAAGAACCTTTATCACTCCCCTCCAAACAAGAGAAGGTTATGATCATAAATCCCACAAATAGGGGTATATTAACATATTTTTTGTAACTGATTATATTTGTTTCCTTGTTCTTGGGGCTCTCTTACACAACAGTCCAGTACTGGTTTCCAGTTATCTTTTAAATGTGACCTTATCTTGTTACTGTGGGGAGAGTCGTCCTATTACTCTTCTATCGCAGACTGCTTGCATTTACCCACTCACAAATTTGTTTTCTTCCTTGCTAATTATTCTTAATGCATCCAGTCTTAGCGGAGGTTCAGAAGTTCACCAGCAAAATGCGGGTTCTCTGTGCTTTTTGAAAGGCTTCTGAGCAAGTTTAATACAATCATGCATCTGTGCTGCTTACCAGCAACATAGAGTATTAAATGCTGCTAACACACGTGAACTGGAACTTCAGCATACACTTATACCCAGGTGTAATTTTTCATAAAAATCTTAGTGGCTTCCACAAGCACCCAGACTGCAAGCTTCCTCTGCTTGATGATTTGTTCACAGCGCTGGGTCCAGCAAGAAGGCAGATGGCAGTCAGTGGCAAATGCTGCACAGTCATAGTCCTTTATGTTATCGTGAGCGCGTATCAAAACGGATGGAGGCAACACTGAGGCAGGGGATTGTACCCCTGACATCCCTAGAAAAATCCGTTTGTCCTGCTAAATAGGAGGTAAACACAAAGGGCCAATAAATAATACAGAAAATAATTAACAAAATTATGGGCATTATTGACAAAATAATAATGACATATCTACCCAGTTTCATCCTCCAAGATATTCCTATCAGGCTCTTTGTAACTAAGGAGTGCAAGTTCACCTAGCTCATTGGCTTCCCTGGAGTGGAATCACTCTGCTTTCAAAAGCTTCTAACCAGAGATGATTCACTTAAACACATTCCTTTATATTTACTGAGATCAGCAAGTGCACTAGAGTTAAACCCCTGCTAGACAAACACCTCTTCAGTACAAACCCACAGTCGCCTGATGGTCTATTTTCCTTGATTCTTTCATCTTTTATACTGAACACAAGAATTCTGAGGTTTTAAACTTACCTACTTTCTCCCAGATACTAGTATGTTAAGATTCTGTGGCATCTTTCTCCTCCGTATCTTATAGTAATACTTTTCAAGTACTTTCAGGTCATTTAAGACTCTTTATGACCCTGACAACTATCTCAGATAACAAATGATAATTGACTTTTTCCCAGATTTCCCTGCCCTGCCCCAGGGAGTGACCTGACATCTAAGGTTCTTAGCTTTATTTTGTTATTGCTCTTAGCAGGTCATTCTATACATGTTTTATAGAGGAAAAAGTCATCATTAAAGTAATTTCACAGAAAAGTCCTAAGTATTTTTAGGAAGTGGTAAATTGCCAGAAATTAAGGAGGATTGGTTCACTGCATATGTTTCATACAGTCTAGAGGAAGAGAAAGAAAGAAAATTTCTGTTTCTTGACAGTTGTTAACAGAAGTATTTGAAAACCATCAATATCAGCCTGTTACACAGAATTTAACTCCTCTGAGTATCTTCTTGTCAGAAATGGGCTATTTTCTCGTTGTTAAAACTCAGTATCCAATTCTCCTCCTTTAGCCACAAAAAGCGTATTTAAAAAAATCAAGTTTGTAACCCTATTAACAGTTTTTTTCATTAAAATATAGCTCTGATTATTCTTTTTTAGAGGGGGGAAAAAAAAAAGCATGAGGCTAGACACATCTATGTTTGAGACACAGTTAGAGGCTTTCAGACTGATAAAGGCTTTTAAAAGTCCTAAAAATCAAACAGGTGGACCAGAACGCAAGGTTTTGTATGTGACAATGGTCTTTCACATATATTACCTTCCACTTAAGCATTAAAGAGTGCTTGGAAAGAGAAGTAGGGCCCTGACTCATAAGCACTGCAGCAAACTGCTGCAGCCATTGAAGACATTACTAACACACAGACTGTTTCGCCTTCTGCCAGCCAGGACAATGGAGTGTCCCAGCCACCATGATGTAAAGTCTCTTCAGCAGGCTTTATTTTCAGTTCAACAAAAGAGCAGGGTGACTTTGCGAATGGGCAGTAACAGAATGTCTTTTCTCCTTTGGGTCAGGCATCACTACCCTTTAATATTCTCTTAGAGGAATAATTTTCCTTTTTTTTTAAGCCTTCAGCATATGCATCCACTTCCATCCTACACCTTCTCAACTGGGAAGCTATTTAAGTCCAAGGAAGTCAGATTCCCAAGTGATCCTCAGAACAAGCTGCTCTTCCACACCTTTGCAAGAGCACTGCATCGTGTTCCACATCCCCGGACATCCACAAAGCCCCACGGCAATAATCACCACCTTATGGTTCTGGCTCAGAAGCAGTGCCATGTCCACACCTCAGCCGTCACAGCTTACGCTGGAATAGCACAGTCAAGCCTCTGCCAGTAGTTTATCTCCACAAGCATTTAAGAACCCAGTAGGCCAATTCCAGAAACATGCTCTTTCCTGCTGGCCCTACATAAAGGGTTGGTAATGCGGCTGATGGGAGAGGAAGCCTACCTGTGGGGTAGTGTCCTGTTAAAATATTCGATACGAATCTATTAGAATTTTTGTCAGAGCTGTAAGAAGATGAGCACGATTGGAGCCTAGTGGAACCTAGGAGAGCTTAGTAATTTCTCATAGGAGGTCTCTAGTAAAGCTGGGGGAAATAGTCTTCATTGCTGAGTCCCACAATTTCTTATACTGCCATTTTTTCCTGCATTTATACCCAAGTTTCTGAAATTAATAAACACTAAATTTTCTGAGGTACGAAGACAGTATGTAGCTACAGCTGTTCTGAGAACTTTCTTTGCCCAAGGCTAACTGCCCTCAGCAATCTCAGCTATCTAACTTAAAATTTGTTGCACAAGACAAACTGGACAGTAAGTATCATCATCACTATCCCACCATGAAGCTTTCAAGCACATCATCGTGACTTACACAAGTACATGACTCAGGTAGATTAAAACATCTTGTATTAAAACACCACTTCATAAGTGTTTTTAAGTTTAACATGTACAGGTCACTGAACAAGGTGGTAAAGAACGAACAGGCTCCAATTCTCAGACAGACAGCAGGCAAAGTCAGTGCAACAATGAACAAAAAACCCACGCAAGCGAAGGCAGCAGAATTCATGTGTGATACAGTAGGAAACACGTATAACAGCTCAACAACTCATTAGGGTTACTGAAAGCAGCACACAGATCTTTTTAACATAGAAATATCCCTGGCTTAACTAGAATATGTGAATTTAAAATTATTTAACTGAATTATTAATCCCTTGTATGAATTCCTGTTTATGGATGGATGTCCCTTTCTGGATTCAGCTGTTTTGTTGGATTAAATGTTGCCTCCACACCTCACCACATTTCTTGTGAAGAACAAAGTTCTCTGTAATACGTTGAAAACACAGCCTGTAGCAGCATTACTTTGGCAAAATCTGATGGGGTGGCTCACACTCTTTACCTTAGCAGTCAAAACTAACCTGATTTATCTGAATTTCTTGTATTAGAGAGTGGTCAGGTGAATTGCTGTGTCAGCAGATCACTGCAAGCAGTGACTATTGTAAACAGCAGTGGCAGACAGCTGACATCTGCTTCTTCCATTGGCAAAGCTGAATCTAGGGGTGTCCTGTACACTGTCCTGTGGTGAATGATTTATTTTGGCTTCAAGATCAATTGACTAAAGCTAAACAGAAGCAAACTATTCTCATACCCTAACCAGGGTGTGAACACTAAATTAGGAAAAGTCTGAATATTGACAAGGCCAGTATATTCTAGCTGAAATCAAAACTCCACACCTTAAATTACATACCTTCCTTATCAAGCAGCCGTATTTCATGTTCATGCATCTGATTTGGTGAGGAACAAGTATAAATATAAAATAAAAATATCTCCAGAGTCCTACTCACGTATAACTTAACGACGAGCTCATACGTGAGCATGAACAGAACAACCGTAAGGCTTTATCTTGTCATTATTCTACAAGTTGAATGGCAGCAGAGATGGCCCAAATTTATCCAGGTGTTTGATAGCCTCTGGAGAAGGTTACACATCCCCGGTCTGCTATTTGCCTTTGGCCTTTCTGATCAAATTGTGTAACTGAGCAGACAGCTGTCACTCACCTGGGGAAATTGTGTTGTAGTACACATGACAAAACTGCCCCATGCTGAAAATATATTTAACAAAATATTAAAACAATTCTCTCTTAATTGACCATTCCCCTCCCCGTTTTACTGTTTTGTTTTCCCTTATCATACCCACTGGGTTGACTTTTGATAAAATACATTTTTGAGATACAAAGGCTAATGAGAAGTTTTTGGACTTGTCTCAAAAGTTCTACATTTAGGTAGGAGGGAATCTAAACATATTCTGCTACTTGACACAAAATAGGCTTCTGTTTGGTTGACTTAGAACGTACTGGTAAGTTTTATAATTTTATTTGATAGCTGCTATTGTATTAGGTGTAAAAAGGTGCCATGATTGACAACTTGGAAACATATTCAACTGCTCAAGTCAAAAAAGGAATTATATTGATATCATAAAATCATAGAATAGTTTGGGTTAGAAGGGACCTTTAAAGGTCAACTAGTCCAACCCCCCTGCAATGAGCAGGGGCATCCTCAACTAGATCAGGTTGCTCAGAGTCCCGTCCAGCCTGACCTTGAATGTTTCCAGGGATGGGGCATCTACCACCTCTCTGGGCAACCTGTGCCAGTGCTTCACCACCCTCACTGTGAAAAACTTCTTACATCTAGCTGTATCTCCTCTTTTTTAGTTTAAAACCATTACCCCTTGTCCTATCACAACAGGCCCTACTAAAAAGTCTGTCTCCATCTTTCTTATAAGCCCTCTTTAAGCATTGAAAGGCTGCAATAAGGTCTCCCCAGAGCCTTCTCTTCTCCAGGCTGAACAGGCCCAACTCCCTCAGCCTGTCTTCATAGGAGAGGTGCTCCAACCCCCTGGATCATCTTTGTGGCCCTCCTCTGGACCCGCTCCCACAGATCCACATCTTTCCTGCGCTGAGAGCTCCAGAGCTGGACGCAGGACTCCAGGTGGGGTCTCACCAGAATGGAGCAGAGGGGCAGAATCACCTCCCTCGACCTGCTGGCCACGCTGCTTTTGATGCAGCCCAGGATACGGTTGGCTTTCTGGGCTGCAAGCGCACATTGCTGGCTCATATCTGGCTTTTTGTCCACCAGTACCCCCAAGTCCTTCTCAGCAGGGCTGCTCTCAATCCCTTCATCCCCCAGCCTGTATTGATACCAGAGGTTGCTCCAACCCCGGTGCAGGATCCTGCACTTGTCCTTGTTGAACCTCATGAGGTTCACCTCGGCCCACTTCTCGAGCTTGTTCAGGTCCCTCTGGATGGTATCCCGTCCCTCAGGCATGTCAACTGCACCACTCAGCTTGGTGTCATCCACAAACTTGCTGAGGGTGCACTCAATCCCACTATGTCATTAATGAAGGTATTAAACAGTACTGGTTCCAATATAGACCCCCGAGGGACATCACTAGTCACTGATCTCCATCCAGACATTGAGCCATTGACCACTACCCCTGCATGCGACCATCCAACCAATTCCTCATCCACTGAATAGTCCACCCATCAAATCCATATCTCTCCAGTTTAGAGAGAAGGATGTTGTGGGGGACCATGTCAAAGGCCTTACAGAAGTCCACATAGATGACATCTGTAGCTCTTCCCTTGTCCACTGATGTAGTCACTCCATCATAGAAGGCCACTAGGTTGGTCAGGCAGGACTTGCCCTTGGTGAAGCCATGCTGGCTGTCTCCAGTCACCTCCCTGTCCTCCATGGGCCTCAGCATAGCTTCTAGGAGGATCTATTCCATGATCTTCTCAGGCACAGAGGTGAGGCTGACAGGTCGGTAGTTCCTGGGTTCCTCCTTCCTACCCTTTTTAAAAAGAGGTGCAATGTTTCCCTTTTTTCCAGTCCCCAGGGACTTCACCTGGCTGCCATGACTTTTCAAATATCACGGAGAGTGGCTTGGCAACTCCATCAGCCAATTCCCTCAAGACTCTCATGATGAATCTCATCAGGTCCCATAGATCTAGGTATGTTCAGGTTCCTCAGGTGGTCTCAAACCTGATCTTCTCTTACAGTGGGAAGGACTTTGCTTCCCCAGTCCCTGGCTTGCAGACCAAGACCTGTGCTTTGCTTGTGGATTCACAACTTCGTAGTCTCAAACCTGAGCACACATGAAACAGGCAATAGTATCCCAAAACAATACTGTGAAAACAGAAAAAAATCTCTACTTTTTCTCTTCAGAGAGTGAGAGTCAGAGCTATGTTTCTGTATCTGGTATTTTGTTTTCCTGGTTGCCAGGACAAGGATATCCCATCTTTTGCACTATAAAGTATGAGAGAAAATGCATATTTAGGAAGGATGTTAGCAACAGTTAGAAAATTTAGGCCAAATTCAGTCTTATTTTGATCCCATTGTCTTAAACACACTTATATCTGAGCAAAACCAAGTCTGTATTTCAAGAAGCAGAGGCAGTACTCATAACTGGTTCTCAAATTTTGCATAACCAGTGAGCAGTAGCTAATTTAGATGAGTATTTCTTAGGTAGTATAATTCCACCTTGTAGTCACTATGCATAACACTGGCATAAACAGCATTGATGAAGGAACAAATATAGGGGAAGAAAGCATAATGCAAATGAAAAAAGGCACGTAACTATAAAAAGGAAGGAGCTGCGAAGTGAAAAGTTAAATACTTGTGAGCAAAAAGAGAGGAACATAACTCACTCATTGGATTAGAGGAAAAAAAGTGCATGGAGGAGAAAAGAGCAAGCTATGGTTAATTCTGCTAATCTGAGGATCCAGGTTTTTGTGATTGTGTCTTTCTGACTGCCATGCTTGATATACAGAACAGTCATGAGATTTCCCTGATATGTAACTGTGACTTATCCAGAATTCAAGTGCAAGTCACTTTCCAAAGGCCCCAGTATTCATTGCCTAAACAGATTTCCTTTCTAACCCAACTTCATACTGCAAGCTTGAACTGATCCTGTAACATATGCCATTCTCTGAGAAGTAGCCTGGCCTGAGTTGAGTGTTATCAGAAGAAAACAACATGGTCCTCTATATTTGTTTTTCACTTTGACTAAGTTAAATCACCGTAGTCTTCAGAATCACACAATAAAGAACTTTTTCCCAATCTAGTACATTCACAACCTTTGCTGCTTGCAGGATCAAAATTCTACAGTGGCAGTTTTCCTTATGTATTCCCCCGCTGCCCTGCAATTAGCACAATTCTAATACCAGGAACACCAGAATAAGCAAATCACCATAGATTTTACTTCTGTTTCGCGTACTCAGAGGCAAACTCGGAGACTGTTTAAAGATGGGTAAATTCATGTTTGCAGTAGTGTTGTGGTTTAAACCTAGCAAGCAACTAAGTACCACACAGCTGCTCGCTCACCCTGGTGGGATAGGGGAGGGAATCGGAAAGGTAAAAATGAGAAAACCCATGGGTTGAGATAAAGACAGTTTAATAGGTAAAGCAAAAGCCGTGCACAAGCAAAGCAAACCAAGGAATTCGTTCACTGCTTCCCATCGGCAGGCAGGTGTTCAGCCATCTCCAGGAAAGCAGGGCTCCATCACACATAACCGTTACTTGGGAAGACAAATGCCGTAAGTCCGAACATCCCCCCTTCCTCTTCTTCCCCCAGCTTTATACACTGAGCATGACACCATATAGTATGGAATACCCCTCTGGTCAGCTGGGGTCAGCTGTCCTGGCTGCATCCCCTCCCAATTTCTTGTGCGCCCCAGCCTCCTCGCTGGTGGGGTGGGGTGAGAAGCAGAAAAGGCCTTGACTCTGTGTAATCACTGCTCAGCAGTAACGAGAACATCAGTGTGTTATCAACACTGTTTTCAGCACAAATCCAAAACATAGCCCCATACCAGCTACTGTGTTAATTTTCTTAATTAACACTAACCCAGCCAAAATCAGCACAAGTAGGAGCACTGTCAACCACAAGACCAAAGGGACTGTCCATGAACTACTGACACCAGTTCAGAATTCTGGGCTTGCCCCACTGAGCAAAAGTTGTTTGACTACTTCCAGCAGGCAGTCTGACAGCCCAGGAATAGCTAAAAGTAGGAAACACATTATTTTACCAAAAACATACAGAAAGATAACTGGCTGTCAGAACCAGAACAGGTTTAGCACCCAGGAATGAATGCTTAATAACTGAGGACACCTCAGAGTCCCAGAGAAAACCATTCTAGGCATGGCTCTATTAAACATTCTTTTTAATTGCTTCAGTGATGAGTTTGTTTATAAAATCTGCAGCTGACACAAAGCCAGTGGGATTTGGTGAGCACCTTAGAAGAGAGGATTAGAACTGAAAGTGATGTTGAGAAATTGCAGAGAAGCTCACAAACCATTAAGATAAAATTCAATAAAATCAACTGCAAAGTGATATCTTGCAAAAACACAAACACAAAACTGGGATCACCTTGTTAGGAAGCAAAATGGCAGCCTGAAAAAAAAACCAAGGAGAGAAAGATCAACACTACAGTGTGCTTCTCATCTGCCTTAAAATATGACATCAAACCAAAGTCTGGAATTTTGTGGACTACAAAATAAATAGGAACACTAACACATTATCACTGCAAGCCAACCCACCTTTCTCACGCACAAACTTCATTTGGGAATGTATTCAGAAAGGCTCTTTAGACAAAGGAGATAATTATTCATAGAATCATAGAATGGTTTGGGTTGGAAGAGACCTTAAAGATCATCTAGTTCCACCCCCCCTGCCATGGGCAGGGAGACCTTCCAGTAGACCAGGTTGCTCAAAGCCCCATCCAGCCTGGCCTTGAATACTTCCAGGGAGGGGGCATCCACACTTTCTCTGGGCAACCTGTTCCAGCACCTCACCCCTTGACTTAGCCTTGAGAAGAGCTCAGCTGAGTACTATCTTTTCAACATCACACTCAAACACACCTTGAGAGTTTAGAGCAAATGAAGCTACTTTGAAAGAGGCTCTATCTTTTAAACCTATGAAGACAGCTAGATGAACATGTACGTCTCCAGAAAAAAAGGCTGAGGGGAAAAGAGCACAAGCACCAAGCACAGTCATGCAAGTTGTATTAGAACAGAAGTTTTTCTTTTAAATCACAAAGCAATTACAACTTCCATAAGAGAAGGAAAAACTCTAACCAGCTCCAATAATTACTTTGTTGCCAATCATATCAGGCTGAGATGCACCACTTCAATGGAGTATTGCACACTCATAATATTACATACTGTGGATCAATAGATGGGCAGCTAAAGAGTATCCTTCTCTCTAGGATTCTCATACTTCAGGAAAAGTACTGTTCCCAATATACAATGGATAGGGCATGAGAAGACTTTTGTGGGGAGTACCACCAGCAAATCAGACACTTTCCAGTGTTTATCTCAATGATTTACTTCTTCATCACAGGGTTTGCCTTCACTGCTTAATAAAAACACGCTTGTTTTTTCTATATTAGTTACCCATGACACATGAACTGTCTTGGTGTAAAAGACAAGACACCTTACTGCAGCAAACTCATGGAGGCCAGTCTTATTTCCCCATCTGATGACCTCGATGAACATACCTCACTGTAAAGCTGAAGTATCTTGCCTTCACCCTATTTTCATCTTTGAAGGCTTTGATTAAAGTTCAAACACGTATGCTTTTTCTCTTTGCTTTTTGGGGTGAACGCTATCCACCAAAGCAGCAGACAAGCAAAAATGTCATGCATTTCTGTAAGGCAAGTTTTAAGTTTGCTCACTTATGACCTCCCTGGACACGAACAAAATTATTTTTGTTCTGTTATTTATATAGAAACCTGAGCATGAAGCCATCTTCGTGGAATGTTTAGCTTAAATCCATTTTCACTGTCTACCTAACCTAAGCAGCTGGACTTGGCCAGGAACTGGCTGAGGCACTAAAAAAAATACTCCTTTCTGCCATTTCTGCTGCAGTGGCTGCAACCTCTGGCAGAAAGTTGGTAGCAAACAGTTTGTGGTGGTATTTCTCTGTTACAGCAGGGGTTTTGAGGGGGTAATGGTAAGGTTGCTGTAAACATCTGCAACTCCCTGATGGTAATGACCTTTTTTTGGTGTAAGAGTGTCTCCGCAAGAGCTCCACTGATGTATCAGTTTCTAAAGAGTTTTAATTATATCGGTATCATTCCTCACATAAACAAGCTTTAGTTCCACAACAACACATCTACCTAGTCAAAATGGTACCTCTTCTCATCATGGTACTTTATCTAGTTTGAAAATTTTATGTGCAATTTTCCTGTTGTCGGCAGCATCCGAAGCATTAATTCAGTTAAGGGCCCTCATCTTTTTTTTCCTTTAGCTAAGCTAGACAAATCAATCAGGGGAAAACAAACTTATCCTTTAGCATGTGATTATTCACCATGTTTGGATATTCACTATGCATGAAGCTTCAGCCACCCAAGCCTCACAGTGAGCCCTTATTGATCCTATCAATTTCAGTAAAGATTTTCACATCAGTTGAACATGCCTGCCTCAACAAAAAAACCCATGTTTTTCAACCCCTCAAGACAGGTTACAATGACATTAAATGATATTTCATCAAAATACAAAAAGAAAAAGCCTTCAGATTGACATCAGCAACATGCCCATTCAACGGGAGTTTTTGTTGCCCAAAAATGAAATTGGCTGCTGCAGCCTTCCCAAAATAAACATAATTGTTAGCTAAACATAGTTGCTTTTATCCCAAAGTCAAATAAACATTTTTTCTTCTGCCTGAAAGATTAATTTTATATTCCTTTTTTTTTTTTCTCTGGATGCTTTCTACTAAAAAGCATAGCTTGACCTGGTTTAGAACGGTTTGAGTGCTGCTGAGTCCAACAAACAGTTGAGCTGTCTTGCAAGGAAACTTTCTCTCCATTATTTAAGGCTTGTTTTCTCTTCTGGAGATAGAAAAGACAAAGGGCCCTCAGATATACTCTGGGGAATAGAGGAGGGGAAAAAAAAAAAAAAGACTGCCTAATGAGTTACAGTAAGGTATGAAGGGAAAAAAAAAAAAGAAAAAAAGGAAGAATCCCTTTACCCCTTTCATTAGCATTAGCATAATTTTCCAAGAATGTTAACTACATTCTTTTATCTCTAAGACACCGAGTTGCAACTCATAGTTGAAGACAAATTTAAAACCAAAATTATAAATTACTCGTGGATCAAAAGTTTTACATAATGATATTGGCTATTTTGTATACACAGAATTGAATGTTTCCATTTCTTTGATTTTGTTTCCAAGTAAATATTTTTCACAGACAATGGCGACTTGAAGATAGAGCCTTTTAATTTTTTTTTTTTTTTTTTTGGATACTTAGTGCTGTCCAGTTAGCACTAATTCTTTCAGCATTTTGGTAGTCACTTTACACAACAAATAAGATGAAGCTAACGATTAAGTAACAATACCTTGGAAAACTACAGAAACAGTACTAATTAGCACTGTATAGCCAGCATTGTAACTTGGTGATTACTGCTCCTATTCAACCAATTAAAAAAGCCCCAAGCTAAACACCGTGTAAAGAATAGCTGTCACTTAATGACCACAAGGTGCATTTTGGTGCTCCCAGCATTGCTTCAGGTCCTTAACTACTCCACCTGGCCACAGCAGAGGAACTTCTTGTTAAATACTGTCACCTGAGCATCTGTAATACCTACTGATTTTAATACTGAAGTTCCTCTTAACATTTTGACTCCGTAGCACAAAGTGAAATTCACAGTAAGGGAGTTACACTAGCTTCAGAATGGCAAATACCGCCCATATGACAAGATAAAAAAAGATAATTACATATAACACCAAGTATGGTAGTTTGGGTCCTTTTTTTTTAAAAAAAAAAAAAAAGGTTGACGCTACAACTGGTGTTCAAAAAAAACACCCCTCAGACTGGCGGGCCCATTACTTTGCTGAAGTAGTTAGCCGTTTGTAACATAAAGAGGTATAGCTTCTCCAAACGACGCGAGAGCTCTGCAGCGCTTGGCTGCTGATCTACAGCATATAAAAAAACCACAGGACCAGCACTGTTGAAAAGCGTACTTCCAAACCAACGGGTACGAAGCTAAAAGGACGGAAGCAAGCAAGACGGAACAAACATAATTGCGCTATTTACCCTTCCTATCCCTCCACCTGCCCTCTCCACACAGCCTTATTACATCTGGCGACTACTCCAGCAGCCGCCTCCAGACCGGCGACAAGCAGCAGCCACGTCGTCCCAGAGGGTACGTGGGACAGAACCGCCCGCCAGCCCCGGCGATGCCTCCGCGCCCGCGGCCGTCGGGAGCGGCAGCCCGCCTGACTGACAGGCCGGTTCAGCTGGAATGTTCTCGGCAGCCTCCTCTCGTCCACGACGGCACCCTCTGCCATCGGGGACCGGGGTGTAAGTTTCGGGAAGAATAACGACGCCCTCCCACACCTCCCCCCCTCCTCCCTCCCTCCCGCCTTTTTTAAAAAAGACAGGGTGACACCCGCCCCCCCCCCACCGCCAGGTACAGGAGACCCCAACGCCCGTCAGGCTGGCTCCTCCCCGCCCCTCCAGCGGCAGCGGGCTTGCCCCGGCAGGCTGGGGCAGCGGCACGGCGCAGTTCCAGCACCTTCTTCACCTCTCCCCAAACTACTCCGGCGGGTACGGCCGCCGCCCGCGCCCTGCCGCCGCCTCCCCACGGAGGGCGCTCCCGGCGCGCTCTCCCCTCAGCACGCGCGAGCCGGGGAGGGGTGAAGGGGCGCGGAGGACCCTCGAGCGGCAGCCCGGGCTGCCGCGCCGTTGCACGGCAAGCGCACGAGCGGGGCCCTCGGCGTGCGCGCACACTCACACAACACTCCCCGCCCGCCACGCTCCTGCACACCGCCTCCCCTCCCCAACCTCACGGTTGAGCGACAGTTAGCTGACACCAATAGAGCCGCCCTTTCCGCGCAGGAGGGCGGGCACTCCCTCGCCGGCGGGCCAATGGGAACGGCGCTTCCTGAGCGGTGGCGTCGGTAAAGGGAGGCGGCGGGAGGGGGCCGGAGGAGGGGCAGGAGTTTAGGAAGCGGAGGGAATGGCTGTCATCAATGAAGTCATGTTCATAATCTAGTCCCTCGCTCCGGTTCCGGACTCGGGTGACTCACCGAGGGGGAGAAGAGCGACATCCAGCACGGCGCTCCTCCTGGGCGGAAGGTAAATGTAACTTACAACTCGGTCCGCCCCCCGCCCCGCTCCCCGTCCCTGGCACGGCGGTGCCAGCGCCGTCCTTTATTGTTAGTGATCGCGCTGGCACGCACCGTGCCCACCTTCCCTCCGCGTCCCCGGGCACGTCCCCGCTGGCCCCGGGCGCCGTCGTGCCACCTGCTTCCTCTCCCCACCTTCTCCGGCGCCCGGCCCTCCCAAATATTTATATCCCACGGTGGGTGGAGAGAAGAAAGTTTTGATCCGGTATTTCTGGAATAATCACGATGCAAATCTCCGGGGTGGGAGGGTGCGAGGGGAAAAAAGCCCAAGGCGTCGCTGGTGGCTGACTTGTGAGTCAGCGGCACCCGCGGGAGGGACGGGGGAGCGGCGGGGCGCCGTGCCCGCGCGTCTGTGGCCGCCGTGCCGCGGTGTGCGGCGGGGCGGCTGGCGTTTTTCACCGGTGCGGCCGGTGAGCTCGCACGGCAACAACAACCAGCCCGTGGCACCCCTTGGTCTTGCCGCCAGCCGAGCGTGTCACAGCCGCCGGGCGACGCGACCGGGAGAGAAATAGAATAGAGCGACAGCCAACGTCCCCTCCCCGGGGCAGCTCGGCGGGCTTGGGGCGGCCTCGCCTGCTGCCCCTCCTGGTGTGGGCCGCCTGGTTTGGGCGGCTGCCGGGGGTCGCGGGGTGAAGTTCACGGTGCCCGGTGGCGGGAGGGTGCGTGGCGGTGGGGTTGTTTCGCCGCTGTGGCACACGCTCGCGTAGACCCGGCCGAGGAAGGGGAAGTGGGGAGGCATGAGGAGAGAGAAAGATGGTGCGTGGGGGAGCAGTCTTGCCTGTGAGAGTAGCCGCGTTACCCGGCAGAGCCAGGGAGGCCATGATCCGGATAATCTCCCTGCCTGCCTGTCACAAGCACTACACACACAGGGGAGGGGGGAGGAGGTGGGGGCTGGGAGGTGGGGACAGGCTGCCGCTCCTGTTGCTTTTCGGTGTCTGTTTTTAACTGTGCAGTCAGTCAGTCCTGCTGTAAAGGTGTCGCGATTTAGTTCCCAAAATAGCTTGTCTCTTCCTCACCCGTTTTCCCTGCAGAAATCATACCGTTCCCCCTCTCTCCCCCCGCTTTGCAGCAGTCGGCGAAGCGGAGTAGCACAAAACATGCGCTTGCAATTTTGTAATCGCCTTCCAAGCAAAAAGCATTTTATTTCCGGTGTGCGCGGAAATTTTTTTTTTTTTTTTTTTTTGATCGGGTCGGGCGGGAGCGAGGATGCGTACACACGCGGATGCTCAGGTAGACGCGGCTCGTCTGCCCCGTCGGGAGAGGGGGACGGCGGTGGTCGGCACCTGGAAAAGTTCTCTCCCCTGCGGGAGGCGGGGGCCGGCAGCGGACCGCTGCTGCAGCTAGCTCCCGGGCGGGGCAGGAGGGCAGCGGAGCCTGTCCCCGGGCCTCCGCGGGGGAGAGGGAGGCGGTGGCGAGCGCCGGTGGCGGCGGGGGGGGCCTTTCCCGTCCGTCTGCCTGTGCGAGCGGCGGCGGCGGAGGATCAGGAAGTCACCGCCGCCACACACAGGCGCACAGACATGTTTGGTCGGCGTGACATGGTGGCGGAGGGAAGGAGCGGCGGAGAGACGGGCCCAGCCCAGCCCTGAGGCATGCCCCGGCTGCTCGCCTGCCTGCCGCCGCCGAGGTCCCCCCCGTCGTCGAGGTACGGGGCCCTGCGCGGCCCGCCGCCGGGAGCGGCGCAGCCATTGCTTAGTGGAGGGGAGGGGGAAGGAGGCAGCGGGGCTGGATCTCCAGGCAGAGACGTTTTAGAGCCTGTCGGCCGGGGCGAAAACTTTCAGGAAAGGCGGAGGGGGAGAATAGGGCCCTGCTGCTTGTGCGCGCCCGCCCCGGCGCCCTTGCGGGGGGAGGCGGCGGGCGGCGCGGCGCCGAGGCCTACCAGCCGCCCGGCAGGGCCGGAAGAGCCGCGCGGCGCTGCCGGGGCAGAGCGCTGCCGCGGAGGGAGCGGGCGGCCCGCGGGCACCCTCCGCCCCTGCTCCTCGGCGAGCGCCCGCCCGTGTGCCCGCGCCAGCGCATGGCCCCCCCCCCGTTTCGTTATGTCCGTGGTGCGGGGAGAAACGGAGTTTTTAATTTTGTCTCCTCCCCCCCCAAATTTATGATGGTGGAACAACAAACTGCACACGGCTGGAAAAGTTACAGCTCTTCTAAACTCGAACTGAAGTTACAGTTAACTGTTGGTTTTTTGTGTTTTGGGTTTGGGGTTTTTTTGGTGTTTTTTTTTTTTCTTCCCCTAAGTGTGCATTATGGTCAAGTAAAGAGAGTGGTTAAGTGTCAGCATGACTGCATAGATCGCACCGAAGTTGGTTTTCCTTGGTGTCTGTTGCTTACGTTTGATATTCAGACTTTCCAAACTTCAGGTTAACGCTGTTCTTTTTAAGAAGTCTTTTGATGAATAGATAGGTAAGTAAATAACCAACTGAAGAACTGAAGCTATGAAGTTTTTGTTCTTGTTTGTTTTTTTTTTTTTGCTTTTACCATTTTAAGTATTCTACATGCTTTCTGTAAAAAAATTGATGTGGAATCTATGACACGGCCTTGTTCTGCTTGCATTCTTTTCTGTTTTGCTTTAGATTTCTTCAGTGTTACTTGCTTTTAACCACAGCCCCTAAGACCCAGACAATAAACATTGTACCGGAATTTAATTCCTTTAGTAGTATACCAGTTACATGTTCGGGGTGGGGCAGTCTCTTCTGTGTCAGTTAGTATTGTTGTGCAAATAAAGGCACACTTTCTCTTTGGGAACCTAATTGCCCTATTACTGTCTCTGACTTTGTTTCTTTTGTCCTTTTGTTACTCTAAGGGAAAAAGTAGTGTACCAGAAGGGTAGGGTTGGAGGCAGATTTTTATGCCCATATATATTAGTAATAGAAAGCAAAAAGATTGTACAGATAATAAGCATTTAAAAATAAGTATAAAGTTAAGTGTATCATACAGCATATGTGGACTTGACAGAGGTGAGGGTAAAGCTTCATTAAATACAGTATTTCTCTCATGAGTTATGTCTCAGCTTTAGGACTGGTATTTCTGTGGTGTTTCATAGAACATGCGCCAGAAGAGTGTGTTCAAAGCAGTCTTAGATCTTTTCTTTTGTTCATTTCTGAAGTGGTCTGTGAGCGTTTCTTGTCAAGTTTGAAAAATGCTTTCACCAATACCTGAGGCTTGAAAACGCTCCAGCTAGGATTCTTATATTAAATATATTCTTGACAATGAAATTAATATCTGCAGATATATTTTCTCAATTTTTGTTGGACTTTTGAAGTTAAGGTCAGAATGTTCACAGTAGCAACTTTAAAAAATGCCTGCACTTTTACCTCCAATTTTCATGGTCCTGATTAGTAATATTGCTGTGAACTAGTGATCCTCTTCAGAAGGAGACTTTTCATTCTTTGTATGACTGAGAACTTTTTTGCAAATTATTCATTAAAATGCCTATTATATTTTTTGTGTTTTCTGCTGCAATTGAAGTTCTCTATGTATAAAGAATTTTTCCTGGACCTTCACCTCTTTTGAACTTTATCCATTTAGTTTTTTGTTTGTTTGATCCTCTAGTGGAGTAGTAAACACAGCATTATGACATAAAGATCAGTTGTCATGAAGATGGCAGCAATGTTAGGGCATAAAGATCACTTGTCATGAAAATGGCTGCAGAGAAAAGCTTATGCCTTATTTGCAAGATAAAATAAGGAAGGATTAATAAGGGAAAGAAGTAATACTTCCTTAAATGCAGCTTTGGTAGTTTGCAAATATAGCAGAATAAGAAGACTAGTACTGAAAAATGTTTTATGTTTCTGAGATAGGTAAAGTCATCACTTCTTAGGCATAAACATTTTCCTATTTGTCTCCACTTGGTAGAGAATATTTCCTGTGTATCACTGCAGAGTTTGAGCACCCAGGTGAATCATTTAGAGCCTTTGGGAAAAATGTTAAAAATAAGTTTGTTGTTACAGAAATGATACCTTTTTTGTATCTTCACTGATATTTTACCATAAGTGACTTGTATTTAAAACAATCTTCTCCCTTCTTCCTCCCCTCCTTCTCCATTTAAGTAAAGACAAGGCCTGTCAGTATTACGGTGAATTCCTTTCCTCCTGCCAATCTCTCATTATGGCTTTTGTTTTTTGGAATCTAATGTGAAGATGATGTTCAATAACTGTGATTAGTACCTGTAGTAAAGGTCACGGTATGGAAACTTAACCTGTAACCAGTCAGTGCTGTCATGAGTCAGTTTTCTGTGCCCAAAACGTACAGTGGAATCTGCATTAGTAGCAAACATGGAGTTGATATTGTCTGCCATGACTGTGACTGTGGGGTTAAAAGGTAATTAAACTTCTGACTGCAGGTATCTGCCTTCCACTTTTCCTGAAGGCTATTGCCTTCTGCAGCAAAGCCATCAGAAAGGATCATATGCCTGTGCTGTAGCCTCTTCATTGAAAAGTCTGGCGGCATAGCTTAGCCTAACTTGTGTGAACTCTGACTTGTGATGGCGCCTTTTGACTGAATGTAGTACCTTCAACCCCCAGCTGTTAGTGAGTCATTTCTTGGTGCTGATTTTAGTTTTTCATAGGAGGGTAGGCTGTAAGTTAGAGTAGTTGAGAAGTTGCTTTATGAGAAACTGAAGCAACTACACAGTAGGAATAAGAATTTCTACAAGAGTATTTGTAAGGAGTTGAAGGTGCAGAGTATTAGGACGATCATCCTAAAGTAAACTGTCTCTGCATGTGAGAAGGAGCCTTACGCTACATGACTGCGCAATGAAGTTTCTGATGTGAGCGCACCACCCACTCTCCTAGCTCTGCTGGGGTGCATGCAGGCAGTCTTTGGTAGACAGCTAGACGAGTGTCTAAAGCAGTGTCCAGAGGTTTTTGTCTCCGGTCTAAGTGTCTGGATAAGCAATTAAGGTCCAGCATTTCTGATTCTGTGGTTTGTTGTTTAAACAGCAAATTCCCTTCCAGGAGGTTTTGAAGTTACAGTGAAGTTATGTACATGAGTATGCAAAGGCAGAATCTCTCAGCTATTAGTGTGTTTGGCTTCTCTTAAGTGAACTGACTAACTCCAGTTTATGTTAGTTGAAGATATGACTCTTTTCCTTACTGATTTTTTTGTTGTTTCATGTAACCCTGTTTATTGATTGAATCATTGTTTGATGAAATGACAGTAATTAAATCCTGATAAACGTTAATGCAGAGTGTCCTATGGGGTTGTACAATACAAAACACTGGTTTGCTTCTAAGTATTGTAAGATATACAAGGGTGCTGAAAGAGCTGGCAGAAGTGCTCACCAAGCCACTCTCCATCATTTACCAGCAGTCCTGGCTAACCGGGGAGGTCCCAGTTGACTGGAGGTTACCAAATGTGATGCCCATCTACAAGAAGGGCCAGAAGGAGGATCCGGGCAACTACAGGCCTGTCAGCCTGACCTCGGTGCCCGGGAAGATTATGGAGCAGGTCATCTGGAGTGCCATCATGCGGCACGTACAGAACAACCAGGTGATCGGGCCCGGTCAGCATGGGTTTATGAAAGGCAGGTTCTGCTTGACTAACCTGATCTCCTTCTATGACATAGTGACCTGCTTAGTGGATGAGGGAAAGGCTGTGGACGTTGTGTACCTGGACTTTAATAAAGCCTTTGACACCGTCTCCCACAGCATCCTCCTGGAGAAACTGGCTACCCATGGCTTGGATGAGCGTACTGTGCGCTGGGTAAGAAACTGGCTGGATGGCCGGGCCCAAAGAGTTGTGGTGAATGGAGTTAAATCCAGTTGGTGGCCGGTCACAAGTGGTGTTCCCCAGGGCTCAGTATTGGGGCCAGTTCTGTTTAACATCTTTATCAATGATCTGGAAGAGGGGATCGAGTGCACCCTCAGTAAGTTTGCAGACGATACCAAGGTGGGAGGGAGAGTTGATCTGCTTGAGGGTAGGAAGGTGCTACAGAGGGACCTGGACAGGCTGGATTGATGGGCTGAGGCCAACTGTTTGAGGTTCAATAAGGCTGAGTGCCAGGTCCTGCACTTGGGTCACAACAACCTCAGGCAATGCTACAGGCTTGGGAAGGAGAGGCTGGAAAGCTGCCTGGTGGAAAAGGACCTGGGGGTGTTGGTCGACAGCCGGCTGAATATGAGCTGGCAGTGTGCCCAGGTGTCCAAGAAGGCCAGTAGCATCCTGGCTTGTATCAGTAATAGTGTGGCCAGCAGGACTGGGGAAGGGATTGTCCCCCTGTACTCGGCCCTGGTGAGGCCGCACCTCGAGTACTGAGTTCAGTTTTGGGCCCCTCACTACAAGAAAGACATTGAGGTGCTGGAGCTTGTCCAAAGAAGGGCAGCGAAGCTGGTGAAGGGTCTAGAGCACAAGTCCTATGAGGAGCGGCTGAGGGAACTGGGGATGTTTAGCCTGGAGAAAAGGAGGCTGAGGGGAGACCTTATCGCTCTCTACAACTACCTGAAAGGAGGTTGTAGAGAGGTGGGTATTGGTCTCTTCTCCCAAGTAACAAGCAATAGGACAAGAGGAAATGGCCTCAAGTTGTGCCAGAGGAGGTTTAGATGGGGTATTAGGAAAAATTTCTTCACTGAAAGGGTTGTCGGGCATTGGACCAGGCTGCCCAGGGAAGTGGTTGAGTCACCATGCCTGGAGGTATTTAAAAGACATGTAGATGTGGCGCTTAGGGACATGGTTTAGTGGTGGACTTGGTAGTGCTAGGTTAACGGTTGGACTCGATGATCTTGGAGGTCTCTTCCAACCAAAATGATTCTATGATACTATGGTATTTGTTTTAATTATGATGAGCTGCTTTCATTATTAATCGGTTCTTAAACTTTGGACATTTTCATTTGATTATGGTTAGCAGATTAAGCAAATACTATGAATCACTGACACTATCATTTCATGTTTTCTGTGGTAATGTAATGAAGTTAACTCCTTTAACTTGTAGTATATTGCAGTTTCACAGTGTATCTTTTCAAAGCCACCTGTGAATCATGACTTTAGTTGGAGATGTGTGGGGAGAAGTAGACTGTAATTATTTTTCTGTGAAGGCAAAGTTACAGTCTGCATTGCAGTGTGTATGTGGCTGTTGCGTGGGTCCACATTTCCTTTTCATCAGATCTAAGTGGTGCAGTTTCCTTGCTTTCCGCTACCTGTCCAAGGCAGGGGATCTGGCAAAAACATCCTGGCTGAAGTTCAATTTAGGTTGACTCAGTCATGGAAAGGCAACACTTATATTGGATGGTGAAGGAAAATAGCTAGAAGAATTATAAATACTTACTGTTCCGTCTGTTCTTAGACTCAGTGTGTGCCCTGTGTCAAAGCATTCTATAATCTCTGTATCTTGTTGGGTGTCTATCTGGTCTTGAATTCCAGAGTAATGCGGGTGGTTTGTTACCTGCTGTGTTTTAGTTTTGGATCTACTAATATTGTGTACTTCCTTTATGTGAACGAAATCCATGCCTTTGTTGCCTTTGGTTTTGTAGCAGGTGTATACCGAAATATGTGTAATGTGCTTGGATGTTGTGGGTCCTGAAACATTGAGCTGATGGAGACCCTACTGTACAATGAATTAGCTATATCTACAAAACCTTCTAGACGCACATAACGTGGTAGTGCGGAAACATCTATGCATAGTGAATATCCCCTCAACTTCTTTGTAATGTAGATATTCGTTGTTGTAAACCATTTGATCTAGAAATAGTTGAGCAGAGATCCTAAGTCTCTCTCTTCAGCTTCAGCTCTTGGTTTTGTGGCTCTTGTATTTGCATCAGGCTAAAGTTACCTTGACAGTGATAGATTTTTTTTTTTTCCTCTCTGTCTCAACTCTGGTGTGTCCAGCAGAAGTGGAGAAGTTCTCTGAGACCACAGGAAGAACTGCGTGATTCACCACAACTAATTCAATCCCCACTAGTTCCATTTGGGGCCGTTCACAAAAGAGATTTGTTGATGTTGATGTAAACCTAAGAAGTGATAAGGGATTACAGTTCGAGAAGAGATAGGTATTATTTGAAGTCATGTGAATAAAACTGTTCCCATGAGGGTTTTGAGGAAATTTTAAGATTGGACACTTGAGAAACAATTAGACAGTATGTAATACATTTGAGAATCGGGGCCAGCAGCCTTATCATTTGGGACAATGAGATGGAAATTTGTTTTTTCATTTTATTAAAGTTCTTATAATCTGTTAGAAGCATTTAGTTTTTTTTTTTTCCCCTCCTCCCTCCCCCTTGCTTTGTAATTCTAACAGGCACTACTCATTAAAAAGCAGTCCAAACAAATGGGTCAACACTGGCTTTGGCAGGGAGTTGGCTTCATTTTGCTTATTTCATTATGGGCACCAGAATTTACCCAAACTAATACTAATGTCATCTGGATGGAGCCTGGCCACTGTTGCACCTGTTGTCTCTTTGCAGATTTTTGCTTTGACTTTAATGAGACTTCTGTAAGGGCCTAGAGGAATTAGCTATCTAGTTCTTTAAGGAATTTTAATGAGAGCAAGGTGCCTAATTTCTGTGGGTTTTTTATACAATTTCAGTCTTAGTAAATATAAACTAAGCTATTTTTGAAACATGTTAAATCATAACTTTTTAGCAGTTCTGTTTTGTGAGCAGATCCCTAGTTGGGAGTGCCATGTATAATGTCTTCCAGTTTATGGCAGTGGCTCGTTTTTGAATTTTGTGTACTACTATTGCCAGAGAAAATTGCTTTGTCTCTTTACATCCATCAGTATCTTTGGTCAGGATTTATTACTTGCATTCAGGTAGTATTTTCCAGTATTTTACGTTCCGCTGTTACAGATCTTATAAATTACTTTTTTTTTTTTTTTTTTTTTTTGGCACAGAAGTGTGTTCTTTGACATACAAAAATCTCTGAATACAAATGTGTTTAAGACAATTCACAAGTATGGTTGGGTGCATTTATCTGCTCTTAAAGATAATGAAGGGACTTGATCTGGTGTAAGGGGTGCAACATTCCCCTCTGGTAGTTACTGTTTTTCACAGGTTGAGCACTTGCTAGCCCATTAAACAGAATTTTATATTTTCCAAATTTGCCCACAGGACATATGTAGTGTATATGTAAATGACAGTGAAACTGGTGGAGCTGAGAGTGGAGCCAGTTAATTTTTGAGAACTACAAGTTGAATTTGAAATAGATGTGAATAGAGGGGGAGATTTTGATACCCATTTTAATGCATAAGTGTAGGTAGAAGTCTTTTGTGAAATATGATATTTTGGGATACTATATACTGATAGTATTTTTATAATTGATTGTGTTGTGGTTCTGTGTAAATTTTTCTGGACAGTAGTGGTGGTGCTAGGTTCTGACTTGTTAAGTGGACTGAATTTGGCTTATAACGTGCAGAGAGAGTTAGCTGTAAGAGTGTCAGTCTTACATTTTGCAATGTAATGTATGACTCTCATAACTCTTCGTTGTGTGGAAATGTTTGTTGTCCTTCATACAGCCAAACTGTAGGCCTCTTGTAGGAAGATATGGCATGGTGTACGCAGTTGTGAACATTTGATAACTTGATTCCTTTTGTGGTAATGTCGTGAGGTTGTAGAGGACTAATTAGTGACTATAGTGTTTTGTTTTGAACAGAGAAGCTTCATAGGCATCTCCCTGTTTTACTTTGCAAGGAAATAGGATCCCAAGGTGGCTTATTTCAGGTGAGGATATTTTATCTTAAATGAGTTAAGCATTGTTATAGTTTGTTGCCTTTAATTAGAAGAGAGTAGTAGCTATTAATACATAACAAAAGGGAATTTATAAGCAAAAGCTGTTAAGCAGATTTTGATCCTGACAGAATGATTAGGTAATTGAGGGTAAATAAGTGAAAATGGTCTTAATGTAGTAGCATTTTATCTTCTGCGTGGGTTCTGATAAGTAAAAACTCTTGCTCCTAAAAGAAGAAAGATGATCAGTTCTGTAAGCTTTGACTTTACTGATTGCTAGCAGTAAGCACCAATCCACTTTTTTTCAGACATGTCTTGCAGATGAACCTCCTTTCTGCTTTTTTGGGAACCTTGGGGAGGGTATTTTGTTTTTCTTGAGTGTCTGTTTCTTAATTTGACTACAAGCCAGGGTTTTTGCAGTGTTCCAGTGTGGCTTTATATAAGCAGTGTCATAACAGGGTTACACCACTTACTCTTGTTAGAAAGTAATTACTGCTAACTATGGATAGTGAGAAACCAAGATGTGGAA
The DNA here is from genome assembly GCA_009819775.1 of Phoenicopterus ruber ruber. NCBI lineage: Eukaryota > Metazoa > Chordata > Aves > Phoenicopteriformes > Phoenicopteridae > Phoenicopterus > Phoenicopterus ruber. The sequence goes on from CM020246.1 coordinate 30,508,153, forward strand.
GGTGGAACACTCTTCTATGATAAATTCTGTAAGGAGAGAGGCTGGGACAGGGAGTCATCTTAGGCCTTGTAAAGTACCATTACATTGCAATTACCTTGTAATGTACCAAATTAGAATGCTTTTTAATAAGACTCATTTTTCATTGTATTTGCTTTATTATTATGGGACAAGTAATCATGGGCAGGTAACCTTGCTATAAAACTACACCCAAAGTAAACAAAGGGAGCAGGCTAAGCCCCTGTAATGGTCAGCTACTGCTGAAAGTGGTGATCCTACTTGCTTTCTTGTGCTGGCACTGGGACTCATCTGTCCTTTCAGCAAGTCAGTTCAGTAACCTGAATCACTAGATGGTTTGGTGGTGGGGTTTTTTTTCTCCTTTTTTTGATACAAAGTTACTTTTCTGCTAGCTTAACTGATCAAATGATGAGATCACTGTGTGATCAAACACGTGGAAATGGTGCTGTTGGGAGTGGGGAATACCAAGAAACATGACTGATCTGATTGGTAGCAACTGACTATCAGTTTTGTAAAAATACGGCAGGTGCATCACTGCATTACAATACTCTGACATTAGTAAACAAAAAGTTCCCAATATTAGACATTGCTAAAAGTTCTCAGAAAACTGAAGAAGAGTGTTAAAAGTTCTTGGAAAACTGAAGAATGTTTGAAGCCTGTAGCCTGCATCAATTTGTTCTACTAAGAACACAGAAATAAAAATGATAGTTGATTTTCCAGCCTGTGAAAGCCTGTCATTTGGTCTCAGGGCACTTAACTGTTTTGTAAGCCACTTGAGCAGCACTTTTCTGGTTTATGACACTGGCAGAACCCCTCAAGGGAATTATAACTCTTCAGTCCAAAGTAATTGTCTTTTCTGTTATTTGCTTCATCTGATATTATGATTGCATACACAGATAACCTGAGAGGTCCTACATTAGTTACTAACTTCAGAAAAAAAGTCAGAAAATAGTCTTAATAATCCTTTTAATACTTATTTTGCTGCATTACCCTGAATGTTGTAAGTACAAATTTCAGTGCAGTCACACCTGTTTAGGGAGAGGTTTTTGAACACACTTATGTTACAGAAGTGCCCAGCTATCTTCCCTGCCTTTAGTAGTACTGTGCTTGATGCCACGTGATACATCTGATGATAGCAAGTCAGTTGAACTACCATTGTCTCTGGTAGATGTTTCTCGTAGCATACCAGTTGCTTTGTTCTGTGAGTAACATACAAACATCCAGAAATTGACTGAACTATCAGGATCCTTATCTTTCTGGTGGGCTTTTAGAAGGATGGTCAAACTAATGTGCAACATTAAGCATCATTTAAGCATTTTCTGCTGATGACAGCTTGCGTGTGTATATTCGTGTGTGTGTAATGATTGCCAGTAGATTTTACTACATTTTTTTCAATGCCCCTAATGTCACATAGAAATTCTGTTTTTGTTTTTGTTTTGTTTTGTTTTTGTTATTAGAGCTATTCTGCTAATTGAAAAGGAGACAGAAAATAGATGTCCACGCCTACAGACCCTGGCGCCATGCCTCATCCTGGTCCTTCCCCTGGACCAGGACCTTCACCTGGACCGATTCTGGGACCTAGCCCAGGACCAGGGCCATCTCCTGGCTCAGTTCACAGCATGATGGGGCCAAGTCCTGGTCCGCCCAGTGTCCCGCATCCAATGCCGACAATGGGGCCTACTGATTATCCGCAGGAAGGCATGCACCAAATGCATAAGGTAATAGTTTATTACAAGTGAACCTTTTTTCCGAGAGTTCTCTCCACTGATTAAAAAACCTACTTACACTACATTTAGACCTGCATAACTGCTATTACACGTCATGTGTCACCTGCAAAACTGCAGCTACAATCCTACTTCTGTCTTTATTACTAAAGATGATGCACATATCAGATTAAACAGTTTCCTTGTTCTTAGTAGACTGCTTTGACCTATGGAGTTAGTAGTTTGAAAATCTTAATTTGTAAACTGTACTTTCCAGTAAAATAGATATTACTAGGAAAAAAAAAGTTGAATTATGGTGTTAAAACCTTATGGTAGACCATACTAACAACCTTTTTTTTTTTTCCTTTTTTTTCCTTCTTGTCTGTTTGGATGTATCTTGTTTTTCTGGGGTGGTTTTTAGTTTTGCATGATTTTTTTTTTAAATTAGCATTTTAAACTCTTAAAGGGCTTGTGCTTACAAATTTATTTACTCTTCCGTGTTGATGAAAAACTTGGTTTCCAAGTTACTTTACAAAGGCTTCATCTTACTAAGGAAATTGAAACTATGTAGTGTAGAACATGTGAATAATTGGACTTCAGTGGTTGTTGTCATACACGTAAAATTACATGTGTGCTTAGACTGTCATTAGTGTCTTTTGCTTTGATCAAATACTTGCTTGTGTGGAATTTCCTTTGTGAGAACAATCTCTTTATGTACAGTCATTTTTATTTGGTTGTGTACCAGAGATTTAGAGTTTGGGGCAGTTTCAGTTTCACTGATATTCTACTCTTAGAAATAAGCAGTAACAGCTTACAGAGCTGAAAAACATTGAAAAACATTTTGGTAACTGTTGTTGATTCCACTTGGAATTGTTATATTCACATAGAAAAAAATTAAATTTACAATAAAAATGTAGTTTTAGAGTAATATGAACATATTTTATTTTTTCTCATGAATTGGCAACTTCTTCATGTTGCCATTTTCACATAGGGATCAGTTTCATTCATTAAAACAGTGTCCAGTCAGTAGGGGCATGACCCTACCATCTTTTGCGTGAAGAACTGTATCATTAAAATTTCTAATAGCACAAAGACAGCTGAAGTGAAGGAGGCCATGATCCAGCTGCCCATTTGTACTCAACTGTTGTAATTTCTGAGAGGTCAGTGCATTCAGTAACTAAAACTTTTGCATTTGAATCTTGAAGCATGTAATTTAGCCGTTAGCCAGATTAGACATTTGCAACTGGCATTTCCTTGTTTATGGGGTCAGTTACAGCCCAAACTTCCAGTACTCTGGTGAATGCCTAAACTTCATAGACAGCCAGGGTTTTTACATCCTTCAGTTCTTTTGTTTCTTTCTGTTTTTAAGAGATTCTGCACCTGCAGAAGAAGAGGGTGGCACCAGGAATTTTCCATTAGAATGGTTGAATGCTCCATACATTATGTTTTTAACTGCTATATCCTGTTTCAGCTTGTGTGTTCTTCAGACATTTAATGCTATGTTAGCATTAGAAACAAACCAACGAAGGTCGTCCCGCAAAGTTCTTTCAGAGGCTTTAGAAGCATCTAAGGAGTTCTGTGAGCCAGAGTAGAAATCTCCCATTGAGGTGGCATTGAAATGTTTTGAATGATGCACCATGAATATGAAGAGTCTGGATAGCTAATTCAAAGATGACCAGTCAGTATAGTTATAGTAGAATTACTTTCCCTTTTCTGTACCTTGATTCTGATAATGGAACAAAGGCTGCAATTTCACAAGTCTTTATTGTAGTAGAAACAGGCTTGCTGTCCTCTAGGTTGCCGCTTCACAAGTTCCAGCATGCCTTCGTGTGCGTGTGTGACTAAGCTAGAAAATGGGTCTGTTGAACTGATCCAGGTGAAAAAAAAAAAAAAAAATCTTGATTAATTTTTCAGTCTAGATCAGTTTTCTGGTTTGTTTTCCTGTGTAACCCCAGAAATAGTGTATTGTGACAACTGAGGGAAGGATCTGTTTAAGAAATGCCATTCAAGTGTGCCTCTAGACTATTCAACAAATGTTACTTGAGTGTCGTTCCATGTAATTAGAAAACTGGTCAGCCACCTGCAGTTTGACCAGGTAAATGTTTTGTTTCTGCTTAGTGTTATGTAAAAAAGTTTGACTTTAAAGTCATGATGTAACATAACACTTTTTTTTTCCTAATGAAATGCGATGAAAGTGAGAGATTGCACAAAAAGTGTTCCAGTTATGCAATTGCTTGTGGGGTTCGCATCCCATGTATGCAATGGGATGTGGTTCTTACTTTTAAAATTCACAAACTAAGTAGTGAAACACCTTCATTCTACGTTAGATGTTTGACTAGCTTACAAAGAGAAATGTAATGCATAAAAATTAAAAAAAACCCCAAGTATCTAACAATAGAAACTACTGATTGATACAAATTGATATTAAGAAATCATTAAAGTATGTTTACTTAACAACAGTTAATATGAAAATTAAAGACTATATATTCACTTAGTAACCAGAAAACACTTCCACAGGAAAATTTACCATTGATTTACATAACACAGTTTCGGCAGAAACAATAAATTAGCTATCTTTCTTGCTTCTTTCTTAAATAATCTTTAGGCTATCAATCAAATTGCCAGGGAAATATTTACAATTCCAAATTTTACTGAAGTATATCTTGGATGCAAGACAGCTGCATTTAAGGAAAAATACTTAGAAGTCTGTTGAGGGGGACTGCTAAATGGACAAACTGTAACAGCCTCAGAGAGTCTCATGAGGTGAAAATACTTGGAAGCTGGGAAGATATTAAAGGAAAACACTGTTACATGGTTACCCTAATGTTACTTTGCCTTGGCATCCACATAGGAGCTTCTGTGGAGACAGAACACATAGGGTTAGATGGCTTTAGTCTGAACTGATGCAGCCTTCTGTAGGCTCATGCGCCAGCTGGGCCACGTGATTTTAACTGCTTAACTCTTAGTTATGACAACAGTATGTCTGTTTAATTTGTGTGGCTCTCACTTGAGGGATGGGAAGAGTACTGTGAGCTCTTGGTTTGTTTTCTCTTCCATTTAATCGTAACCTAATGCATAATCACTTCTTTTGTGAATTTGTAATGGAATGTACTGTAAATGATTACTTGCTGTGGAAAAATTATTATGATGTCATGGGCAATATTACTGGTTTTGGTGAGTGAGAGAAAAAGTGAGTGACAGAAAAAATTATTTTCCTACAAAAATGGCATTTTTTAGTAAATATATTATTTGTTCACTCAGATGTTCCATTGAAACAGAAGGCAGATGGTTTCCCATTTCAAGTATTGTTGGCTAACAGACCTGTGCATATTAGACATTCTGAGAATCTTAAATTTCTGTCATGGTCCTGGAAGTAACGCCTTTTTATTCAGTGGGCATGTTACCTGCATTATTTTTGTTGTATGTGTTTACATTAGTGAAAAAAGAAAGTATTGTTGTCAGTTTTTGAAAAATCATCGGACACCTCATATAAAATGGTGTTTTAGTGATTTATAAGAGAGTAACAGAATTATTGGCCAAGTCCCTACGGGAAGGACAACCACAGTCAGCCTGGTTGTCCATCAGTGATGCACTCAGTTATGGTATGCAGTTATATGACAACATATTGCTGTTTGGTCTGTGCAATTTTTGTTGCTATAGAGGATGCATAGTCTAGAAGAAATCTAGTTTGATACTCGATCTTAGTCTCCGATTTCAAGGCTGGTGTTTTGTTTGGTTGGTTTTTTTAAGAAGGGGAAGGAGACAAAAAAAGACACCATAATCTTGACAGTTTACCTGGAAATAGGTCAATCTGTGATGCAATGCTGTCTGTGTGAAGACCTTAGTTACTAAATTCAGAGTAAAAGCAGTGTAGGCAAAATGTTCCTTATGCGTTAGGCATTATGTAAAGTCTGTAAGCCTGCCAAATCTGTAGGTGTGGACTTGCATACAGTTGAAGCTCATCCCTCATTATGTTTTCTGGAAGCACTGTTTATATATCTGGCCTGTTCTGTGCTTATTCTTACGGGGACCAATGAAAATAGTAGTGTGTACTCAAAATTCAGTATGTCTCAACTTCCTGTTTCCCTTCTATTCTGTCATATTAAAAGAATGAAAAAAGTACCCCATTGTAGTAGTAGTGCTTTAGTGGTAGCATAAGTTACATTTCTCGTGCCAACAATGTCATTGTGGAAGATATCTTTAATAATTTATACAAGATTGAAGAATTTACAGAAATTGCATTGTGTGTAAGATCCTTTCTGTAATTTTTAACCTGTTACATAGATTTAAAGTTATCATCTAACTCTAACTACATAGTGATTCAAATTTTTCAGTTCTTGTAGTCCTCCCTTGAATTGTGTCCCCTATTTTATAGGTTTTTTCCATAGACAGTAGAAGTGCTTTTAGATGAAAAATATTCTTGGAAATACAAGTCTCTCTGCATAAATTAGCACTACTGTGATCATTAAAACTAATTTTGTCTTCAAAGAAGTTTATGCCATCTTCATCTTTTGCAGCTTTGCTAGTAAAAAACTGGTTAATGAGTTCTACCTTTCCTAATCTGTTTCTAATGAATTTCACTTTCATTTTTTTCACAGCATAATTTCTGCAAACACACAGAAGCAAACCCCTTTGTTGCTATATTTAGGCTCCCTTCTATTAGACTTGAAGCATTTCAGTTTGCTACAGGTTTTGGTTTTTTGGTTTTGTTTGTTTGGGTTTTTTTTTTTAATACTTATCTTACAAAACCCTGTTCTTTTGATCAATTCTTTCCATAGAAACATTCCTTCAATTGATGTTTTCTTGTATGGTCACGTCTTTACCTTTCTGTTCCTGTTTGATTTTTTTAAAATTCTCTTTTTGAAAGGCCACGTATTTGTTTTCTCCTTCACTGCTGCTCTTCGTTAATGCCAACTCCTTTCCCCACCTTCTGTACGCTGGTACGTCTGATGCCGTGGGTGTGCATGCTGTGTCCCATCTTAGTCCCATGGGAGCTGCCTGCATTCACAGAGGTTTCACAGTTGCCACCCGTTAGCGCCATGACACCCATCCCTGCAGTCACACCACAGATGTGTACAACTAGAGTTCTCTGTTCTGGAAATCAGATCCAATTTCCTGCACAGTCTCCTCCGCTTGGCGCCCCTAAAGATTTAGTCCTCAACATATGCCGTGATAAAATAGGAAAGGATCCGACTTTACAGGTGTTTTGTTCTGTGTAGTATTCAGCTCCTGTGGGCAGAATGTGAACAAAGTGTTCTCTTCTGCGTTGGTTATCTTTTTTAGGAGGGGCAAAGGGAGAGGGAGGGATCTTCATGCCTCAGAAAAGGGCGTTGGGATTTACTTGGTTAGGACAGTGGAACTATTTTTAATGTGTCAGTCATCTGTCTGTACAGTTCTGCTCCATATCCCAAGTTCTTGTAATCAAGAATAGCTTCTCGAGTAACCAGTATTTTTCTGATACAAATTCTTTTCACAAATGTTTTTATACTATCATGACAACTAAACGATTTGATGAAACTTGAAAAATCCATTTTACTTCTCTTTTTCTATAACTTGTCTCCTTTTAACCCATGGTTTCTGATAAGGAAAAATGAAAGTGAAACCCTTCAAAAATGATAATTAAAAAAAACCCCCATGTGTTTAAGGATACTTTCAATCAAATCTGAGTATTGCAATGGAAAGTGGAAAATTTATGTGAAGGGTTTACAAATTAAAATTTAGAATTTTTGCCTTTGTAGAAAGGATGACCTATATTTAGTTCTGCTTAAACTGATTCATGTGCAACAAATTACTTGAAAGGAAGAAATGTGACAGTGTCTTTTTTCTGTGACTTGATGTAGATTCTTGCACACTCTTTTTGTTAACTCCCTGTGTTTTCCACTGGAGTAGGTTTTCTTAACTCTCTTTTTAAAAATATAGGTGTGCATTTAGATAAAACAGATCGCAAACTCTCCATTCACAGTAGGGTTTGCAAGAACAGTATTTAGCGTGCATGCATGCGTTACAGAGAGGGGCAGAGCTGCATATTTCTGTAGAGAGAAGATAAGTAAATGATGCTAGCCTGTTCCTTTCTAATACAAAGCCTTGCAGAGCTCTAAGTTAGAAGTTAATGAGCATAATCTCTTCCCTAGTTAGAGATCTGATGTAGTTTTTGCTTTCAGGTAAAACTTTTTAGTTTTCTTAATATATCTTCCTTCTGATGTTACTCTTCCTCTATTTTCACACTCAGAATCCTTCAGTTTCTATTACGGAGCCTTTTCCAGTGCCCTGCATGCCTTCAGCATGGGGTTTTTCTGACCCCAAGCTGTCTTCTCTTCACTCTCTGCAGAAGGCACTTGGCCCTGTTTTGCATTTCAAGTACCATGGGAACTGTAGTTTGTGAGGACTAAATGAGGTGACAGGAACTGTACGGAGCACAAGTATTTCAGTAGAACTATGTCTTCCCTTCCTTGACTGCCTATCCCTGTTTTTGCCTGCAAATAAGAGGTTACCTCCTGCAATGGCATTCCAGTAGAGCAGTGACTGAAAGGGCAAAGTTTGGGCTAAAAATAACTTGAGCCAAGCCACAGGCTGTACTTTCATAAGTTGGTGTGTGTTACACTGCTTTGTAATATGAGGCCAATACAGTTCGTGTGTTTGTATTTGGACATTTTGCCTCCCTAGCGTTGCCAAACAGTTCATAAGGTGAAAAAAAAAAAAGCAAAAAGGAAACAGAGGGGACAAGCAGTCTAATGGTGCTCTGTGCTTCCCCAGATGTCTGATTCCAGGGGTAAAGGTTCCCATTCTATTTATTTTGAATGACTAAGAGGAGAAGTTTGTACTCTTTATGTATTTGTTTAGATTTTGAGTTAAAGTCCTTTGGATTTTTATAGTGTATTTATATACTATATCTATATAAATACTTATTTTGTTTTCACAGTCTATTGATGGCTTGCATGAAAAAGGAATGGTTGAAGACGTTCATTGTGGCTCCATGAAGAGTATGCGACCTCCTCACCCTGGAATGGGCCCACCTCAGAGTCCAATGGACCAGCATAGCCAAGGTTTATACATACTGTGCATGCTGTATGATTTTGGGGCCCCTTTGTTCCACAAAGAGTCGGTAGTTCCATGTAACAGATTTCCAATTATTTCCTTTCAGCTTTGTTTGGAAAGGCTGGGCTGATATTCCAGGGCAGGGTGAATGACTGAATCCCCTTGCTTTCTGGAGTGTCCATCTGTCATGTATTGCAAAAAAGCTAAGGTTCCAGTCTGTGCCTGGGGCAAGTAATTGAACGAAGTCTATTACAGATTTCAGTTCACATCTCTAAAAAAACTCCGCCTCGTTCTTTCCTATCTTATGTGACTATTGTAAATGTAAATGCATTAGAATGTGATTTATTTTAATCCTGTGGTGAAAGAATGATGAGAGAAGAACCCAAGCAAACCTGGAGAAACCTTCTTCAATATCCGTGTTTAGTCAAGGGCTGATCAATGTTCTTTCCAAAATCTTTTATGCCAGAAAATAGAAACTCTTTTTACCACGTTGCTACATGCCTTTTTTTTGTGTCTTTTAGTTTGGAACATAAGAGGACATGCATTCTATAAGCAGCTCAGTATGTTGGAGATTGAACTGGTAACACCTACTAGTATTAATTAGCTCAGCAGATAAGGCTTTGTATATTGCATAATTAATTATATTACAGCAAAACCTGAAGCATCCCAACTGAAATTTGGGTCCTGGTTTGACACACTCTGTACAAATCTATTAAGAGATGGTCCCTGTTTGATGTATTTACATGTTTATTACATAGGATAAAAGAAATGCTGGAAGGAGAAAACGGGTACGGATCAGCAAAATGACTCAGCCTGAACTGCTTTGTGACTTTTTAGTGGACTGTGACTGAAACCCTAGTCTGGGACCTTGAACATGAGAAAGTACTGTTTTTCCATCACAGCTTTCACTATCAGTCAAATAAAATAGAACTGACTTTGCAGGGACACATTCTCCATCAGTTAAAACTTTTCCACTAATTTCCATGAGATGCAAGCATGATTATCTGAGAGCAAAATGTTACCTTTGCAGAGGCACTCTTTTGCTTGTAATGAACTTGTTCCTTAAAATGAACAGAGCGTTTAGTCTGGAGATGAAGATGGGTCCAATTCAAACGTAATGTGCTCAAAATACAAGAGCGTAAGTTGTAAATGCTTCAAATACAAGTAGCTCTGAGTTGTTTTCTTCTTTCCTGTGCTGGCTGAGATCAGACTTCCAGGGTGTGTTGCTCTGCAAAAAGATGATTGTATTAGTAGCAGCTGTGGCAGGCTAATGACTACAGATCCCTGCTCTCTTTTTGGTGTATATTGGTAACTGTTGCAAGGTAAACAGAGAATACTGGAGATTTAATGTAAGCAGGCTTTTTAAAGAAATGGTTAACCTCCCCCCCCCCCCGGTCTAATATTTTAAACACTCGATGATTTTGAGGAGTGTTTTAACTTTCTTTGCCTCTGTCTCCTTTTTCCTTCTTAAACAATTATCTTTTCACAAAAAATGGTAATGGTGCTTGAGGCTGTTCTGGTATGTGTTGGGGAAAGTCCCATCTGCCAGCCTTGTACTTTCTCCCCATTAGTGTACCTATCCAAGATAAAAAAAACAGTTTTTTTAATAGCCTTTCAACCTAATGGATACTTTCAGTCTGATTTACCATGAGTTTAGAGTCCTGTAAGTCGGTTGTGTTTCTACGAGTTTTGTGGAAATAGGCAATGTGTTAAAAGAGAGTGAGCTTACCCATGCCCACACTCATGGGTAGAGGACAGTATGAGTTCTCTGACAATCCATGGAAAGATGCACGGTAAATCTTCTAATCCTGACAAAATCTTCAGTTGCATTTGGTACAGTGTTAGAAAACAAGATTTACTGTAAGGTTCACTTCCTTGTAGATTCTTGGATGTCTGATGGTTTAGTTTACGTTGCAGTTGTGTACAATTTTTAACAATATGCATGTCAAATAGAAATTGCACCTCATTAGTTCTAGGTCTACTTTTTTCATGGCTTATTGTTTGTAGGCCTCAAATTGAAGTAGATGAATATATGCGCTAATTAATGTTAGTATTTTCACACATTTGGTGGAAAGTAGCTGAAGACGTTCAAAACCCCAGGGAATGGATGACCCTAAACTTCTGCCATTAGTTTGAAAGCATAAGCAGAATGGCCATGTATCAGTTAAATGTCATTTAATCTAGCACTGGTTCAAGGTAAAATCAAAGAACATTCTCTGTCTTCTAATTCCATATGACTTTATTCCATATGTCTTTTAATTCCATTGTCTATAATTCAGGCCACTGAGAATAGCTTTATGGAAAAATCATAGAATCATAGTATGGTTTGGGTTGGAAGGGACCTTTAAAGGTCATCTAGTCCAACCCCCCTGCAATGAACAGACATCTTCAACTACATCAGGTTGCTTAGAGCCCTGTTCAGCCTGACCTTGAATGTTTCCAGGGATGGGGCATCTACCACCTCTCTGGGCAACCTGTTCCAGTGTTTCACCACCCTCATTGTTAAAAATGTCTTCATTATATCTGAATCTACCCTCTTTTAGTTTAAAACCATTACCCCTTGTCCTGTTGCTACAGGCCCTATTAAAAAGTCTGTCTCCATCTTTCTTATAAAACCCCTTTAAGTATTAAAAGGCTGCAGTAAGGTGTTCCTGGAGCCTTTTCTTCTCCAGGCTGAGCCACCCCAACTCTCTCAGCCTGTTCTCATAGGAGAGGTGCTCCAGCCCCCTGGATCATTTTTGTGGCCCTCCTCTGGACCTGCTCCAACAGGTCCATGTCTTTCCTGCGCTGAGAGCTCCAGAGCTGGACGCAGTACTCCAGGTGGGGTCTCGCCAGAGTGGAGCAGAGGGGCAGAATCACCTCCCTCGACCTGCTGGCCATGCTTCTTTTGATGCAGCCCAGGATATGGTTGGCTTTCTGGGCTGTGAGCGCACATTGCTGGCTCACGTGCGGCTTTTCATCTACCAGTACCCCCAAGTCCTTCTTGGCAGGGCTGCTCTCAATCCCTTCATCCCCCAGCCAGTATTGATACTGGGGGTTGCTCTGACCCAGGTGCAGGACCCTGCACTTGGCCTTGTTGAACTTCATGAGGTTCACATGGGCCCACTTCTCGAGCTTGTCCAAGTCCCTCTGAATGGCATAAAGTAAGCCTTGTCAAACAAACTTACTGTTCTTTTTGTGGAGATCATAAGCTAAATTCATTTATTAAAGCATAGACAGATGTACAGTATTTGTACAGTTGTCAGGAAAATGGATCCTGGCCCATGTATGGGGTTTCTCTATGCATCGTTAAAGCCAGTAGTAGTAATGATAGACACAACTTTGTCTGCCTGATAGAGTTATAAAAGGTGCTTGGCTTGTTACTGTATGACATCGTGATTCAGGAGAAAGATAGCACTAAGTAAAATCAATATAACCTGTATTAAATATATTAAGCTAGTTAATTGACAGATTATAAAACTAACTGTACATAGAAGATGACCATCCAATTGTGGATATTTCTACTTAGTCTTGTAGGACTCTGTTTTGGTTCAGTGCTGTTCAATGTATTTGTCAATGATGTGGAAAAAAGTGTAAAATCAGTGCTGATAGAATTTGCAGACGGCACAGAGGTTTAGCAGTAAATAACAAATAAGTTGGTTACAAAGGCTGAATAGGATACTCAGTAGAATGCACTTATTTCTCTAGCATGGATTTTAGCACAGCCAGCAGCATTGTATGTCTAGGAGCAAAGTAGTTTATATATAGGTGGTATGAGACTGTATTATACAAAGCAGAAAGGCTGAAAAGAGTTTTTGTTATTCTGGCAGACTTAAATGTGTATTGCCATATCCAGTGTTTGCAACCATGAGATGGAATGTACTACCTGCGTACAGAAGCAGGGGCATCTTAATTGCGGAGTTTTATCACCTTTTCTAATGAATTAGCTGAAGGCTGTATCATAGTATTGTATGCCATTCTAGTAACTACAGTTCAGAAAGATGTTGTGAAATATTTAAGGTAGCATCAAATTTTTGAAGCATCCTTTGTATGAGGAGGGGCTGAGTGACCTGAAACTGCATAGCCTGAAAAAGAGAAGGCTCGGAAATATCTGATGGGACAGAGTGATGAAGAGGGAGCCAGACTGCAGTGATTATCAGTGACAGAAGAGGAGACAATTGGCACAAACTGAAACACATGAAATTTCATTGGAACATAAGAAAACATGCTTTTACTGTAAATGTGGCTGAACAGTACAGTAGGTTGCCCAGAGAGGTTGTCTATTTGCCATCCATGGACATAGTCAGAACCCGACTGGACATGTTGCTGGGTGGCCTGCTGTAGCTGACCGTGTTTGGGTAGATGATCTTGAGAAGTCCCTTCCAACCCTAATGATTCTGTGAAATTATGCCTTCTTTAGAAGACAAATAAAGGAATGATTTGAAACTTGGAAGACTTGGGTTTTTTGCCTGGAGAATGTTAAACTCCATGTTTTATTCTTCCTGAGAGAGAATTAAAAGATGACTTGATCAGTCTACACATTCCCAGATGTTAGAAAGGCTTGTAATAGATGGATCCTTTAGCTTTTTTTAAAAAAAAAGGTGGAGTGAATTTTGGTACCTGCAAATTTAAATTAGGTGAATTAAGACTGTGTTAAATATCTGCATCTTACTTTATGAAGATAACTAACCTTTGGGACAAGAATTACCCAAGTACTTGTGGTAGGTTTTGTGTCATGTGAAATTTAAGTCAACACTGGATGTCTTTCTCATGTGTTCCATAGACCAAAGGGAGGACATCGTTTAGAGGGTAAGAGTCTTTGGTCTGTTTTAGACAAGTTAGGTAGACTGTTGTAGCTGTCATGGTCTCTAATTGCCAGAAATCTGTGAACCTGTAAACAGGCTCCAAGATTCTGAGAAGAACTGGTAAGCTAGAGGAGGAAACAATGTTTTTAATTCTTTGAGAATGGGAGGATTGATAGTCTTCATAAAATGCTGCTGTTCTTAGAGCTCTGAGTAAGAACAGTTGTGATAAATGCACAGGCAGTAGTCCTTCTTTATGCAGTTCACGGCTGGAACTGATCATAAAATGAGATTTCATTTGAATGTTGAATGTTCCAATAGCAGTCTTTTTAATAATTTTTTTAAAGAAGATGGTCTTGCAAAAGAGTGTCTCTAAGTACAAAAGCAGGAATTTTTATAAATTACGTGCTGACAAATGTGGGTGATAAATTAGAAATAAATTGGTAAACTGCACATGCAGTTGTAGATATTTATGTAAATCAAATGTGCAGTTGTGAATGAACAATCTTGAAATAAAGACCACTGAATTTACAAAGAGCAAGTTGATACAGAATTTTGGAAGTAATGAATCTTACAGTCTGTATTAAGAAATAATTAACTGACCCTTTTTGAGGAGACATGACTTACTTTGATGAGCAAATCAGAAACATTTGTAAGCTAAGTCTGCAACAACTTTGTCATTTTGCTCATAAATGCCTATTTGCTGTTTGAATGATTAAGAATCACCATCATTGGAGATTTTCAGAACTTGCCTAGATAAGACCTGGAGAAATGTGATAAAGCTTTGGAGTTACCACAGCTTTAAATGATGAGTTGGGCTGTTTGGCCCCCGTTTCATGCTGTGTTCTACTCTGTATATTTTTCAGAACTAAAGGTTATCCGTTGTCCTTTGCCAGCACATAGAACTCTTCTGTTGCGAGTGTTCTGCAACCTTAGCATTCAGTGCTTTTGCCATCTTCCATTCTGAAGGTTAAATTAAACAGAATGGTTTATGCAGAATAGAAAATAAAATTTTCTGTGGAAAACCTAGAAGAAGGGGCGTACTTGGCAGTTCAGCAAGTAACAATTAATGAGCTAGGTATTTAAAAACCTGCAGAATACTTACTGTGGAAATTCATGTGTGCCACGGAAAAATGCATTTGAAGTGCTTCATAGCAGATGAAAGCGTGTTCACAAAGTTCAAAAAGATGTCTATCTTTGCCTGTATATTAAACATTCCTAAGGAGTAAGTCTTTTTTTTTTTTTTTTTCTTTTATGACATATACTGGTTAAACTCAATCTTCGTGAGTCTTCATGTGTCCTTATTCAGAGCCCATGTGTGCATGCTCACCTGTATTAGAGTATGTGTAATAAGACAGGAAAAAAGCAAGTAGTATAGAGACTTTATTAGGACAGGCTTGTGACTGTGTGTATTGTCACACTGCTAAATCTTCTGAAAGTTTTCAAACTTAAAAAGCAAAATTTCCATATAGCATCACAAAATTTAGGTTCTGTTAAATGCCACATTTGAGAGCCTTTACAGGAATTTTGGAAGGCTTTTGTTCTTTCTTGACATACTTTATTGGAATTTTGTTTTCATTCTTACTCTCATCAAGCCTAGTTTCCTATTGCCAAGAATCCTAATGCATAGGACTTTGAGGGAGAGAGAAAGTGTAAGTAAGTGTAAGTAGAAAGCTCAAAAAATGCCTACTTCTAAAAACTTCTCTCTGCAAAACGTAGTCAGAGACTTGCAGCTGGAACAGTCAGAACTGAAAACAAGTGCTGAATATCTTACACCACAGTTTTTGATTTTTATAGCCCAGGTGGATTTCAAGATCCTGGGTCTGAAATCTATCAGTGATTAAGGAATATATGACTTGGACAATATAACTTGAGGGGGGAAAGAAACCTTTCTTTGAAAGGCAGTTTTGAAAACAATGTAATTTGAAGTAGGTGATATTTAAAGTAAATTCTGATATTTAGGTATGTAATAGTAATGGATAAACATTGCAATAAACGCCATTTAATAGTATAAACCAATAATGCAGTTGTATATTTTGGTTTTTGTTGTGGCATAGTGCTTGTTCTTTTAAAGCAGTGTGCTCAGCAAGAGGGATTTGTAGCTTCCCCTCTTTTCTTTAAAAAAAAAAAAAAATGAGGCAAAAGTAAGTTAGTGGAAGGAGATGAGTAAGTGGAGTAAACTTACGGTTATTCATCATAGCTTTTATCACCCCCAGTGGATGTCTGAACAATTTTTATATTGACCTAGTAAGTAACTTCAGTAATTTTAACTTTTCAAGGTCTCTTTCTCCCTTTTCCTTGAACTCCTCACCTCACTTCCTTATTTTTCTCTTGAACTGCTTAATTTTTCTTATTCTCACTAGAGTCTTCCTTTCATGTCATCATCGTCTTTAGTTACAAGATTGAATTCAGTCTGTCTTATCTAGTCTTTTCCCATCACAAAACCATTTTCCCTGCTGTACTTCTACCTCATTTTCCTTTTTTAGAAGAGCTGAAATCCTCTCTTCTTTGTCCTTTATCTCAGACATTTACAACCTTTATTTTATTGTAGAATATTTTCATCCCCAGACCTCAGCATTCATGGGCTTCCAATCCTTTAGCGCTGTCATCTATCCACTTGTATAAGTTCTAGTGATGTACAGCTGCTGTCATCTCAGAAAAGTTGAGACTACTTTGAGATTTTGCCTATGTTGCCCTTACTGAAGGGCCAATAAGAACAGTGAAGCTAAAGAGAGGGCAAAATTATGTGCTTCTGTGATCTGGACTATGTATAGATGAAATGGATGTAGTTTCACTTTAAAGTGTCAGGAAGAGTGGAGGAAGAGTAGATTTAGTGTCACAGAACCATGAACTGTGGCATAAACGTTGGAGTTCAGTGATCCGTGGCTTGCTAAAGAATATGGAAGTGAGCCAGAAGATTTCTTGGTTTTGTTTTTGTTTTTTTAAAGTTTTTTCAGGCTTTTCAAATTGATAAGAGCATTATTTGTGCTCCATAATACCAGAGTTAAGTGGGTAAATATCATTACCTCTTTTTCACTCTTGGTGGACATCTTTAAAATCTAGCTGTCTGTTGTGCATTACCTGAAGGATTGCTCTTCATATTTTTTCTCTGACATGCTACATATTCTTGGAAATCTCACCAAAAATCTATACCGTCTCTTTTCATCAATGCATTGTGAAGCTCAAGGAAATACATATTAAGTGAAATTAAAATTCAAAATTCAAACCACTGCATTCACAAGTGCTATAATAAGATACAAGCACTGTTCACTTCAGAACTGTGCTTGCTCTTCCGGAACTTTATAGAGTAACAGTCTTCAGCAGCTTCGTCAGAAGGTGATTTTTGTGCTTGCAGTTGGTGTTCCAAGTTTTTGAGCACCCAGATGGTAAAAGATATTGAACGTTCTTTGTCTAGCTCAAACCTTTAATCTGTATAAATTAAAGAGCAATTGTATAGAAGTTGAATACCATCTGTTTCTATTTCTGTATCTTGGTGAGTTTCAGCAAAGAGGGCCTGTATCCGTGAATGGGTATTCCTTGACGTGTGTGCATCAACATAAACTTACAATATTAAGCTGTAAAATAGGCAGACTTCACTGCATGTGTTCCACAATGAAATATTTGCCCAACATTCTAGTGAGACAGTACCACAACCTGATGCTTCTGTATTGTATTTCATGTTATAGTTTGTCTTACTCCAAATGTGAGGGTAATTGTTATTTTTAGGAATTACTGGACTATGTAATCATAGTTCTTCTCAAAGAATAGCTCATGAGGCTATCTTGATATCCCAGGGAACTTCAGACTGTGCTTTTGTTCTTGCAGAAAATACTACAGCTATCCTGACTTGAGAGAGACATTTTTATACTCTATGTACTGTTAAAGAAATTTGATGGAATTTAGATTTGACTAACCAGAGACGTTAAGTTTGTGATCCTCTTACCTGTTCTAGGTTATATGTCTCCACACCCATCTCCACTAGGAGCACCAGAGCACGTGTCCAGTCCAATGTCTGGAGGAGGTCCAACTCCACCCCAGATGACTCCCAGCCAGCCAGGACCCATTATACCAGGAGACCCACAAGTTATGAATCAGCCTAACAGAGGTCCTTCCCCTTTCAGCCCTGTACAGCTGCATCAGCTGCGGGCTCAGATTCTAGCATACAAAATGTTAGCTAGAGGTCAGCCTTTACCAGAAAACCTCCAGCTTGCCGTTCAGGGCAAGAGGACCCTGCCTGGCATTCAACAGCAGCAGCCTCCCAGTGCCTTCAACAGACAGTCCGGTAAGTAGATCTAGGCCGTGTGTCATTGCGCAGGTAATTCTTGAAGTTCTACCTGTGGAAAATTAAGAAACGGGTGCTGTGCAGGGATATAATTTGGAACTGTATTCTGGCATCTAAATGAACAGCAGCCTTTGGTTTTAAGCTTGAGCAAGTGCATAAAACACATCTATTATTAATAGGATGTTGTCAAAACTGAAATAAAAGTGACTTCACTGTGCAGTACTGTGTCCATCCTGATTATACTTGACTTTTTTTGAATGTTAATCATACTTTACTGATTGCAATTTTACTGTTTTTCTTGGAGTGAATTTTCAGTGTCCTGTTGCTATGCAGAAAAGTAGATAAAAAAATCTAACATGTAAAACAAACCATGTATAGTGTGCGGTCAAGTGAAAAACGTAAGGAAAAGAAAATGTTCTTATTTTTTTCTCCTAATGATAATAGATGTTACAGTGCAGTAAGCAAGCATGTTTTGGTCCTAAAAAAACTGTGTTACATTAAACACCCTGCACCTGTTAGTTTCTGAACACTTCTATTACTGAGTTTGCATTAGAAATTGAGGGTTAAGAGGGTTAAGATATACTATTTTCTTTGTAGTAATGATTTTAATAATTTCACTGATCACTTCATTTCAGTGTGTATGGCTTTGGTGCCAAGTAAGGTGGGGGTTTTTTTAGGAGACGTGATTTTAATATGCTTCATTACATATATTTTTTCCACAATAGAATCTACTTAAATCCATATTTAATGAAGAAAAATAGTACTTACCTGAGTAGACTAGCATGTTAGAAAGCAGAATGACTTTTGAATACTTGGAAGTGCTTCATATCTTACGTTTCTTTCCTCTGTCAAATTGCAGGTATTGGGTTACATACAATGAGTGGTTCTGCAACTGGACCAGGGCCTGCTCCAGGGATGCCTGGACATACAGCTGCCATTACCCCTAAAACTTGGACTGAAGGTATAGAGGAGTATAATGCTAATTTTATGCCATGTACAGAGTTATGGTTAAACAGTGGGCACAGTTTGGGGAAAAGATGCAGAGGGAAAAAAAAGGGAAGGTAAAAAGGCATGCAGAAAAATAGTGTAACCTTTACTGTGCTTAGGACTTGAATCAAGGAGATTCTAACCATTTATTCATCTATGAATGTCTTGATCACATGAAATTACTGCAATTGTTAGGCAGCCTGAACGTGAAGCACCTTTTAACAATCAGAATGAAATATATAAGCTGCTTGAGGGACTACTTAATAAATTATGTTCTGAGCATGCTTAATTGCAGCAAGCTTGTCTTTCAACTCTAGTCTTTGCTGCTGCAAACAAAAGTTTTCAAATCATGGTAGAATTAGGCTGCCTTTTTTTTTTTAATTGGGTTGCTTTGGAAGTTCAGTGTAGTCTTTGAGAGCTAATGATTTGGATTTACAGGCTGATTTTATTGTTTGAAAGTAGAGTGGAAGAAGTATTGTATTGAAAAGAATTAGAAATCCCTAGTAATATATATTGTTTGAAGTTCTGGGTGTTTTTTTAAGGGAGATTTAAAAATAAATAGAATATTGCAGGCTTGCGAATAACACATGCTTCTCATAAGGTAGAAATGTTATGCTATGTTATTGCTTGTGGGTAAATCTGGGGACAGTGATGACTCTGTGATAGTTTATGTCATAAAAAATTCTCTGTCATTAGTCAGCTACTTAGGGCAACATAAAAAGAAAATGAAATACTAGTATGTGATCAGATGTAGAATTGCTTTTCTTGGAATACTCCCAACAAATACTTACAGTTTGAGGAGGATAATAAAGAGGGGGAAAAGTGTTTCTTGAGAGATTGTATGTATGAGTTTACCAGGCACAGGGCCTTCTAGCTCAAATGCTGCTCCTAAAAAATGCTAGCAGGTATACAGAATTGCTAGATGGATAGCTTTATCTAAATAATCCAGTATGTCCTAATAATATGTCTGTCCTGTTTAACTATAAGCTGCTTACTGTTCGTCTTTTTTCATTGCTGTTTTTTATAAGAAAAAGTTTGTCTGTCCTTGCTGTATCTGTTTGGAGGTTTTATTTGATGTATTTTTAAAGAATGTGCTTATTTCTTCAAATTTTTTTTCATTCTTTACACAGTTGTTTGTGGCAGTGTTTGTTTTACAGTTCAATTTGCATGATTACCTGAAAACTGAGACTACACAGAGGCTTTTGGTGCACTTGCTTTCTGTCCTTATTTTTTATAAGTTGAAATGCAGTGTTGCTAAATACAGAATCTACACCTTGCGGTCAAGTTCCTTTTCTGGAGTTTGATGGAGATGTGTGAATGACAAATGATGATCTCTGAAGGAATCTTTTTATCTGGATTTCAGGATGTTGAGTTTGAATTAAGATTGATTACAAGATTGCAGGTGTACTTTGTAGTTGTTTTTCCTAGCATTAAATTACTATGACTCCTCAGACAATTAAGTGACATCTTTATTGTTGCAATGTCTGTTGTCAGTGACAATTTTTGAACATCTGATTGCATGGGTGACTTGTCATAATGGCATACTGAAATCTATGACCCTTAGTATCTATAAATGACAGGTACTATTTTCATGTTAACCAAGATGTTAATTTTCAAGTTGATTAGAATGCTGTAAGATAAAGCAGTAATTGAATTCCTGGTATTTGAAATACTTAAATGCATTAATAGGAGATTGTAACAAAACAAAGGCTATTTATGTATGACAGGTACTTCTAAGTAACAGTTGTAGAAGTTTTAATATGGCTATCTAGTTCTGACAGAGCTCTAAAAGCAGACCTACTTGTGCTTGTTGTCAGGTTGTGACTATAGATTCTGCCTTGTAAGCGGTGCAAGGATAGTGAACAAGAGGCAGAATTTGATCCTACACTTGCACAAAATCAGTTCTACAGCTGTTTTACTTCTTCTAAGGCTAGAATTAAAAGTCAGCAGGAATGGGAAAAGAAATGGCATTCATCATAAAGTTTCAGGTGTTTTGTTTTTCTTTGCACTACTTCCTGCAATGTATGGTATACTTGCATTTTAGTATGTTTTTTTGAATATGGAGTGTAGTCTATCTTAGTGTGCGTTTTCTGGTAATTTTGAATGTTTACCTTACCTTCACGTTCTGTCTTCAGAAACCATCTTAGTTTTCTTCCTGCGTTCCATATTTCATGTTATGAATAAGTACTTTTTATGATTCAGGCCAAGCCCCAGATATGAGTGTCTCCAATGCGCAGCAAAAGCTTCCCGCGCCACCCCCTAGTGGAAGGCCTTCTCCTGCCCCCCCTGCTGCCCAGCCTGCTGCCCCCATGCCTGGGCCCTCCGTGCCGCCGCCGCCGCCCGGACAGCCTTCACCCATTGTTCAGCTGCAGCAAAAGCAGAATCGCATCAGCCCTATCCAGAAGCCACAAGGATTGGATCCTGTTGAAATACTCCAAGAGCGTGAATACAGGTAAAAGCAAGTAACAAGATTCAAATGCATATGCAGATTGTTGTTTTTCACTTCCTCAATCAAACTCCTTGCAATCAACTACTGTAGTGACAATGGTATAAACTGAGTTTCCAGAGAGAGACTGTGTCAAAGAGAAGTATGGAAATGTCAACCCAAACAATGATTTAATTCTACCTCAAGTTATGAACTAGTAAAGCATACTGGCAGTATCATTGCAAACCGGATAAGTTTAAAAACGGGCTCAAGGACTCTGCTGGGTTAGTGTTTTACTTGGATGCTCCAAACACTGAAAGTTAGGAAATCAAAATCCTTGTACCCTACAGAGAAACCAATTCAGTGCAGAAAGCCTTCAGAATTATAAACAAAAGGGAAGTTAGAAGAGAACAGTGGACATGAAAAGGCTGATGAGTTAGTGGCCATGGCAAAACCAAATTTTATTAGTGATTATGGAGATGGCTGGACTACCAAAGAGCAGAGAGAATAGTAAAGAGGTCACAGGCAAGATTGAAAAAAAATGTTACCAGGAAGCATGATCTCTAAAAGTTACCTCCTGAGTAATTACATGGTGAATTATATTGATTACAAAGTATAGAGGATGATGTTTCTTGTAGAGTTAGAAGGAGACTTCTTCCTTCTTCTCATCAACAAGGCTATTAAAACAATTGACCTTGAGAATCTGCTGGGAAGAAGGATCTTGACCTGTGCCCAAAATATGTTCCTGATTGTTATTGGTCAGAGGAAAGAAACTGCACTTAGCATATTTGCTTGTTTTGGACTGATGATACATCTTCCAGTTACTATAACAATGAGTTTGCAGGGAGAGGTAGCCAAAAGGTGTGATGATCTCACTGAAGATTGGTTTCATGACTTTTGCTTTATGAAGGTGAAACACCATGAAGTGTTTTAGGATGTGGTGCCATGTTCAGAATCCAGGCCTTGATCCAAGAAAAGCTCATACTTTTTGCGTAAGATAATGCTTAAGTAATTTATTGGCGTGTTGCTGTGGTCATTCTATCAATCTTCCCCTTTTTACCTGAGGACTGAATAGCCATAGCTGTTTCAGTTTGGGCAACCACTATTTTCTAACATCTTTTTCAGAAAGCTTGTAGAACACACCATTATACACTCTCACAGTTGCTCTGTGTGAAGAATTGTAGCACTAACTTGAGCCAAGAATTGTGTAGTCAGTATAATGTAACCTTTTCTGCATCAGTTAGTCTCAAATTGTTACTCCCTCTGTCTTTCCAGCCCTGCTCCATTGCACTATATGTGCCAAATTATTGTGTCTTGGTGTGCATAAATGGAGGAAAGTGGGGAGTGACAGAAAATAGCAGTGTTGCATTTACTGATGTGGAGAACTGGTTGCAGATACAGCATATCTGTTAGGTTCTAAATACCCTGATCTTCTTGGCAAAGTGAGGTGGAAGTTTGATAGGGATTCTGCAGCAGAACGGTTTTATTTTTTATGGTAGCACATAGATAATGATCCAAACTTTTTTAATGTTGAACACTGCTGGAATCTGGTTTTGCTTTGTGTACCAGAATGCTTAGAACTTCCGGAAGTCTTTTCATTATTTAAAACTGTATAAGTAACTTCAGACAAAAGCTTTGAAAAAAAGCAGTTTGCTTTTGTGCTTTGGACGGTGCTAGACTTAGCTTTAGTATAGGCAAGTTTAATACAGAAACATGATGTATTCACATTTTCTTCATAAAAAGGAAGTATAAAAAAGCTAATATAAACATATAAAGTTTTATGAAGCCGTTGCCTCTTGAGATGTCTCAGTAGTTAGCTTTTTTAATAAAAAGGCATTATACTTTAAAATAGTTAGAAAACTGTTTGAATTACTCATTTTCATTAAAAGACAACATTATCACATAGGTATTTTAGGGATTCATATTTGAAACATATAGATAGATCCAAAAGGTAAAATTTTGATATACTGCCTTATTATCGGAAAGTGTGAGCTTTGAATCTGATTACGTTAGGAATACTTGAAAGTTACAGATTAGGTTTACTCAGTGACTGTGCTGGTTTTGGCTGGGATAGAGTTAAATTTCTTCATAGTAGCTAGTATGGGGCTATGGTTTGGATTTGTGCTGAAAACAGTGTTGATAACACAGGGATGTTTTCGTTATTGCTGAGCCGTGCTTACAGAGTCAAGGCCTTTTCTGCTTCTCACCTCACCCCACCAGCGAGGAGGCTGGGGGTGCACAAGAAGTTGGGAGGGGACACAGCTGGGACAGCTGACCCCAACTGACCAAAGGCGTATGCCATACCATATGATGCCATCATGCTCAGCAATAAAACTGAGGGGGAGGCTGACAGAGGCCCGCTGCTCGGAGACTGGCTGGGCATCGGTTGGTTGGTGATGAGCAACTTATTTTCATTTGCATTGCTTGTCTTTCTTGGAGTTTTTCCTGTCTCTTTTTTATTTTTTTCCTTTCTTTTCCTCACAATTAAAAAAAAATACTATTTATTTTTAATTATTAAACTGTTTTTACCTCAACCCATGAGTTTTACCCTTCTGATTCTCCCCTCATCCCCCCAGGGGCAGGGGGGGAGTGAGCAAGCAGCTGTGTGGTGCTTAGTTGCTGGCCAGGGTTAAACCACAACAGTGACCTTGAATGTGGTGTTTCTGGACTAAAGCTGCGAAGTGTGCTTCTGGGGAGACCCTAATTTAGTGCTAATTCATGAGCTACATGATAAAAAGTTAATTGCTGAGGTGTTTGGCCATTTTTCTTGTATACACACCTCTCAAGTGTGTAACGGCAGACTTCTGGTGGAGAAAACATGCACTGCTACTGCATACACATTTCCGTTTCTTAATGGATCATGTACATGATTTATGTATTAGAGCACGTCTTACACAGAGAACAATATTGTAAACGTGAAATACTTCAGTTTTTACTGTTACAAAATTACATATAATTTTTTTTCAGTGATAGCAGTTATTTTTTCTTCGCTTGTTACTAGGAAGTTACACAGTTTTTTTCATCAAACAATTCATCAAACGGGTGCTTAGAAGTACAGTATAGCATTCCTATTCATTAACCATGTGTTAAATAGACCAGTATAGATGGAGAAGAAGCAGTAATACACCTGTTAACATATTGCAGGATCTGAAGAAGCTTTGAATTTAATGAAACATCAGCAGACTGCTTTTTCTCCCTGAAAAGCCTTGATCTGATTATAAAAAAGGCTCCAGAGTATATTAACAAAGAGAAAGAAAATGGAGAGTTAATGTTGCTGTCAAATTCAAATGCTTGTGCTGAGGAGCTATTTGCAGCATATGTTGATTTGAGATGAGATTATATGATAATTGTTGTTAATCTCTGTGTGACTAAAGGTGGATAAAAAGAAATTTTGATATTTAAAATTCTTATCAATATAAGAAGTTCAAATTATTCATATGTAGAGAGCTGTTAAACTTGTTGTGTTCCTTGAAATCTGGCCAGAATAAAAAAATTCATACTGTGCTTTTATAAAACTCTCCTTAACACTTTCTTCAAAATAAACTGCTGCTTTTTAATCTCACTGAATAGATCTCTTAAAGCTAATAATGTGTGTAATTTAAAGTTGTTCTATTATGTGGAAGGGCTTTTTCCACCTTCTCATTGCTAATTAAAAAGAATGCACTTGCTAGTGTCGTGTAGATTGTCCATGGTTTGTTTCTGTTAGCTGCAAAGTCTCGTCTTATCTATCGTCGTGGTTTACTGCATGACATCCACACCAGACAGGTTTGAATGTGCAAGTGTAACCTCTGCTGTTGACCCTAGTTAACGAGGAAGAGGTGTGCATGACTTGTTGTGCAAAGAGATCTCTGTGTGGATGCACTAGCCACTTTCTGCTTGGATGAAGATAAATTGCTGAACTGCAAAGGTTAATTAAATATATCCGTTAAATGGTGAGATTATATCCTTCAAGTACTTGTAAAAAGCATCTAGGAAACTTTTTTCTTTGGATTCTGTTTACCTAATAGCTATTAACATTTTTCCATGAAGATAGTAGTAGTCCAGCAAACCGCAGTCATTCTCTTTAAAGACTAGAAGGTGGCTGTGGTGAGAAACACCTCAGGTAGTTGCATTCACTTGAGTTGGGATGTCTGTCATGAAATTATTTCAAAAATCTTACTGACTACTCAAGAAAATACTACTACTATTACTACTACTGTTAGTACCCTAGACATTATAATTAGTACTTCTAGGAAAGTCTGAAATAAAACTTCAAAATATGTTCCTTTTTTCTGTTTTACATGTCACCCATCTGGCTGCCATTTTTCATTATTCTTCCATATGTGTGCTGTAGATTTTCATTAGTATTTAAACTTTGTTGACCAGGACTTTAATAGAGAATGGACCTGAGTTTCAATTAGAGTTTTCTGAGGTAGTATCTGTACTTACTTAGAAGTACTGATTTTCTCTTTTTCCCGTTCCTTCCCTCTGGCTGGATTATAAAAGGAGGGTAATCATCCACAAAAGCATAGAAGTGTCATTGTTAGTAGCTCAGTGCAGACCTGTTTTTGCAGTCATTTCAACATATGGAGGAAAAAAATTGGAGGAAAAGTTATCCTGGAAGTACTAATCTGCCGTATAATTTAGTGATAAAATTTATTCCTGATCAGCCTTTTGATAAACCTGAGTTGAGAAAAACAAAGAAAATGATTAGCAACATGAAGAGTCTCTTTTATGGGGGTGAACTGCTTAGTGTGATGCTGGGACATAATAAGCATACTCTATAAGCTTGCATTATGTTCAGTCATACCTCAAGAAAGTTGTATATTTGGATTTTTATTAATTCAGACATCAGAAATCTAAACCCCAGCCCAAATTTGGCTATTGCTTGAATTTCTACTTCTATGTCAGCAGGCACTTTCACCTATTTTATACCTGGAGTTAAAGTAACAAGCCAATTCTAACAGAACTAATAAGTAAACATTTCACTTCATGTTTGTTTGTGAAGTGACTCATCCATTTAGTTATCTAAAACCATAAACTATGTTAGGAAGAATCTAGATTAACTCTTTGTGCTCATCTTCTTGTATAGTAAAGAAGGAACACTCAAGGCTAACAAAAAAGAAAAAGAAAATATGTTCAGTATTTGGCTGCCTTACTAAGTTCACAGCTCAAAAGAGAAGTTTGGAAAGGCTGTTACTGCTCCCATAAAGTTTCATTAAAGTCAGTGAACCCAGGATCTGGCATGCTGTTTTGTAGGTGATGGTTTCAGGAGAAGCATTGCAGCTAGTTGGGGAGCGAAATAGAGTAATAAATCATAGTTATGATGCATGATTACATCCATGTGTGAATAAGCAACAGGCAGAGCACACATCAGTGATTTAGAACAATATTCTCTTTGTACATCTTGGCTGCTTTTTCCTATGGATGTACAGTAGTACATCTAATCTCCAAGAAAACCACTTAATTCTCAAGATTTTGCATCCTTAGGTGCACTAAAATCTCTTCTTAATAACTAGAATGCCCAGGGACAGGTGGAGTTGTACGAAATGCGGACTTTTTTTAGTGTAGTACATACACTTGAAAGAACAAAATATGCCAGTGTCGTTTTCTGAATGAATAATTTTCCTGCAGGAATCATTAACTTCTTTGGGCTTGGACAAATGTCTGTAGCTTTTAATGGAACTTTCTCTTATTAGGAAGTAACTTGTCTTGATTTACTTTTCAGTCTGTATGAAAAACTTAGCTAACCTAATTCTGCTTCAATTTTTTTCTCTCTTGAGGACACTTAAGTTAGTCTTCTGCAGTAATGCAGCATTACCCCCTTTTTGTTGTTCCAGGAACTTGCGAAGTCTTTTGGTAATATAAAAAAATGCATAGTTTTAGGAAGTTTAGGAGTTTTAGGAAGGAGTACTATTACAGAAGAGAGATTGTCTGCAACTGTACAAATTTGACTTGATGATCTCAAAGGTCTTTTCCAACCTAAATGATTCTGTGATTCTATGAAGTGATTCCAATTGCTTTTCACGTAAGTCATGATGCATGCAGTTACTGTGAGATAATAGTATTTTAATTTGTTCTGACTCCATGTATCAGGTGAGGCCATTTTGCCTGGTGTGTGATCTGCTTTCCAGCTGTGAGGCTGACATGTCGAGTGTATGAGAGTTTATGTCACTGTGCTAATACTATGGAGCGGTGAGGGGGCGAAAGGGCAGGGGAAGAACAATCACTGTTGCAAAGAAGCCCTAAGTGTTTTCTTCCTCCGTTCACTGCAGTTACATAGTCCTCATCACAGGAAAACAGCAGCAGACACCTTTTCTTAACATGATCTGGTGTTTTGTACTTTGTGAAAGTAAAGAAAAGGGAAATTCTGTGAGTCCTGTGCAACGTAGGGAGATGACATACCTTCCTGTTCCTGGGCCTTTAGGTTCTTGATTTTGGGAGAGAGAGGGCTCTCTGGTTAAGGGGTGGTGGGGGGTAGGGTGGTTTTTGTTGGTTTTTTTGGTTGTGTTTTGGTTTTTTTTTTCCTAAAGCATGTGGGAAATGGAGGGCACTGATTCAATTCAACTTAGATACAACTTTTAGATAACTTAAAATTTTGGGTCTGTTATTTTAGTGCCTTGGCAAAATTTGCAATTCACAGAAGTACTTACTTGTAAATAAAACCACAAAAACTATGTAACTGTTAGCTCTGTGTTCTTGATTTTCAATGTAAAAAATAGAAAGAAACAAGTTCTGTCTGGCTTGTCCATTATTCTCTCTTTCTCTCTCTCTTGAATTTGCAAATGAATGCAAAAGGAGCTTATAAAGGAAGAGTGAAATAGAATCTGATTTACAGTGTAACAGCTATGTAAGTGTGAATACTTTACTAATGAACTTTTCATTTGTCAATAAAATAAGCAAGTAGAATTCCAGACATTAACGAAAGTTCTGTCTCTGTCATCACTGGCTACACTGTCCATAAAACAATACCCATCAAAGAAGCCTGAAAACAATCCTGTATAGTATGAGTAAATAAAATTCCCAATTTTCTTTTCACGCATATACTTCTAGTCAAAATTAAAAGAAGGGCCAAGGGGTATTTTTGTTATTTGACAGTTTATTTTCAAAGCGGAAAAGGATGCCTAATGTCATCTCTGCAAAAGCCTGTTAGTTCAGAAACAATTAGTAAAAGCCAAATAAATGCCTGAAATAAATTGCCTATTTTTACTGTATAATTTTGATAACCACTTGCAGATTTCTCATGGTGTTTTATCCATTTTTCTATTTACTTAGGCTTCAGGCTCGAATTGCTCACAGAATCCAGGAACTGGAGAACTTGCCTGGTTCTCTGCCCCCTGATCTGCGAACCAAAGCTACAGTGGAGTTGAAGGCACTGAGGTTACTGAATTTCCAGCGCCAGGTAATGCCACTTGCTTCAGTAAAATTCTCATAGAGGTCACAGCCAAACATGTTAATGTAGCAAAGAGTAAACTGGCAAGAGATTTTGCAGCAGCACTGAGCCTAAGCAGAAGATTTTGCATGAGAGCAAACTTGACCGATAAGCAAGTCACAGAAATGTTTAACTTCTATTTTGTTTTATTAATAAAAACATGTAAGTGTTCTTTTAGCTTCCTGCTTTATCTTCCAGTCTAAAGTGTAACCATAGAACTGTGTCTTTCGTAATGAACATGGCATAGGCACAAAGACAAAACCAGAGCTGGACAGGGTGCAAGCTGGTTTTCAACACAAACCCCAGTAGACACCTCTTTCTGGACATACTTCATATTTGTCATGGGTCCCCTTGTTTTAGGAAGAATTGTATGTTGCTGTTGTGTGTTGTGTTTCTCTGTGATATGTTTTCAGGATTTCCACTGTGGCACACAGACTTTGAAAAGTAGGCGTAACAAGATCATACCTAAGATGCAAGTTGGATGTTGAGTGCATGTATCAGCAAATGAATTTCAGAAAAGGAATCACACTGCCAGAGTCTTATGGGCCTCTTGCCATTGGCTTTTCCAGCTAGTTTGGAAGAACAAAGATGTGATTTGACAGGTCAAGCAAAAAGACACCCTGACAGAAGCCTTGGCAGTAGTTGTACCACGATGTCCAAGTCTTCCTTCCCTCTACCCGTGGCAGTCCTTGGTAATGAAGTTTTGGCAGAGGTCAGATGAAAAGCAGCAGGCTTTCCCTGCTATACTGCTGGGACAGTGGCAATACTATTCCAAGCCCTTAACATTTACCTCTCCCTGCTGTATCCTGTGCAGCTGGCAATGAAATGAGTTGTCAGCTATGTTCAGGTCCAGCTCTAGAAAGGATGTTATGTATGTTGTTGATTCCTGTTCTACTTTGATGGTGTAACATCTTGGTTAGCCTCTTTCATTGCAGCAGGACAGTCATTTGCAGCATCTTGTAAAGAAGGAAGAAATGATGATTAAGAGTGGTTAACACTTTTGGCTATCCTGTGGAGACTTAAGCTTTGTTTAGGGAGACAGACATAGCTGCTGCAACTGTATAGATGCTGGATCTTTTCAGAACTGTAAGGAAACTGTAATGGAAAGGGAAGAGGAGGCTGGGACATCTTCTGGACTGTTACTGTTTTACTCTGCCATACCAGTGTTTAAAGTTGTTTCTCTATGTATTAAAAAAGATTTTTTTTTTAAGTGTGTTTTTTTTTTTTTTTCCCCACTGGTAGCTAAGACAAGAGGTAGTGGCCTGCATGCGTCGTGACACAACACTGGAGACAGCACTGAACTCCAAAGCCTACAAACGAAGCAAGCGCCAGACTTTGAGGGAGGCCCGTATGACAGAAAAGCTTGAGAAACAGCAGAAGATAGAACAGGAGAGGAAGCGTAGGCAGAAGCATCAGGTGTTGTAACTTAGTAGCTGTTTGCCACATGACAGAAACACACCTTGCTTTGCTGTGTGGGTCTTCTTTATGACATGTTTTATTTACCATTGGAGTTTCTAAGATTAAAAAAACTCCATCTGACAAGCAAATGGAAAACTAAAAGATTACAACTTCTGTATTCCTGATTTCAAATCCTGTGCTTTGTCCAAGTGCCTGCATTAACTTGTTTCTCTTTCTAGGAATACCTGAATAGCATATTGCAGCATGCTAAAGATTTTAAAGAATACCACCGGTCAGTTGCTGGGAAAATTCAGAAACTTTCTAAAGCTGTGGCAACTTGGCATGCCAACACTGAGCGTGAACAGAAAAAAGAAACTGAGAGAATTGAGAAAGAAAGAATGAGGAGACTAATGGTAAGGAGTAGAGGAAGGAATATGGTTATTTTAGCTAAAATTACATACTGTATCTTTTTAATATTTCATATACAGTCTCAGCCACACCTATGTCTTTCCTTTGCAGAATAAGGCCTCTGTAATGCAAAAAGTATAAATCTAAAACTGCTACAGTTTGATTGTGTATTTCTGATGACTGTAGTGAATGTGACTCTGTCTATTTTAACCTATAGCTACTTCTTTTTTCAGGGTTTTTGGTAAGAATAATTGCTTGTTCTACGAGCATGAACACTTAGCACAGCCACTTCTGTATAACATCACTTAATGTCATGAACTTCATATACTAACACTGTTATGTAATTGCAGGAGTATAACTATTGGGCTGTGTTTTATTTCTAGGTTTATAGTTTTGAAGGTTCGATATGATTAACTTGTTCATGGCATTACTCCACAACTTTTACATGAAGCTGATTTCACATGTGAAAATACATAACCAATAGCAGTAATGCATGTACCTTGAGAATTAGTAGCAATCAGTTCTACCCATTAATGGCCCGGGACCATACTCCTTCTTGCTGTTTCATAGTTTTCCCTTCCTTGCACCTACAGAACGTCAGTTGTATCGTTCTTAGTACAGTAGAATGGGTTTGTGTATAACCATGTCTTTTCAGAAAGCTGTGGAACCAATCAGTGGGCTGCCTACATTTCAGGAGTTAAAGTAATTCTGGAATTTAAAGTCTAGACAGATTAATGTATATGTACAAGTATGTTAGCAGCTGGGGTTGGAAAAATCTCTTCAAGACATTGGTTAGCTCTTTTTTAACACTTTATTAACAATTTACCAACATAGAATTGAATGGGAATTGACATGTTTGCTTTGAAACATGCTGGTAAAAAACAGTTAAGTGTCTAATATGGGTGCAGATGTAATGCAAAACTCTAGTTCCTGTCCAGAATCTATTCCCACCATGAATAAGGACTGAACAGTTTGATTGTAAAAATCACAAAACAAAATGTAGAAATAATTAAATACAAAAATGATAAAAACTTAGAAATAAAAGTACATATAAAATGTAAATGAAGGACTTGCGTAAGAGAATAACACATGTTTAGGCCCTAGAGCATTTCTTAAAATGACATTGTAATCAGCATTATAGAGCTTTTTTATAATTGGAGATAATTGCCAGTAGTCTTATCTAACCAAGCTCATTAAAATGTTAATTATTAGAGAAAAAAGAGCTGATTAAAATAAGGTAATCTTGGTATTTTAGAAATACTTTGTGAGGTTGAGCTTATGTTGGTCTAACATGTAGTATGATAAATAATAAAGATGTTCACTGCTGAAAAATATGAAGTAGATTTGAATGTCCAGAAATGGCACAGGATACCAATGCTTCCAGAATATCAGTGCTTTCTCCTAAGACTCCTTCATTAGGGCTGTGGTTAAGCTCTTACCATAGATACAGCACTTCATAGGCATTTTCAGTTTGGGGCTTTGCACTCAGCAATCTTTGCCCCTACTGCTTAATTAAATCCTTCTGCAAAAACAAACTGTGTGTTATATTAGTGGGATTATTTTGCCTATTTAGTTTTAGCTCAGTTGTGATAAATTTTGAATTTGCAGATACATACTAGGGGTTTTTAGAAACACCTTCTCTCAGATGCTTGATGTGGTCTAGGAAAACGTGCTGTCTCTAAAACTCTTCACATATCTTTTCAGGAGTATTTAATTCATTCCACAGATTATCCTACGTTGACTACGATTAGAAATGGTGATTGTGCGATAACTCATTAATACTGGTATATATCAGATGCGGGAATGAGCACTGATACGATTTAAAAAGATGCTGTCAAGACAAGCTTGAATGTATAAAGGAAGTACCTTG
The DNA here is from genome assembly GCA_009819775.1 of Phoenicopterus ruber ruber. NCBI lineage: Eukaryota > Metazoa > Chordata > Aves > Phoenicopteriformes > Phoenicopteridae > Phoenicopterus > Phoenicopterus ruber. Next base: position 30,540,468 of record CM020246.1, read on the forward strand.
GCTAGATTATAGTGACTGTGTGTTCAGTAGTAGTAGTAATAATAATCACGATGATGATGATAATAACAATAATTCTAAAAACTTAGGTTTTGAGTGTTGTAGTTCTGATGGCTTGAATATTACAACTGAATTTTACAAGCTCAATTTGAACATTACAGCTGTTCTCTGCAGTTCTGGTGTCTCTCCAGAAAGGCATGAGACTTTTTGTATCTCCCAGAGTGCTGTCTTTTAAAGTAATCGCCTTTAGAATAGCTCTTACTCATGTTTGGTTTTTATAAGGCATTGTATGCTTCCTTTATTTGTTGTTTTATCCAAAATTGACAAAGGCGTCTCTGCTGCTTTCCTTGTGTTTTTCTGACATGCTCAAATGCTGCATTATGCCTTCACAGCATATGAAAATAATATTCCTGGTATGTCTTACCCCTAACAACACACTTATGTAGTGCCATAAGGATGCAGAAGTTGCCAGAATGGCTCAGAGATACGGCTTATCTGATGAATCCTGTTTCTGATAGTGATCTAGATCGAAGATGAAATAACACCAGAGTAGAAAGATGATAGATAATCTGCCCAAAAGAAAATTTTCTTCTAACACCTGAAAGAAAAAGATTTGTATTCATACTGGGAGAAGACCTAAACACACGTTTGCATCCAGCTCCCATGTTCTTCCTCTGGTTATGGGTTACCTGCACTTCATGTCTTTGAAAAATCATCTCTGTAGGAGACTTACCAAACATCTCTGTTTGGGACATTGTAATCTGTTTGATGTGGTGTTAAATGATCCCCCCCCCGCCCCCCCCCCTTACCTGTCATAACTACTGTAGATTTTCCAGTCATTAGTCCATGAGAGTAGGAGATATTTAGAATCATAGAGTTCCTGAATCCCAGAGTCACTGACAGGGAGCTCTCTTGTCCAACCACCTTCCCAAAGCAGTGTCAACATCAAGTTCAAAACAGGTTGCTCAAGGCTTTTTTCAGTCATGTCTTGAAAACCTCTAAGGTCAGAAATGACACAACTTCTCTGCCTGTTCAGGTCCTTCTGAAGTGCAGCCTGGCCCTCGAGCATATTGACTGGTACCCCCCAGTATCCTCCAGTTTTCTGTCATCTGCAAACTTGAGTAGAGTGCCCTCCATCCCTTCCTCTGGGTCACTGATAGAGATGTTAAACACAACATGCCCTAGGATAGACCCTTGCGGTCTCCCTCTTACTGTCTCCAGATGGAGTATGACCCTCTGCAGCCCTGTGGAGAAGAACTTGAGAGTATTGGTTGATGAAAAGCTGGACATGAGCTGGCAATGTGCGCTCGCAGCCCAGAAAGCAAATTGCATCCTGCGCTGCATCAAAAGAAGCATGGCCAGCAGGTCGAGGGAGGCAATTCCTCACCTCTGCTCTGGTGAAACCCCCTGGAGTCCTGTGTTCAGCCCTGGGGCCCCCAGCATAAGAAAGACATGGACCTGTTGGAGCAAGTCCAGAGGAGGGCCACATAGATGATCAGAGAGCTGGAGCACCTCTCCTATGAAGACAGGCTGAGAGAGTTGGGGTGGCTCAGCCTGGAGAAGAGAAGGCTCCGGGGAGACCTTATAGCAGCCTTCCAGCACTTAAAGGGGGCCTACAGGAAAGATGAGAAGGGACTCTTTATCAGGGAGTGTAGTGCTAGGACAAGGGGTAACAGTTTTAAACTGAAAGAGGATAGATTTAGACTAGATAGAAGGAAGAAATTCTTCACAATAAAGGTGGTGAGGCACTGGAACAGGTTGGCCAGAGAAGCTGTGGATGCCCCCTTCCTGGAAGTGTTCAAGGCCAGGCTGGATGGGGCTTTGAGCAACCTGGTCTAGTGGAAGGTGTCCCTGCCTATGGCAGGGGGGTTGGAACTAGATGATCTTTAAGGTCGCTTCCAACCCAAACCGTTCTATGATTCTGTGACCCATTAATACAAATGTATGACTCTCTGGGCCTGATCATCCAATGAGTTCTTTACCCATCTAGTTGTCCCCCTATGCAGATCATAATGACCTATCTAAGATAACACATGATTATTGATGTAGGAGTTGGTTGGTGTTATGTTGGAAGCATTTCTGTCATGTCTGATTTCTGTTTTTTATTGCTAGGCTGAAGATGAAGAAGGCTACCGTAAGCTGATTGACCAAAAGAAAGATAGACGCCTGGCCTACCTATTGCAGCAGACAGATGAATATGTGGCTAACTTGACTAACCTGGTGTGGGAGCATAAGCAGGCACAAGCAGCCAAAGAGAAGAAGAAGAGAAGGAGAAGAAAGAAGGCAAGTAGTTACCGCTGGTATTTTTAGGCCACCTCTTCTTCAAATCCAATTTTAATGTTGGTAAATGTAGTGATACCCAATTGTCATACACATACCAGAGTATCTAAAATCATCTACATTGCCAAATTCTCAAGACTGAGGGGTCTCATCTCTCTCCACTGAAATATATAAGAAATTTGCTATCATTAATTCCAAAGAAGGTGAGAAGGAGGCAGGATTAGAAAATTGTGGGCTGTTAACATTGATTGGCTGATAAACTTTCTACAGGCAAAATTTGGCCAGACGTGTAAATTAGGATTAAAGTACCCAAAAAGCATCCAGTGGATCAAAAATACATTGTATGAAGAAGATGGGAAAAGTCTGGTTTGTGTAGCCGTTTCATGCGGGGTAGCTTTTTTAGACCTCCGCATTCTACACTTGGCTCAGTCCATTTTGTGGGACCATTGGAAACAACTAGCAAGAAAGAATTTGGGTAGGTTTATTATAGTAAATGGGTATTTTGCCAGTAGTATTGTTCATTGTGCATTCTTAACATTTAATTGAAGCTTTTCAACAGTACCTTTCTTCGTGTGAAATATTTTACCCTGTGAGAGAGGCTTGTTGTGGAAACTGAACAGTGCTATTTTTGAAAAAATAATTCTGTGTGTGAAATAATCATTAAGTAATGATTTGTCATTTTTGTGACCTCTGAGTACCTTTCATCTCTTGCAGGATGGATAAGAGGATTTTTGTAATCCATTTGCATGCCTGGTTTGCTACTAATGACTGATACAAATATAAACATTATATTTACATGGTTTACAAGCAGCACTCTAAATATGCTAATAAATACTAGCATATAAAAAATTATAATTTTGGAAATTAATGGCCTAAAAAATGCTCTGTATTTTCTCCTGTCCCTCTCCAAAACTTCTGTATGTTTTATTGAGAGTATGTTCTTAACATAGGAACAATCCCCCGCCTACAAAGTTAAGCTGTAACTTAATTTAAGTGTGTTGCTTGACTGCAGCACTCATTGAAGTTAGTGGGCACTGTCTTTTTCCGAGTCATACACTTCTAATACTTACCCTGTCATGTTTTGTAATCCATGTAAAACACGGTTTAATCTACTGACACCTGTAGTTAAATGTTTTGTGCTTAGAGAAATGCAAGAAGAGAGTTTTTAGCATTTTCTCCTAGAAATGGCAACGAGTAGATGGTGAAGAAGTACTTCTTGTCTTTGCCAGGCTCACATTATGTAATATACAAGTGAACCCTATATTCTTATGAGAATAAAATTTCAGATCAGTCCATTTTTTCTCTGGCATACAGTTTGGGGAATCTTTATGGTACATTTTCCCTCTGCTTTTTTCACATTTCTGTATTTGCATCTTCTGTCTCCAGCCTCCTCTTCAACTAGTGTCCCACATCCTCATTGCAGTGATGGATTAAAAAAAAACAAACTCCAGATGAAACTTCCGTCTGATAGGCCAGTTTAACTCGCTATGCAACCTTTCACCTTTATCCGTAGGAGTTTTTCCTGTCATTGTACAGAGAATGAAGAAAATGTAGCTTCCTACTTTTATAAAATCGGTATTTCCTTGTCAAGGATTAAGTTGTCAAGATTAAAGACATCTTTGCATAGCCCAAAATACAAATGTGAGGTATCTGTCATTATTTACATTCATCTCCTTCGTAACATACGTTTCTGCTTTCCAAAATCGTTTTTAACTATAGATTGTAAATGTTTCTGCTCTCACAGCAGGGTCTGATCCTTGCACAGTGAACAGCACTGATGCTTACTACTTGTTTGTGGTGGTGTGTTTGAGTTGTACTGTTGTTTCCATTGACTATAGCTAAGCTGTAACAATCTTTATATATTAGAGAGCAGTCTCGTATGCAAAAGAATGGACCCCTCTCCTTGTTGTTCATCCAAGGGAAAAATATCCTCAGTCAATGTAGCTTGTTCAGCCGAGGCCAGATAGATGCTATTGTAACTTATCCTGCCCCTCTGTTTGTTTGAACTCTTACATTCTGGTACAGTTCCTTTCTTTGTCAGCAGGCATACCTGCTGCGCAGGAATGCTGAAGCAAGCAGCCTTCAAGCTCATATTGATGTTCTTACTGAGCATCAGCTATTGTTGCATTGAGCAGGACCAATGATATTTGTGTAGCCCAGTGAAGTATTTATAAGCCTCTCCTTCAGGTTATTTTTTGTATATTAAAGAGTATTATATACTTCATAAATATTTTAAAGGTTTTAGACTAGAATTAAGCTTAGCCAGATTTCCTTTTTTGGTAACACTCATGAAAGGGTAGTTAACAAAGCTAATTAGGCATGTATCCTGAAGTGTGAAGGCTACGTAAAAGAAATAAGAATAAACTTTTTAAAATGTAGAATTGACTCATGTCTGCTGCTGCATGTTCATTTGAAGTTCATACCTTGGAAAATGGACTTCAATGGCAAAGGCAAAGGCTCAAGGCTTGATCTGAAGGAGATACTGAGGATCATCTCAATATTCGGAAGTGCAGCTATTCCTTAAGTATACTTCTTAAAAAAAGACAAGACTGGATTATCTAAATTTATCACACACATTAATGATACTTGGAAGTTGTTTATCTATAAAACACAATTTAAGAGATCTGTTCTTGTTGTTAGTGTGATCTGTTTACATTGGTAACCAAAATGAAACTGTGCTGTAGTACTACAAACCCAGCACTGTGACAGGAGCAGAAGCTGTATTCTATCCTTTCTTGCTCATTGTCAGAATTGTTTAGGAAAGTTCCAATTCAGAAGCAAACTATGTCTTCCATTTTCTCATACTATCCTGACATTTTTAAGTGGGGTAAGTGAGGACAGGCTTTCATGGAGATACTGCTTATTTCTCAGAGTGGTGCCTGGGGAGGAGAAAAATCTAGCTTACTCCAGCTAAGAACTCTAGGGTTCCTTTTGTTTTGTAATTTGAATAATTGGTCTAGACTTAATTGTGATACATAGTGCAAAGAACTCCCAAAATACCCTTTCTAGTTAGTTGTCAGACCAAAAAAAATTGTGTACATACCCAAAATAAAAGTGCCTGCACAAATAAATGATCTGTGATGCCTGGTGACACCTCTGAAACTGAGATCAAAGCACTTTAGAGGAAATTCATAGTAAATCACATGAAAATTACTATTTTGTTTGTATTAGCACAATCTTTAAGCAACTGAGCTCTAGATTCGGACCAGAAATTCGATAGGCCAGCCACTTCTTAGATGCAGATTTATTACAGTGACTAGAGGTGTTGTAGGTACCCTATTCATACTAGTAAATTGTTTGTGTGTGTGGTAGTAACTCTGTGCCTATCTCTACCTATATCCACCCACACCTTAAATTGCGTGCATCCCAGGCTATTCAGAAATAGAGTGAAACATATTCATGGTCCAAAACGCGCACATCATATGAAGTATCCTCTCTATACTTGTAATCTGACCATGATATTTTTCACTTCTTCATTTGTTGTAGAAGGCTGAAGAAAATGCAGAAGGAATGGCATCTGGTCTTGGTCCTGATGGAGAGGTATGAACTTTACAAGGCAGTTTTTTTTTATTGTTTCGTGGGTTTTTTTTTAAACTTTCAGTGATTGTTCTGTGTGCCATTGCTATAGCTTAGAAAAAAAAGTCATGACCACAAATCTTCTAAGAAGAGCTGTTGTTTATAACCAGGAATAAAAATTGTCTAGATTAACATTTATGCCAGCCAGTTTCTCTTCAGAAAGTTGAAGAGTAAAAGAAAAATATATTAACTCTATCACTGAGTACGCTAAAGAATCCTTCTCAGCTTTGTTATATGCTTAAAAGTAAATGGTTTTCTTGCAGTCTGTGTGTAGACATAATTTACTTTCTAAAATGAGGTGGTAAACACAATGTATTCTAGCTTCTCATTTTTATAAAATACATTGTTGACATTGCATTTAATTACCTTTCAGATACAGGACAGACTATAGTATTATGATGGCTTAAGACATCTGAAATTTCTTTCTTCCTCAGAAGCAAATGGAAATGAGTAGTTTTTCTGTGTCATTCTTTGAATAATATTTTTCATTCAGTAGCAGAGCATATGCTGCCTCATTAAGAGCTATTCTGTTAATGCCATTTTTCTGTTCCATTTTATTTTTATATAAAGACTTTAGACTTGTGGTTTTTGTTTTACTTTTAGTCTTATACTTGCAAGTGATTTTTTTGCTGATGTAGTTAAAGAGTTATAGCAAAATCCTTTAATATAGTTACAGTTGCACAAGGAAAATGCACATAACATTCCTGTAACTTCAGTATATATGGAAATGGGATAGGTTTTAAGCTCTGTCAGTCACTGTATTTATAACTGTTCAGAATTATTTTTTCTTGTTCATATATGTATATTAGGAAAAGATTCTTCAGTAGTAGTAGAAGGCAAAAAGTTTTAAAAAATAGAAAATCTGTGATTAAACAGGGCAAAGAAATAACAGAAAAAGTAATTATGCTATTCTGGTTTTGTTGGAGCACCAGAATAAGTAAAAGGTTTTGTTACTGCAAGTGCTTTATCAGCTAATTGAAGAAGTCCGGACGGTGAATCTTTAAAGTAGGCCTTCTTGACTTAAAAAGTTAGCTAAATTGTTACATCCTTGTTTCTCCATATAAGAGCAAAGGTCATAAGGTTGATGTATGGTTTTTTGTTACAGTTGTCCATTGGTATAAATAACAGGATTAAATGCCTATAAGCATACATACTTTGTGTCTTGTTTCACAGAAGCCAACAATGTATTCTTTTCCATGCTGCTCTGGTTAGTTTATTTGGAATACTGTGGTATATTTGTGGATGTCACGTAGAACATACTACACACAGAAATACTGTGACTCAGTGTTTGCTTGATAGCCATGTGGGAAGTTGTGGCTTCTAATAACAAAACTTCACTGCTTGTTCAGATCCGGAATTTTGAAGGTGCTATTAGTTCTTTTTATTACGTATGACCAGTTAAGAAATTCAGTTGCCTTATGGTATAAAATTTCATTTGACTTTTTAGCCCATAGATGAGAGCAGTCAGATGAGTGACCTTCCAGTCAAAGTGACTCACACTGAAACAGGCAAAGTTCTTCTTGGATCAGAAGCACCAAAAGCAAGTCAGCTGGATGCTTGGCTGGAAATGAATCCCGGGTAAGTAGTTAGCCTACAAATAGGCTGCTTTTTTGATTTGCATTGATATTTTTAATGGGCTTCTCTGAGTTACTCTTTTTTCTTTTTGTGCCATGCCGTGCCATGCCATGCCATGCAATTTTTCTTTTATGATGTGTAAACTGAGTAGGAGATGTTGGAACCTAATCCCTCCTCTTATTATTTGTAATTCATAATCTTTCTGTTGTCTTTGTACAGCTATGAGGTTGCTCCTCGGTCAGACAGTGAAGATGAAAGTGGCTCTGAATATGAGGAGGAGGTATGTGTCTTTAAAAAAAGTACTGTGACAAGTAATACAATAAAAAACAAGTGCTTACTCCATGTGGTATTTTTTATTAGGAAGGAAGGGAAAGCAATAGCAGGTATATAGGTGTTTTAAGAATAATACAAACAGGAAGAGTAACTGGTTTTGTAATTCTTTTCACTTCATAGCAGTTACCCTTTATATATGCTGTAAATACCTAACTGGTAGTCGAGGTTAGGAACAGTAAATATTTTGCTCTGACTTAGTAATCATGAACCAGAGAATATAAGCAGGTTCCTATTTTAAAATATGTGTCAGGAAAGGCTGTATTGTGAATTTCTGCTGAATGAAGTTAACATCTTTCATGTTTATGCATTGGAGGTTTTATTGGCAATTGAATAACACAGTTATTATTTATATATTAAGTTTATTAAAATGTTAGTGATTATGTCAGGGATTTAGGTTCGGACTGTTCAGGGTAGGCTTATTTGATTCAGTACTTTAATGGTGATTTAAATACTATTATTACAAAAATTCTAAAAAGAATCTTAAACTTAAAATTAACACACACAAAGATCCCAGCCCTGCAGGGTCATAATATTAGAAACTATGAATAATCAATACTGATATTTGCATAGCATTTTTCAGACAAGTACTTTGTAAAGGAGAGGAAAACTGAGGAGTAGAGAAGGACCATGTTCAATCAACAGGCTAGTAGCAGAACTAGGTATAGAATTCGGATCTCCTAAGTCTAGCAGTCTTTACAATAGTAGACCAACTGACCGCTGGAACTGACTGAACGGTATGATGTTAAGGTACGTGCGTTTGTAGGACTAATTACTGCTAATGTAGTCCTACAAGACTTTTCAGTATTAAGGTAGGAGGAGGGGCCTCATACCTGTCAGATTCTAGGAGGAATGTTAAAAAGAGATGTGTCCACATTTTTAGCACAGGCTTTTTAGCAGCAGTGTTGTTTAGAGCTGGGGAGGTCATTCTTAGGAGAATACACTTGCAGAACTCAGAGCAGTGTTTTGTTCATCTTCATTAGTGAGATTTTAAGTTGTTCGCTGTCCATTGCAACTGTAGCCAGAAGACAAATTAAGTTATTTTAAAAAGAGTGAAAATGTGGTCTGTTTTAAGCTAGAAGCCTAAAACAGCAGTTCTTGGCAGTCTTTTAAGCTTTATTAAATTATCACACATCTGGATTATGATATAAACATATACATGCTATTGGAATCCTCTCCATGAACATGGTAGACAGAGTAAAGCTTTTAAAAGTAAGATCATTAAAGGGAGAAATAGTTTTCATTTCAAAGTATCATGACTTCCATTTCGTTAATGCGTGTCAGAAATTGTCTTCTTGTTTTGCTGCAGTGCAATTCTGTTGCAGAACAGGTGTAAGTTGAACTTTGTGATTCAAGTTTCTGTCATAAAGCATTGACCAATGGAAACTACCAGTATGCAAATGCCTGTTGAAAGTATGATTTAGGAAGATGTTGCACGTCCCGACACCTCTGTTCTTTTTCTGTGTTTTGTAGGATGATGAAGAAGAATCAAGCAGGTTAGAAGCAGATGAGAAGATACTCCTGGATCCTAACAGTGAGGAAGTTTCTGAGAAAGATGCAAAGCAAATCATTGAGTGAGTGTTCTTTAGGTGCTGTTTTTTATTAGGAATTGTGATTTCTTCCAGTGGCGTTTCCCAAGAGTATCTTGCTCTAGATTACAGCGAGTTGTGGTAGCTTTTCTGGCATGAACATCTGCAGGAGGAGGAACATGATCATTTGGTATTAGTTGTGTACTGTTTATAGAGTAGCTTACACCCTTTGGTGTACTCGCCACAGTTGGGGATTTGCACCATTCATTAGACATATGCCTGTGAGCTGTGGTCAAAAAACCTGTTTGTTTGTGGGAATTCACTTTAGTTCTTTTTCTGCTTCCCAGGACAGCCAAACAAGATGTGGATGATGAATATAGCATGCAATATAGTGCTAGAGGGTCTCAGTCCTACTACACTGTTGCTCATGCAATCACAGAAAGGGTGGAAAAGCAGTCTTCTCTTCTTATTAATGGCACACTAAAACATTATCAGGTGAGAAATCATTAAAATATATAAAACTTGGAATTATGCTCGACATTTCAATGTGGTATTTCAAATGGCAAACTGAAAATTTCTTAAGAAATACGTCTAGTAGGTTAGAATTTGGGAATTATATGGACAAAGCAGTGACAGTTACCTACAGATAACATTTTGTACATACTACTTGAATAATAATACCAACTTTCTGCGTATACCTTTAACTTTTTTTTCTCATTGCAGACCAATAATATTTTGGTTTTGCTATCCTTCTCATTGACCTGGAATTTCAATTCTGCATATTGTTTTAATTTGTGGTGGGTTAACAATATTTTTCTTCTTCCAGTATGTAAAAGTTTAGGATTTTATTTTTTAATCAAGATCCTAATATTTCAGTGCAGTGATAGATAATATTTGGAAACAAGAAAAATATTTTACTGTGGAGGCTGATGTCTCATATACTTTACAGACATTCAGTGGATTTAGAAACTAGGAACTTCTGTATTCTGACATAAGCTAGATTCATGTATGATTGAAAATTTCCTTTGTACATGTTTTCAACACTTCTGCTATTGTACAGCTTTCTAGGAAACTCCAGGAACCTGTATCTTTTTTGCAGTCAGAACGTTATTTCTACATCCACATAAAATAAAGAATAATACTTAGTCACCAACATGTCATAAAGATGTATATCTATTTCTGCTTGCAGAGAACTAGGAGGAAGACTCTTTCCTAAGTGTGCAAAGCATTATGATTACAGCCCCTGCTTCCTATGCTCCTCAGCACTGCCATCTATTACAGTAGCTTGTTTAAATAGTATAAAAGTCAAGAGCTAAGCTGATTTCTCTTTTCAAAGCACTTTAATATTTTTATATTGGGCTCCTCACTGTGAGACGTGATGGGAAAACAAGAGGCAATGAACAAAAGCTGAAACAAAAGGGTTCAGACCGGGTGTACAGAGGAGGACAGTGCCACTGTGGAGCAGGAGGTCAGAGAGATTTTACCTAGGAGGTTTTCAGTTGCTGACCATATAAAACCTTGAGCAACCTGACCCCGAGGCTGGACCTGCTTTGGCCAGGGGATTTGCCTGGAGACTGCCTGAGGTCTGTTACAAAAGGAATAATCCCATGATCCTACTTGTTCATAGCAAAACTCCATCTGAATTTGAATTCTGTTGTGAATCCTTAGCACTTCTAGGTATCTCACTGGGAGCCCTCAACAAAAAGAGGAACGTGTCATTCAGGGACTGATTTTTGGACATGATAGGTTGAATGACTTTTCTGGCACCATTGAGGAACGCTGTGATTAAGACAAGATAGAATCCAACCTTATAGAGAAATATGCCACTTTCTCAGCTCTTGCACCTTCTTTATTTTTACTGCATCATTGTCAGTATGTTGTCCAGCTTGTGCACCTAGTGAAGCAGGGAGCCAACAGATGCAGTCAGCAGCCTTCTTTACTGCATAATCCTGATTCATGGTCTGGGAAGGTTTACCTGATGTACTAAATGAATAGTGTATAACAGTACTAATTTGGTGGCCATATTGGGTTAAAGTGCTCATGGACTGGAAATTAAGATTGTGATAATTCCTTTACTTCCTGAATTGTAATTAATAAGAACATACCAATATTCTTAAATTATGCAGATTTGTGTTTTGCAATGCAGTTTCCCTATGTGCCACAAAGCAAAATAATTCAGTCTGTGGAGTTACACAGACACTCACAGGGATTACCAATTAGAGCAGGTCCTTTAGCTGCTCAATGTGATATCTAGCAGTTGAATAAGTACATTTGTTCTTTATGGTGTCGGTTCTGTATAGTAATTGGACTAGGGGTAAGAGGCACACGTGTCTAAGGAGCTTTGTCAGGAGCATTGAGGCTTGGCTTTGGTTGTAGCAAGAATGTTCTGAAGGAGACTGTTCTGCAACTCTCCCCTTCACTCCCTGTATTTCCCCATCCTCTTGATTTTACATGCTTTTTTCTTCTCAGCTTTTTTCCTGCTTTTCCATGTTTCTTACTGTCAAGTTTGGTCAGATTGTCTCTTCCTTCGTATCAGTATGTCAGTGGAGAAAGTTCAATGACATAGAAAAGGCAGTTTTCCTGTTCTCAATTCTGAAGCTACTTTGGGACATATGGTTGCAGAACAAATTCTGATCAACTCTTGGTGGCCTGAGTATTTAATACCTAAATGTAAATCAGTCAGCAGGTACCTAAAGCCAGTAAATTGGCAACATTATTTTGGATACTCTCTTGCAGGGACAACAGAAGGTTACTTCAATCATGTAGTGTTTTCTCTCTGAACTTTCTCAGGCCTCTTAATTTACTTCTCTCTCCATGCATGAGACACGCTGAAAGTCTGGATCTTAGAAGCAAAAACTTACTTTACACTTGCATGAGTAATGTGATACACACATATGTGGAAGTCTGTGTGACAAGGGAGTAATCTGACTCAGTGCTTTCTAGCAGTACTCCTTGGTGTGTGAAACTCTGTTATGTAGACATTTCTTAGCTACAGTACTCTGGCTTCCTTTTAGCTCTGGGATTTTATACACAAGGCATAATTGGACAAAGGGGGCCTACTCTGACATGCAGAGGTATGGACAGCAGACACTAAACAGACATGTGCTACAAGAGCTCTAGCATACCAGCAATGCAGTTGGCAAGTGTGAGGCTTACATGTTTTGTGCAGACTTGGTGGGTCTGGTTTTGAAAGATTTTAATTGACACAGGCAAATTGCATGAAATGTACACAGAAAGCTTAATTTTTGACAATGTTTAAGTTGAAGAGCAAACTCTTGCAATGTTAAGTGTTTATCAACCTTACATGTGAGTGCCCGTGTTGCTTTGTGTGCAGTACAAAAAAAACCTCCATGTATGAAATCTGACTTCGTATTATGGGCTCTGCTAAACGGGAGTGATGATTTCCGTACAGCTGTTACCATAAATTTATCTTGTTTTGGTTTTTTTTTTGGGGGGGGGGGGGGGGGGGGGGGGGGGGGGGGGGGGGGTTGGGGCAGGTGTTAAGATAGTTAGGGATCCCAGTGCATACAGCATTATAAAAGGAAATACAATGTCTAAGTAGGCAGGGACATCAGAACCTTGGTTCTGTAGTACTGGTGTTAATTGTGTGGGTTTTAAATAACTGAAACTACTCTTCATTTCAGCTCCAGGGACTGGAATGGATGGTTTCACTCTACAATAACAATCTGAATGGAATTTTAGCTGATGAAATGGGACTAGGAAAGACAATACAGACTATTGCACTCATCACTTACCTGATGGAGCACAAAAGACTCAATGGCCCCTATCTCATCATTGTTCCCCTTTCGTAAGTAAAGGATCTCTTTCTGCTATTATCATTCTAAGCATTGCAGATTGGTTTATTTGGAACACACGCTTGTTTTTCATGTGCACAAGATGAGGTGCATAATGGGGTTACAGTGAGCATTTATTCAGTGTTTTCTTTGATATTTCTTCCAAAGTACTTGTCTGGCGTTGGAAGGGAGACCAGAAGGCTGGTAAAGCACTTAATTCCATTTGTTTCACTGTCCGCTCTTTAGGCAAACTGAGTAGTGAATTTACTGTAATTCACTCTTAAGCCACAAGAGGGGGGTGGTATTTCTTTCATATTACATGCATACAGTTCCCTATTCAACTTTTTAACTGTGATACTAAAAATCTGTTGCTTAATTCTTCATGCAACTGACACCTCATCTGATACCAAGTAATCATGCTTTAATGAGGTTAGATGATCTTTTAAGTACTGTATAACCAGCCCTGGATGTAGCCTTGGTGAGTAATATTCACATTTCAGTCAGGTGTCTGGATTATGGTTGTTTATTGTGCTGTCCCCTTTTGCTTTTACTTAGCTTTCCAAGACGCTGCTTGTTTTATACATTTCTTTTAATGCATTTTCCTTTCTCCAAAGGTGAGGTGTGGGGTTTAGTGATTTGAAGTGCTGCATTTTAAAACACAGCATTGTAAAACTGATGTAGGGTATTGAGGGGTTGTTTGCTTATTTTTGTGTGTAAATGACTTGATTGATGTGCAGAAGTTCCCTGGCCTTTTTGTTAGATAATTGGTCCACCAATTGTGCTGAGCGTGCAAATGTGTTGTAGGACTGGGATAAATTTTATTCATGGCCAGCTCTTTTGATTTCTTTTGAGGTATCTTGTCTTCTGGCTGTGCTGCAGTAGTAACTGATTGACTAACATAAATACCACAGCTATGCCTAATTGTATGAATACAAATGATGAGCTCTAGTGTGAAAAGCAATGACTGGGAGAAGATCTATAAAGTAAAACAAATTTAAAAATAAATGGAGAGTGTTAGTAATGTCAGATTTCACACGGGCACAGTAAAAAAATCAGGTTTCTTTTAAGTAGTCTGTAATGATTTTTTCTTATGTTTCGAAAAGAGAGGAGCTGAAATTTTTCTCATACACGTTTTAAAAGCCACCTTTCCCTGCCTTTTCTTAATAGCTACTACTGCTGCAATCACAGGTTCAGTAAGTGAAAAAAAAAGGCAAGCAACCAAAAAACCCCAAGGTTATTTTGTGCTACTGTGTCATGATAGCAACTAGCTTAGCCATAAAAACCTATTTGTTGTGATCAGACATCAGAAACACAGTGCAGAACCGGACCTGCATAGTGGCACTGGGTGGCACTGTGAGTAGTTCTACTGGACTAGAATGCAGATGAATTCTATTACCAACTTCATGAGGCTATATTTGAAAAGTTGTAACGTCAGTTTTTGGATGATAAGTAGTATAAAAGAACTTACAAATCTATTTTTTTGTTCAGGGTTATGTTTCTTATCCTTAATATGCTCCAAAATACAAAGATGCATGCAGAATACCTCTCTGAATTGGTTTGAAAGAGGCCCCTGAATATGAGCTGAAAGAGGGTTTCACACTTTTTTCTATTTGCTCCTCTCTGAGAGGTGCTTGTATTTTATTACAGTATATAAAGTGCATTTTTTAAATGTACTGTTAATTATGGAGGTTATTACATGAAATGTGTTGAAAAGTTGGCAACCACTTGGAAACATTCATAAAGTTTGACCTGCAAATGATGAAATACATTACTTTTTCTTTTTAATCTCTATGATAGGACTTTATCCAATTGGACGTATGAATTTGACAAATGGGCTCCTTCTGTGGTGAAGATATCTTACAAGGTTTGATTTGCTTTTTATATGATTATAGAGTTGAAGGAATGAGAATAGAGCCACTTTTTCCTCTGCATGCATTTCTAAACTGTTTGCTTGTGAAGTTCTGTCACATACATCAGGTACTAAGCAGTGAAAGTTAATCGTACTAAGAAGACGACTGTACTAAACTATAATTACTTTCACATAGTGAAATGCAGAGTAAAATTGTTAATTATCACATTGCAAGACTTCTGATGAGAGTGGTACAAATCATAACTACTTCACATTTTATACATAGCTGAATACTTTGCTGTGTGGCTACTGTAGTAGTGGTACGGCCAAGCAATTTGTAAGGAGGCTAGACTGCTAGCTACATGTTTCCAGTGCCCCATAAACAGAGCTTTACAGTCTAGCAGCTGTTTAGGGAAAGCACTCTGAAGAAGTCTGCATGCATCAATATATTGTTTGCAGTACTGTAGGATTACAAATTCACGTCGTTGCTCTGTGTCTGCTAATTCATAAAAACGATATATTTTCTTCATCAGAAGAAAGAGTAACTACCCACTTCTCTCTCTCTTTTAGGGTACACCTGCAATGCGCCGCTCACTCGTTCCTCAGCTTCGAAGTGGAAAATTTAATGTTCTTTTAACTACTTATGAGTACATAATAAAGGACAAACATATCCTTGCTAAGGTAATAATGGCTGTCATCTCTTAACAACAAGACCTTCAAGACACCTTCAAACGGTGCATAGCGCAAAAGACATTTTTGTTTTATAGGGAAGTCCTGAGTTGTTGTTCTGTCCCTCCATAAAAGTTAAACCTTTCATTTACTTTTCTGTTCCTCTGTTTATGATTGGACTTCTCAGTCACAGCTCTTCTCCTTGTAAACACCAGGATTTTCCTGAATGTGGCCAGGAGACTAATTTCTTTGTGCTGTTCTGTCAGTACCGTATACCTACCTGTCCTTGGAAAACCATGACTTTTCTCCCCTCTGCTTAATGCCATTTAACCTAATCTGCAGTCCTGATTTTACTTTTTT